>JAVHZZ010000008.1:146113978-146248978 GCA_036250195.1 Mixophyes australis | reverse complement strand
CCCCCTGTTTTTTGTGTGGCACCTCTTCTTCCCCCCCCCCTGTTTTTTGTGTGGCACCTTTTCTCTCCCCCTCCCCCCCCTCTTTTCTTTACTTACCTCCTCAGCTTCTTCTGTTTCTGTCTCCTGTCCGCTCTTCAGCTGCCTTCCAGGACCTGTACTGATTACATGTGCCGCCCGCAGCGCTGCGCACCGCACATGTGACCAGGAAGTGTCGGTGCACCGTCCAGTGCACGATCATTGCACTGACTGCTCGAACCGGCCTTACTGACCATCGGCCCTTCTGGCATTTGCCAAAAGTGCCAGATGGCCAGTCCGGCCCTGAACGTGAGTTTAAACTTCACTGGAAACTATATACACAGAATATATCAATCTGTAAAGTGAGATTTGGATCTGAGATTGAGGTCAGGGATGTGAGACAGTCAGAAACAAGGGAGAAAGAGAACAATGGTGTTGTCAACAGTGACAGGGAGGTCGGTCCCTCCACTATCTCCTCTTTTCCCCAACGCTGCTGCCTGGGTGTCATTCACTCCCTCCTCTCCTTCACCCCACATTAATCTCTTGCCCAATCCTGTCGTTTCCATCTCCGCATCATCACCTATATAAGACCCTTCCTCTCCCAGGGTGCACCAAAACTCTGATCATTTCTCATCTGGACTTCTGCAACCTTTTCCTTACCCGTCTCCCCTGCTTCCATCTCGCTTCTCTATCTATAGATCTGCAGCTAGACTTATCTTCCTCTCTCACTGCTCCACATCTGCCTCCCCTCTCTGCACAATCTTACACTGGTTCCCTTCCCCTCTTCAAGCTCCTCACCCTCACGTACAAGGCCCTATCCAACCTCATCTCCATACATACTCCCTCTGATCCTATCCGGTCAACCAATGACCGTGTCCTTCCCAATCCTCTGGTAACCACATCTCACTCCCGAATCCAAGATTTCTCCCGTACTGCCCCCCACTCCCTCGTTCTATCAGACTATCCCCCAGCCTGTATAGCTTCAAACGGTTATTGCAAAACCACCTGTTTATAACAGCCTACCAGTCCTCCAACCATCTCACCATGTAGTATACCTCACCCTCTTTCATCCTCCACCTCTACCACTCCTGCTTCTTGTCCTCAGATCCCCTTACATTGGCTCATCCCCATGTGTCATCTGTTTGTCTGCCCTTTTCCCTATAGATTGTAAGCTCTGGTGAGCAAGACCCTTCTCCCTCCTGTTATCATTACCTGTAACCTTTGCTCACCAGTTACACTGCGCACCTCCTCCTCAGGCTCTCTGCCCATTAACTCCTCTCCTCCATTATCTGCACCTCTTTCAGGGGCTCTAAACCTGTTAGTTGTGCCCACGCTAATCGGCACAGGTTTCAGCCGGCACTGTATGCCCCTTGTACCCCAGTAGCTGTGCTGAGAGTTGCAGTCTGATGAAGCTACAAGTGAGTAAGAAGCAAACAACAGTGACATCATGTGGTGAAAGTGGAGAATGCATAGAAGAAATATTGGCACCATGAGACTACATATTAATACTAGAGACCAGCTAAATAGCGACCACAGATCGGGTTTTGCAGGGAAGCCGGCCATTTTACACAGGGTATAACTTCCACAAACATCATCTTCAAGTTCCACTTTTACTTCACCATTCCGCATTGTATTGTAATCCGCATTTTACGTAATGTTTAGTCTCTGGATAGAGATGACATCAGTCAGTACATTCTGCTGTGCGGTGCTGCTGCGGCCAAATTCCGGTTGATACAAATATTTTCAGAACTTTTATCTCTTCTCTCTGATCATATATATATATATCAGAAACATATAACCCCCTTGTGGCTGCCCCTGGTGTCACACATTTTAAATTTGTGTTACTGAATCATAGAGGTAGATTTACTAAACTGCAGGTTTAAAAAAGTGGAGATGTTGCCTATAGCAACCAATCATATTCTAGCTGTCCTTTTGTAGAATGTACTAAATAATTGATAACTAGAATCTGATTGGTTGCTATAGGCAACGTCTCCACCTTTTCATACCCGCAGTTTACTAAATATACCCTATAGTTTTGCCTAGATGCCAACTTGTACTTCCCAGCTTGATTTACTTCTTACTCCAAATTGGGCCCATTATCTGTGAGATAATATTTGTTGAAATGGAGAAAATAAAATGTAAAACTATTCTTTATAGCCGAGTTTAATAAACATATTATGACAGGGATATTAGGACTAACCAGAGAGCACAATGTCCTTGAAAGTTATTTTAAAAGTTGGTAAATGTGAATAGTCTTCATTCCAGACATTAATAGTGACTCATTACTGATGCATAAAACCACTTTATCTACAGCTTCATAATGGGCCTGATTCATCTTCGGAACCAACGTTGTGTGCCGTATCTTGCCGTGTGCCGTATCTTGCCACGCCCTGTATCTTGCCACGTGCCGTATCCTGTCGCGTGCCATATTTTGCCGCGTGCCGTATCTTGCCACACCCTGTATCTTTCTACGCCCTGTATCTTTCCGCGTGCCGTATTTTGTGTGAAATTGCTCTGCACATGGTCAGAAATGGAAACTACTGTCTCAGGCTCCCCCTTGTGTTGCTGGGAATCCCAGCAAAAAAGATGTTATATCCGAAATGGAAAGTGCAAATAACCCCAATCACATCATCAGACGTCAGCTCTTGTTGCAGTTACGCCTTTAGAGGGGGTGCCCCTTTAACATTAGCCTAAGCTGCGACTCCACCAACCATTGTATTTTGCATTAACCTCGGCTACCACCAATGTAGCCAGAGACCACGTGTACTTCTGTGCTGGCTTCTATCCATGTCAGGCCACTGTTTACATTCCAAACCCGATTTTGTTGATCCTGAATTTTGTGGTGTCTATTATTCTATATTTCTGGTGTTTAAATGTTTTATCTTAAATTTCCCTTTCCCCACAAACAGTCATGGATTTAACAATAATATAATATATTAATATAATAATAATAATAATAATAATGTTATTAAGATGTATATTCTTATTATTATTATTATGTTCCCAGTGACAGGACTAATGCCATTATCAGGGGTGTAGATGCTACAGGCATTGGGGAGGGGGGGGTGCCCATACATCTCTATATGTGCCAAGCTATACTCCAGGCTGGCTGCTGGGTGTTATATAGACCATCTGTCCTATAGCACCAGGTAATACAAAGGTTATCACTGTGAGCTTTATCTGTCCCCAATATCACAATCAGCTGCGTAGACTAATAACAATATTCAGTCACAGGATCACAATGCAATAAAATGAAAGTTGTCCTGATGACAATGGAGGAAACCTTCAGGTAAAGCTGGAAGTGATCACAGAGAGGGAACCTCTCACAGCAACATCAGTCAGTGCAGGAAATACACAGTTTATTCAGAAACTGAGATCAACAGAAAAGTTTCACTTATAAAACAAACAATTTTTCCAGTTTTAAGTTGTTTTACATTTGTTACCAGGAGCCACGAACGTCTCATGATCATCTAGACCAGTGATGGGCAAACTCAGTCCTCAAGGGCTACCAACAGTTCATGTTTTTAGGATTTCTGTCTGTAGAAACAGCTGGGATAATTACTGACCCAGCCAAATAGATTAACTCAGCTGTGCATGATTAAAGAAATCCTAAAAACATGAACTGGTGGTAGCTCTTGAGGACTGAGTTTGCTCATCACTGATCTAGACCGATAAAGGACTTGGTGAGAGAATAAAGAAAGTCCATGTTTTACATCTACTTGATCTCCCCTGGATGAGACGCAGCAGTCGGAGGTTCATCGATATCAGTTGTAGAACAAGGATCATCTCTTCTTCTGAATGGAGAAACCTGCAGAATAAAATCATTATTTATGTGAAGGGATCCTCATCTCTGCAGATATCTTTTACCCAGAGAGATTCATTCATTTCTTTACCTTAATGTATGATGAGATCTGACGTGTAGCTATATTGCTGTTGTATTTAAGGGCAACAGAAATACCCAAATCTCCCTGGACAATGTCATTCTCTGAAGGAGGAGCTCACATATAATATGAGTGTAATAATTATATAGAAGTGACATAAACTGAACCAGGACAATTCTCACTCACCGCAGATGTCACAACGAAGAAACAGAGCAACGAGCAAACCAGGATCCCGAGAATAATTCTGATCACATTCTGGACAATGTAGGAGAGCGGTCTGATTGTCACATCGGGGGATGCTGGAAGGTTACAGAGAAATATATTACAGTATAATATAATATAATATAATGTGATATAATGTAATTTAATATGCTATAATATATATAATGTGATATAATGTAATATAATATAATATAATGTGATATAATGTAATATAATATAATATATAATGTGATATAATGTAATATAATATACTATAATATAATATAATGTGATATAATGTAATATAATATAATATAATGTGATATAATGTAATATACTATAATATAATGTGATATAATGTAATATAATATAATATAATATGTGATATAATGTAATATAATATAATATACTATAATATATAATGTGATATAATGTAATATAATATAATGTGATATAATGTAATATAATGTTTCTTTGGGAGAGGAATAAGATTAGTCCTGGATGGGGAACTGGCTGTTTAAGTTATTTTAACACTTCCATCAGCTAAAATGGTGTCTCCCTTTGTTACTAAGTGACGCTGTGAACCTGTTGAATTAATGGAAAATTGTTGTAGGATTAACTTTGAACCTTTTATTTTTTTTTCCTGAATTTCTTCAGAGCGAGTTTCCTAAAGATCCCGTGAAACAGAAACTGTGGGACCAGCAGAGATGGAAGATTGGAAGAGAGACAGAGACACGATCACAGGTCACGATTAGTAAGTTAGTAGCAGCGCGTCAGAACAAACTATGTCCCAAGATGTCAGGGTCCTGATTGTGTCATTATATAATAATATTATGTTATGTATATATAGACTACATACAATATTGAAGATATTTGTTTTTTATTTCCATTAGATGTGGGGGCCCAAAACCCCCTCTTGTCTGCAACCGACCCCAGATTCCCTGGGGACATGGTCATAGTAGATATCAGGACGACCCCTCTGCACTCTGAGCATGGGAGCTTCGGAGTGGACCTTGGGGCGCAGTAAGATGTGCCTCTATGAGCAGAGGAAGAAGCTTCATTCCCTGATTCCACCTCAGCACAGACCTGGTAAAGAATATATTATATTCATCAATAATTGGTGCTCACCGGTCACATTGAGGAATGTCCCAGGGCTGTGTCCGGATATTTCTCCACCGTGCTGGATGGTAACGTCACAGTAATACATCCCGGTGTCTGCAAATTGTACTCTGTGCAGGGTGATACCGGCTGATCTGCTAGTAATGAATTCATCTATGTTCGCTCTGGATATTCGACCTGTGAAATCCTTATTACTATCAGAGACCTCAGGTCCAGTCCTCACCATATGTCTGCACCACTTGTAGGAGCCGATTGTTACATCCTCTGCACCGCTGATGCTGTAGTTACAGGGTAAGGTGACTGAGCTGCCCTCTGGGGTGACTATTACAGGGATCTGGGATACGTGGATGGTCTGGGAGTGATATCCTGGTAAATAGAGAGAGAAACAAGGACTGATCAGTAAACTTTATCTCAGATGAGAGTTTATCCGAGGAGTTTGCTTGCTCCTCCTGCGCTTCATCCCCTGACTCCCCTCTATGCCTGATGTCTGTTTCTCCTCCCTTAGGATATAAGCTCCCATGAGCAGGGCCCTCTTTCCTCCTGTCTCTATACCTGTTCTTTTCCTCCAACTTCATTATAATTGTTTTGCCTGGAACTTCTGAGGTCTTGGTATTACTTGTTTATTATTCTGTACTGTATTACCCTGTTTGTACTCTGTACAGAGCTGCGGAAATCATGTGGCACCTAATAAATAAATAAATGATAATAATAATAATAATAATAATAATAATAATAATAATGTTGTACTTAAAAACAGCTTTGCATGGTGGGTGAACCCCTTGAAGGTACTGGGTATGTTTCACTGGTTAAGTAAGAAACTCTGAGATGACCAACCAGTGCAAGGTAGGTAGAAAAGGGTGAGATAAACCCAGTATATAGATAGATAGGTAGATAGATATGGGATGGATAGAAAGATAGATAGATATGGGATAGATAGAAAGATAGATAGATATGGGATAGATAGATAGATAGATAGATATGGGATAGATAGAAAGATAGATAGATATGGGATAGATAGATAGATAGATATGGGATAGATAGATAGATATGGGATAGATAGAAAGATAGATAGATATGGGATAGATAGATAGATAGATAGATATGGGATAGATAGAAAGATAGATAGATATGGGATAGATAGATAGATAGATAGATAGATAGATATGGGATAGATAGATAGATAGATATGGGATAGATAGATAGATAGATATGGGATAGATAGATAGATAGATAGATAGATATGGGATAGATAGAAAGATAGATAGATATGGGATAGATAGATAGATAGATAGATATGGGATAGATAGATAGATAGATAGATAGATATGGGATAGATAGATAGATAGATATGAGATAGATAGATAGATAGATATGGGATAGATATGAGATAGATAGATATGGGATAGATAGATAGATAGATAGATAGATAGATAGATATGGGATAGATAGATAGATAGATGGATAGATAGATGAATAGATAGATAGATAGATATGGGATAGATAGATAGATAGATAGACATAGGATAGATAGATGAATAGATAGATAGATAGATATGGGATAGATAGATGAATAGATAGATTGATAGATAGATAGATATGGGGTAGATAGATAGATAGATAGATATGGGATAGATAGACAGACAGATAGATAGATAGATAGATATGGGATAGATAGATAGATAGATAGATAGATAGATAGATAGATATGGGATAGATAGATAGATAGATAGATATGGGATAGATAGATAGATAGATATGGGATAGATAGATAGATAGATATGGGATAGATAGATAGATAGATAGATAGATATGGGATAGATAGAAAGATAGATAGATATGGGATAGATAGATAGATAGATAGATATGGGATAGATAGATAGATAGATAGATATGGGATAGATAGATAGATAGATAGATAGATATGAGATAGATAGATAGATAGATATGGGATAGATATGAGATAGATAGATAGATAGATAGATATGGGATAGATAGATAGATAGATAGATAGATAGATATGGGATAGATAGATAGATAGATGGATAGATAGATGAATAGATAGATAGATAGATATGGGATAGATAGATAGATAGATAGACATAGGATAGATAGATGAATAGATAGATAGATAGATATGGGATAGATAGATGAATAGATAGATTGATAGATAGATAGATAGATATGGGGTAGATAGATAGATAGATAGATAGATAGATATGGGATAGATAGACAGACAGATAGATAGATAGATAGATATGGGATAGATAGATAGATAGATAGATAGATATGGGATAGATAGATAGATAGATAGATAGATATGGGATAGATAGATAGATAGATATGGGATAGATAGATAGATAGATATGGGATAGATAGATAGATAGATAGATATGGGATAGATAGAAAGATAGATAGATATGGGATAGATAGATAGATAGATAGATATGGGATAGATAGATAGATAGATAGATAGATAGATAGATAGATATGGGATAGATATGAGATAGATAGATAGATAGATATGGGATAGATATGAGATAGATAGATAGATAGATAGATAGATATGGGATAGATAGATAGATAGATAGATAGATAGATAGATATGGGATAGATAGATAGATGGATAGATAGATGAATAGATAGATAGATAGATATGGGATAGATAGATAGATAGATAGATAGACATAGGATAGATAGATGAATAGATAGATAGATAGATATGGGATAGATAGATGAATAGATAGATTGATAGATAGATAGATAGATATGGGGTAGATAGATAGATAGATAGATAGATAGATAGATATGGGATAGATAGACAGACAGATAGATAGATAGATAGATATGGGATAGATAGATAGATAGATAGATAGATAGATATGGGATAGATAGATAGATAGATGGATAGATAGATGAATAGATAGATAGATAGATATGGGATAGATAGATAGATAGATAGACATGGGATAGATAGATGAATAGATAGATAGATAGTAGATAGATAGATATGGGATAGATAGATGAATAGATAGATAGATTAATAGATAGATAGATAGATAGATAGACAGATGAATAGATCTAGTACCTTGTAAACCGCCCAGTATCAGTAATAATCCAGCCGTAGACATCATGTTGCTGTGAGGAGTGAATGACACAGTCAGGTCTCAGTTCCCTGATAATATGATATTTTTACGTGACTCTAGGTTTGCAGGATCCTTAGCGGATGTGTAGCCTGTGGTCAGTTCATGACAGCAGACGAGCTGCCATCTTCTCATAGTCATATGAATATCAGACGTTATTCAGCTCAGGACCTGGGACAGTAAAGTACAATTAGAATATTGAGTCCGTGCATTGAAACAATAACAAGACGTCCCATAGATACAGTTTGTATACAGTTTATTGAAAATATAAATACAACTTGCACCTACAATGTCAGGCGCTCTGGAAGAGTCGGTGATAGCGGCCTCCACACCCTGATGTGAGACCTGTTTTATAACTTGCTCTGACAAAGATCTCTACATAGCACTAGCTGCAGAACTATAATAGGTCAAACACATTTGTAGGAATATTATACGTTGTAGAAAGTTCATAACTTTATAGAAAATAGCAACTGAGTCTAAAAGTGCTGACACATCAGCATTGCTGAAAGGAGACGTACGGTACAATTACTCCGTCTTGTCACTGTGAGGTCGGCACTGATGTTGGACGATGAGGCCTGGCTCGCTGTTAGCATTGTAATTCATCCCAAAGGAGTTTGATGGGGTTGAGGCCTGGGATCTGTCGTCTTCTTCCATACTAAGCCCAGGAAACCATCGCTGTTGAACCTCACTTTGTGCACAGGGGCTGGGTCATGCTGAAACAGAAAGGGGCCTTCAACAAAACAAGCTCACAATTGTCTAGAATATAGTTGTCTGCTGTAGTATTAAGATTTCCCTTCACTGACACTAACAGTGACTGGGGCAGATCTAGCAGGGCGGAAGCTTCATGAACTGACTTGTTAGACATTTGGTACCTTATGACAGGACTATGTTCAGGGTCACAGCACTCTTTAGTATGTGAATATAGAGATCGCTGGCTGTATGCTGCATTTATGTACCTGTGGGCAATAGGTGTGGCTGAAATGGCCAAATGCAATAATTAGGGGGGGGTCCATGTAGTGTATATACCAACGTTACAGCCCCCACATAACCTCAGAATGCCGCCATGTAGTCTCAGTAAATCATCATGTAAACTGTGAACTATATGAGGGTAAAAGGGTGCATTTATGAGGCTATATTGTATAGTCTCGTTATGTCACTATCTGGTCTTTCCATGACACCACGGACCTAAGCCCCTCCTCCCCCTCGGCCCAGCCAGCCCCTGACCACGGACCTATGCCCCCTGCCCACCAGCCCCCCAGCCTCTGACCACGGACCTATGCCCCTTGCCCACCAGCCCCCCAGCCCCTGACCACGGACCTATGCCCCCTGCCCACCAGTCCCCCAGCCCCTGACCACGGACCTATGCCCCCTGCCCACCAGCCCCCCAGCCTCTGACCACGGACCTATGCCCCCTGCCCACCAGCCCCCCAGCCCCTGACCACGGACCTATGCCCTTCGTAACACTCAGCCTATCAGAGCTATGACTCTGCCCCGTGGTCTCAGGAACTAACCTTATTGCTGTGATTGGTAAAAGCAATTCGGTTATACCTGATCTGCAATCTGCTATAGTGAACTCTTCTTGGCTTTAGTTTCCTAAAGGAAATACAATATAACTGAGATGGGTTCTGAGGCTGCATCTTAATAAGAAAACCCAGAGAGGATTCGGAGCTGTGGTAAATGTCTGGAAAGTGCGTTTGTTTTGCTAAGTGTATAGGTTAATAGTGTAACACAAATACTCTCCTAAGTGGTACGTTGCTCTGAAAGCTGTGATTTCTTGTTGTACTCTTAGTATTCCTTTTCTTAGTTGTAAGTAATCTATTCATACTCTAACACTAATGTATATATAATTTGCATAAAGTGCTGTAGATTGCAGTAATTATTTGTAGGTTTCCCTTGATATTTCCACCAGGTTACATTGTGTTCTATGTCTGCTCTCCTGGATGGACTGTTTAAGGGTGAGCTGTGCGAGGTGCGAGCGATCTGCTCATCTGGAGGCCCAGATCCTGGATCTACCTGTGCAACTGGCAACGTGGAGAGGAGGCTGCTGCTCACTGAGACAAAATATATATTACTTAAATGTTAATCTAGGAAACATAACTGTAGCACTGGGCTCGTGGGCAGTTCAGTGATCCCCTCATTGGTCATGAGGACTGAACTCTCAGCATTATTACATATTTATGGCTGGCATTGGGGTGTGCCTCTGGGCACAGGGGTTGTCTAAAATTAGTAGTTAAATACAATTTACATGCAAACAAAAAGACAAGAGAGAAATACTACTTATGTGAAGCATCCTTTATTGGCAAGTGGGTATATGGTAGAGATGGTCACTGACCCCCGTGTTATGGTTTTGGATTCGGTTTTGGATCTGGATTACCGTCGTGTTTTGGTTTTGGTTTTGGTTTTGCAAAACCGCCATTGCGTGTTTTGGTTTTGGTTTTGTTTGGTTTTGTTTTGCTATTTTTTGGGAAAATCCATGTTTTTGGGCCTAAATTAACCCAATTTAGTGCTCCAACTGTTTTAGAGACAAGTAATCTAATTGTTGAGGTAATAAATCATCCAAAAAAACAGTTTAATTCTTCGTTGGTAGGCCTATTCTACACACAAAACAGATTGTCTTCCTCTCCATCTATGCATATTGGCAATGCAGCCATCGTCTTTGAATGTATATTACACCCTACACTTATAGTTAAATATGTAAAGAAATGGAAAAAGCCAGTTTGGTTTCTGTCTCTCAAGGCCCCCCTCCACTTGTATAAAATACCAAAAAATTCAGCCATTATAGACTGTACAATATTAATTGACATGGAGAAAGCCAGTTTGGTTTCTGTCTCTCTAGGCCCCCCTCCACTTGTATAAAATACTAAAAAATTCAGCCATTATAGACTGTACAATATAAATTGAAATGGACAAAGGCAATTTGGTATCTGTCTGCATCATAATCATCAACATCATCATTAGCGCCCTCGTCGCCTACACAAATCTCCCCCTCATCCTCTTCTAATTCCAAAGTGGCATCCTCAATTTGGGTATCACCGGCTACACTCGGGCTATTAAGGCACACATCAGCAGAATGCTCACGATTAGACATCCCACTGTTGGATGGACTCTCCACAGGGATTGTTGTCATTTGTGAATCAGAGCAAATATTCTCCTGTAATGCCTCACTGTTATCTTGCAGCTCGGCTTTGACGCGTAACAGTAGTTGTGCACCAATTGTAGGCTGGGTAACTTTTTGGGATCTGCCACTAATAGCCAAAGGTGAAGGCCTCATTCTCTCTTTGCCACTGCGTGTGTAGAATGGCATGCTTGCAATTTTTTTTTTATCGTCACTTAACTTTTGCTCAGTTACACTTCTTTTTCGCTTCAATACAGTAAAATTTTTTTTGGTTTTTGTTTTTTGCACTAATTTGAAAACACTCTGTTGTTTGACATCGCCTTGGCCAGATGACGTACTGGGAACACTGACATCAGGACTGGTGACAGAACCTGGTTGCTCATTCAGATCATATGTGGACTGCTTTGAATCCATTCTGAGCGCAAACCACTGGGGAGTGCTAAAAATTATTTAGTAGATTCTGCTGACAGTTATGACTTTTGACAGCCAGAAATATTAATGCACAATTAGGGAGGACACCCCAAAAGCACTGAGGAGTGCTAAAAATTATTTAGTAGATACTGCTGACAGATATGACTTTTGACAGCCAGAAATATTAATGCACAATTAGGGAGGACACCCCAAAAGCACTGAGGAGTGCTAAAAATTATTTAGTAGATACTGTTGACAGATATGACTTTTGACAGCCAGAAATATTAATGCACAATTAGGGAGGACACCCCAAAAGCACTGAGGAGTGCTAAAAATTATTTAGTAGATACTGCTGACAGATATGACTTTTGACAGCCAGAAATATTAATGCACAATTAGGGAGGACACCCCAAAAGCACTGAGGAGTGCTAAAAATTATTTATTAGATACTGCTGACAGATATGACTTTTGACAGCCAGAAATATTTATGCACAATTATGGGGGACACCCCAAAAGCGCTGGGGAGTGCCAAATATGAAGAAAAAATAATAAACCTCTATCCTCCTCTCTGCACTAGCGATTTTGGTTAGAGCAATTGCAAGAACAATATTGTATTCTCTGTCCCTGCTCTAATTAGCCTATGACTACACCCTGCTCTCTCCCTCTGTCAAATGGCGATGGATTGCTGTGGAGGCGTGTATTTATAAAGTTGAAGTATCGCGAGAACCGAGCCCCGAGATCCGACGACGTCACAATGACGTTCGGCCTCGATTTGGATTCGGAATGGGCGGGAGAGTACCGAGCTGCTCAGCTCGGTACTCGGATACCCAAAGTTCGGGTGGGTTCGGTTCTCGGAGAACCGGACCCGCCCATCTCTAGTATATGGTGACCTATTAGATGAGAAATAGAGGAAAGGAAATCTCAAAAAGAAATTGTTCTGACATCCATTGGTGGATAAAAAATACACTCACACTAGAATAAAAATGAACTTTTATTGTTCATAATAAAATAAATGATTAAAAGAGAAATATAAAATAAGTGAGACCTGTACGGACTCCACGGTAGCGGCAGCTCAAGATTTGGTTCACAATTGTTTCGTAATTTGGTCCCAGGTACAAACCAAGTTACAGCAAACTCAGGATCGTTACAAGCACTTTGCAGATCGCCATCGGAGGAACATCCCTGTACTCTACATTGGGGATAAGGTGTAGCTTTCTACTCGAAATCTTAAACTCAAAGTGCCGTCCATGAAATTTGCACCTCGTTACATTGGATCTTATCCTATTATTCAAGCTTTGAATGCCGTTACCTACAAACTCAGGTTACCCCCTTCTCTCCATGTGCATAACTCTTTCATATTTCTCTCCTTAAACCTCTTGTTATGAATGAGTTCTCCAAGAAATCGTCTCCTCCTCCTCCCGTCAAGACCACGTCTGGTGAAGAGTTTGAAGTTGAACGCATTCTATAAAAGGAAACTCTCCGAGGCAAACCACAATTTGTGGTCCATTGGAAGGGCTGCGGTCCTAAGGAGAGATCCTGGGTCAACAAGAATGATCTTCATGCTCCCCGTCTTCTGGCCCAGTTTCTGAAAGGAGAAGTCTCCAGTCCAGAGAGAAGGGAGAGGGGTACTGTCAATCGCCGCCCCGCCCTGCCTATACGTGCCGGGGGACGGACACCTGTCTCCTCTGCCGACTCATGTCCCGTTGCCTAGCAACGGGATGAACTTCCGGGTATACGCTGCGCTCACATGCGCAGTAAGTCCGCGTCCCTTTGCTAGGCAACAGGACACTTTTTTTCCACTGTAATCACCTCCACTCTATCAGGGACCACTGTTAGGTATATCTAGCACCTCCCTTCTATGTCTGGTGCCAGAGTATTGGTGTCACCAGCTCCAGCATTCTGTTTTCTGCTCCCACCTGTTGTTTGTACTTTGGTTCCTGTCTATTCTCTTGTTCTGCGATTTGGTTCTGCTGTTATCTGGATTCTGACCTCTGGCTTGCTTCTAACCATCCTTCTAGATCCCCCTTTTGTACTGCACCATCGTTTGGCGCCTGACCTTGGCTGTACGACCATCCCTGTTCTCCCCCGCTGCACTGATAACTACCTTGGAGAACCGCGACCTGCGCTCCTCACGCAGCCACGCCCATACCTCCTTGCGGGGGTCCCTGATTAGTTGCATCAATATCAGTCATTGGTATCCTCAAAAGTCATTAACATGACACAACCACGGTACTGTTGAAAATCAATATTATGTGTGTGCGTGTGTGTACGTGCGTGTGTACATGCGCGTGTGTGTGTGCGTGCGTACGTACATGTGTACATGCGCGTGTATGTGTGTGTGCGTGTGTGTGTACGTGCGCGCGTGTGTGTGTGTACGTGCGCATGTGTGTGTGTGCGTGTGTACATGCGCGTGTGTGCGTACGTACGTGTGTACATGCGCGCGTGTGTGTGTGTGCGTGCGTACGTACGTGTGTACATGCGCGTGTGTGTGTGTGCGTGTGTACATGCGCGTGTGTGTGTGTGTGCGTGTGTGTGTACGTGCGCGCGTGTGTGTGTGTACGTGCGCATGTGTGTGTGTGCGTGTGTACATGCGCGTGTGTGTGTGTGTGCGTGCGTGCGTACGTGTGTACGTGCGCGTGTGTCAGTGGAAGAGCTAAACCATTGTTGAAGTTATTGTTGATTTTAATTTATTTCATTGCAAACTTGTCAAGTTAATCAAACAAATGTTCTGTGTTAGATGTTATAAAGTGCCATAAAAAGTGAATGGAAGAACAACAACTATATACACACAGAAAAAGCGAGTGCAACACGGTATCTAATATAAACATATGATGCTCTGAGAAAAGTAATCAGAACGCACAAGATGATATTCAAGTCTAGAAATTTTCACCTAGTCGGACTATTATACTATTATTAGTGTCCATGAGTCGTATGTCTGATACTCCAGAGTCTGACACTGCTGTGTGGGGTGATCACCTTGTTGACATGACTGCTAACACTGATGAGGATTATGAGATAATTATTATCAGTTATGTATAAAACATTGACACATCAGGACTTGCTTTACAATGAGGGAATCATGGCACAAGCACATTATATATGACGTGATTCAGAAGCTAAAGATGATTCTGCCCCATGAGCTAACAATCTAAGAGGTGCGGAGAATACATGATACATAAGGCAGCGGTATAACAATTTTAGTCAGTAATGGGGTAAGTGGGTGTGGCTACTGTAAGGCAGAAACATTATCTGCCACAATAATAAAGCAGCCATAGGCAACGGTCACTTATCTGCAGCTACCGGCGGTGCGGAATAAGGAGAGACAGAGAAGCGGAGACATGAAAGATGAACCAATCAGCTGCTGTCACCAGAACCATTTATCTTAGCTGAGCTCCTCTGCTGGAGGTTTGTTCTTGTAGTTATCTTCCTGTAGCTCACAGCAGCTGTGCGCTCAGAGTCTTTCTTTAGCCCCCTGCCCGCGGCGGGACACAGGGCCGGGATACTTGTTCCCCATGTCTGGCAGCTGCTGTCACCAAGGAGGCTGCTGGGATGTTCCAGGATGAATAAGGTTCTTTCGGTTTCAAAGAGTTAATGACTAATGAATGCTGGATTTATTGTGACGTTTACCTTTATTTTTACAATAAACATAACATAAAAGAACAAGTAAATATAATACTTAGCTTCCAAAATGTTCAAATCAACAGTCAATTTCCAGGACCCCTCTGTCACACAAAAGCTGTAAAAACAATAAGCACCTTTCTTCATGAAGGTCCAGTCATGAGGTGGGGGTCTCTCTGGCTGCGTTCCAGTTTTATACTCAGAGAACAAAGGGTCTTGGAATCAACTTACATATAAGGGTATGAATATATTTGCAGACTCTCTATTGGTACATTAGTGATAAGAAATAATATATTCTCACTCGTGCAGAAGCATCTGAGACACCGCCCTGGTATTATATGTGGAGATGTCTCGGTCTTTGATCAGATAATCATTTTACAATACACACAGAGAAGTATGAATACAACAAAGTGGAGATCAGTGACCATTTGTATAGGCCTGTCACAGGGGATCACCAAGAGAGCAGCAGGTAAGGCAACAGAGATGACTCCAGCAGCTGAACTGAGATGGCATCCAGTAGATCTTCTGTCCTTGGTGTGACGACTCCTCTGTGCCACCCTGTAAGTGTCCCACAGACTTCACTCAGCATCAGATGATTTTATATTTGTGGGAAGATGACTATGGGGGAGGCCGGACACAGATCTGACCTACCCTGCAGATATTTCTAACTGCCGGAACTAGCGAGCTGTGGGCCCCGATGCAGGGAGGTGGGGAGGAGGGAACCTGGGCCCCAAACCCTCTGCATCTGCCATGCAGTGGGCCCCATTATCTCCACGGGCTTTGGTGCACGGCACCTGCCGCACCAATGGTAGTTCCGCCACTATTCACGCTTGATTATTAACTTAGCAATGTAACATAAAAAAAGTAAAAAAGAGGATCTAGTGTAATATGTGTAAAACCAATAATCAAGATTTGTATTATTATTTCGCTAGACATAAAAGCTCACACTGAACAAATGAGTAAATGGACATAAATATTAACAATGAGGGGTACAGGTACTCCGACCAGATGAGGGAAGCAGTCACATAATATGCCGATCTTTACAATATCCTGGGATGTTGCAGAACAACGCGTCACATCAAGATGTTACGCTGAAGGTTGGCTGCTCTGTCTCACTCAGCTTACACTCACCAACGCGTTTCTGTTGCTCAAAAGCCCAATGTCTTCCTGTTTACTTCAGGTGCACAAAGTCCACTAACACTTGGCGTCCAGTGATCCAAGAACGATCCACAATCAGTCCAACAGAACCCATAACTCTTTTCCCAAGTTGTCTAAGTAGATGGTGTAAGGGGCTCCTTACACCATCCATCTTATACATCTTTCATCAGGGGGTCAACCACAATATCGGCAAATACACTATCACACGCCGGGTGTTCGGGCAGCGCACCCGACACCCAGCAGACTTACCTCTCATCGGCGCTCCGCTTCCCGCTGGGCACCGCCATCTTGGATACGGGTCTGTGCATGCATTAAATCTAAATTTGCATTAAATCTTCTGCCTCCTGCTCATTGGTCCTTCTCCTTGGCGGCAAGTTTAAAAGGCACCTCCTCTCTGTCTTCAGTGCCTCTTCTTTGTGTCACCTCCTGGTGATAGAAGTGGCTTCCCTGGTGTCTTGCTGCATTTATCCTCTCTACTGCTGCCTGCAGAGCTGATGCTCATCTCCTGTCTCATCTGCCACACAGTGGTCTGCAGAGCTGACGCTCATCTCCGGAATCCTCTCTACTGCTGTCTGCAGAGCTGACGCTCATCTCCTGTCTCATCTGCCACACAGTGACCTGCAGAGCTGACGCTCATCTCCTGTCTCATCTGCCACACAGTGGCCTGCAGAGCTGACGCTCATCTCTGGAATCTTCTCTACTGCTGCTTGCAGAGCTGACGCTCATCTCCTGTCTCATCTGCCACACAGTGACCTGCAGAGCTGACGCTCATCTCCTGTCTCATCTGCCACACAGTGGCCTGCAGAGCTGACGCTCATCTCCGGAATCTTCTCTACTGCTGCTTGCAGAGCTGACACTCATCTCCTGTGTCATCTGCCACACAGTGGTCTGCATCTACGCTGCCATCACTTACAGCATCTACCTCCCTTCCTACGGTACTATTTCCTGTAGCCTTCCCAAGGGCTTCCGTACAGTGCTCTAGTAGGGACCGCGACCTGCGAGGTAGACGCGGCTAAGCCCATACCGCTTTGCGGTGGTTCCTGGTGAACACCGTCTCCTCGTTAGATTCCGCGCCCTGCTGGATTAGTGCCAAACTGTACGAACCTCTAGGATTCGCTGCATCTACCGAGTCTCTTCGTAAGAACCGTGACATCCACATTTCAACTGGCAGTTTCTTACCACTTTCTTCATTTTTACCATCAATTACCTGTCAGTGGACAAAACCCTATTTTATTCCTGGTTAGTGTCCCACAGTGATGTGGCTTAAGTTGGGTGGTTATTTTATAGGCTGTGGAGAGGCCCTCTGGTAAACAGGTGCCAGTCTTGTTTCACACCAGATTGGCACCTGTTTAGCAGAGGGGCTTTAACCTAGTCTTCCCTTCTCTCTCCAGTAGCAGCAGGCACCACGTAGTGTTTAGGCCTAGCTGTGCTACATGTGAAACAAGGGGCAATGATTGACTGTTCATATCAAAAGAACCAAGAAAATTAAAAAGACATAAAAGTTTCTATTTCAAAAATAAAAGTAAGTGCATGTAACACGTTTCACAAAAGCTTCAAATAGTTGAACACTCTGAGAATTTTTCTATCTTGCAGATACTTTTGTTGAATCAAAATAAAAGAACGGTTTAAAATAAGAACAATCCCATCATTTCAAATTCATTAGTCCCGGATTAATATCTGGGCTTGTCCTATGGGTGTGGCTTACTGCTCGGCACTCTGGGAGATTTTCTGAAATAAAAGTCTGAGAAAGCTATCCTAATACCATATGGCACTTTACGTCTCAAATAATTGTATAAATGTGTGTGCGCATCTAGTGTCCTGAAGTGTCCTCTTAATAAAACATACATTAAACATTTTCTAAATTAAGATAATTATATTCATTCTACAATCTACTATTAAATGTTTGCTTAACTTCATTCAAATATAATTATCTTTAACGGTTCCACCCTTTGATATAACCCTAAACTATCACATAGAGGTTCATTATATTGGTCCTATAGGTTCATATAATTCTATAATTTCCTGTATTTGTAATTTATTTTGTAGTTTTACTTAATACCTTTTTACAACCTTCATTAGTACTGGTATACATTTCATTATTGGATAACCAATCACTAACTTTCCCAATATTAGGAGAAGAAACTGTCCAAATGAATGATTTGAACCAAGTAACTATTCCAGAGAACCAGGAAGTTGGATCCAACCAAGAGAACCACGAGTCAAATTCAGGAATTATAAGGAAATATTATTTCCAAATAAGGAAATATTTTGAACTTTAGAAAAATATTTCTTTATTTGTATTACTTCATTCATATACTGATCAATTCTACTTCCTGGATTATCTGTATCATTTGTGATATATGTACAACAGTGCATTCCATATTTTAATTATAATGTCACACAATAACCACCAGTTTGAGCCACAAGATAATTCAACACTAACCAATACTGTATCACTCTTAAAGCTTGTAGTTCTTTTGCAACATATCGGAAAACATTGTCATAAATATTTGTTATATTATCATTTAGCTGGACCTTGTATATAAACACGATTCAAATTACGTGATATACTTGATAAATACATTCCAACTAATACTGAAAAACTTGATGATTCATTAATACATTGTGGTGCAATCTGCATATTACTCCTTCTTTTCCTAACTTTATATTTGATTACAGTGCGTTTATCTTGTATCACCTATTTAAACCATCATGTGTAAATACATTAACTGCTGAGATAAGTATTCCAAGACAATATATTGTATTCTTAATTTAAAGGTAACCATTTGTGTGCTCTCTTTCCACATTTGTAATATATTTAATCTGGTAACAGGTAAAGTAGAGGAACTTTGAATATATCGGTACATAGAATATCTGTCAATGATTCATACTTATTCATTTCCATTCATTCTTTACAATCTTCATCCTCCAAAGTTATATTACAATAATTCTGAGGCACAGTTCCTAATAATAAAGTTTTTTTCCCCAGCAGTAGTACATTATGGATTACCAACTGTGGAATATCTCCTCATGTTATCTACGTATCAGCTCCAAATTCATCAGGTCTATTGAAAAATGTTACTACCCATCCAAACCATTTTAATTCCCAACGACTAATTACTGTTATACCTGGAAAATGTATACAAATAACATTTTCATTAAAAACATTTAGCATCAATTTCAAATGAGGTGTCTTCATTGTATTCACCAGATGTGGGACGTCCTTCTGATAAATTAATTAGCTCAGCTATACTGAAAAGTACAGGTAACAATCCTAAATTTTCATGTCTATGGCCAGGTGCAAAGTTACTCATTTTTTATGCTTTGTTCTCCTTAATGACTCAGTGTCTGTAAAACCCGTGATATGTGTAACTCTGTCAGTTTCAGTCACCTGTGGTATCTCAGGTTGGATATGAGATGTCGACAGTCATAATGTCTACCCCTAGTGTGGCCAGTCTGGGCTGGTACTAGCAAATTCGGGGGGCAAAAAGTGCGGGGCCCTCTACTCCAATTCACACGCTCTTGTAAGCGCTACTAACTCAGCTCTATCTGGGCAGAATGAGGGGAAACTAAAGCCTCCACTTCAACAATACCATCATCTGCTACCACCGCGTATCCTGTACATAATTCCCCAGTTTCACTTTTCCTATGGCAGAATTTCAACCAGTCAATACTAAGCATTAACTCAGCAGGAATGATATGTCTATCAGTCCTCTCCTTATCACCCTGCACCCTTTGTGCAGGAACATGCAAACTAGATAAGAATATAGCAGGATTAAGTGTAGTGCACAGACGAATGGTAAGACGATGAGCAGCCATAAGAGATAATTCCCAATTTGTAAATCTGGCAGCAGAGACTTGTTGTGTTTGTGCTGAATTTATCAAAGCTGAAACAGCATGCGGTATATAAAGAGTTAATATATGGCTAAGCAGTAAATCTTCCATATTATCCACCATTAATACTGCAGCTGCAACTGCACTTAACAGGTAAGGAAATGAACAACTGTATCTAATTGGGAGCTGTAATAACAGAGAGATCTTTGATGATCACCATGTAGTTAAAACTCCATTTTAGTGCAATACAAAGAAAATGGCTTTGAATAACCTGGAATGCTTAATGCAGGGCCATGTACCAAAGCATCTTTAAGTGCATAAAAGCATTTTCTGTCTCCTCTATATGCCTTACCAAGTCAGAAAGATGTTAACAGCCTAGAGCTTGCAATGGTAAAACCAAAATGGCATAGCCAGGACTCCAATTCAAACAATAGCTACACATCCCTAGAATGCTCTGCACTTGTGATTTATTTAGTGGCAAGTGCAGAAACAGAATAACTTGCAATCTTTACATGGAAAGATGCCTCAGTCCTTGGGTCAAGCAATGACCCAAATACTTAACCTGAGTTTTGCAATGTTGCAATTTATCGCTGGATATTTTGTGGCCAGTTTGTTACAGGAATGTTAACAGCAAACTGGTATCTGCAAGGGACGACTGTAAAGAAGTTGAACACAACAGTAAGTCATCAATATATTGGATCAATACAGACCCACATTGTGGTATAAAAGCCTCAAGACAATCATCATCAACATCATCAACATTTATTTATATAGCGCCAGCAAATTCCATAGCGCTTTACAATTGGGAACAAACATTAATAAAACAATACTGGGTAATACATACACACGTAGAGGTAAGAGAACCCTGCTCCCAAGCTTACAATCTATGGACAATCATGCAATGCCTAGGAAAATATGCTCGGACTATCCATAAAACCCTGGGGAAGTCTGGTCCATGTATATTGCATCCCTATATATGTTAAAGCAAACACATGCTGACAATCTGGAATCAATGGTAGACAGAAGCCTGCAAAACACAAATCAATTACAGTGAAGTGTGTAGCTTCTGTTGGTATTTGCATTATAATGGTGGCTGTATTAGGTGCTACAGGGTGCAGAGATTGAACCACTTTATTAACTGCTCGCAAATCATGAATCAAATGGAAACCACGACCACCATGTTTCTATCGGAAGCATAGAAGTGTTACAAACACTATTAGTTCTTACTACTACATACTGTTCCTTATAACAGTGAAACAGGATCCTGTGTATTAGCCGCCTGTTTATTCGTAGCAATTTGGTCTGCTCTCCTATATGTGTGCCCTCTACAGGATCACACAATTGAACTGCCCTGTCTATCCTCTTGCCTTTTAGCTGTTTATACTATGGATATATCGTTCCCCCCCCCCTCCCCATAGCACTCAGCTCACTACTTAGCAGCTGCTGCACCGTCAACTATTTGCATCTGCAAAATCCTCTGATTTGCTGATGCCATTTGATTATCTGACAGTAATTCATCAGACTCGCTTTCTGTTCTAGAATAATTTTCCAGATACCTTACTGGAGTATTCAGGTTTCCCAATTTCCTGTAGAGTTTTTGAAACAAAAGGGTGAACTGCGACTTTTGAATCACCCTGTATATTATTTATTTATTTATTTTAGAATTGCGTCCCCACATTCCGAAAGTCCTGAATTGTGGCCCCGCAGTTCCACAACACAGGTGACTTCAGAATGTCCACCAGGCGCCACGTCTGGTAAAATAGCCAAATCTTTTCTATTGCTTATTATTATTATTATTATTATTATTATCATCGCACATATTATTCCATCATTCATATATGCACACACCAATAAACGCTCCCCAGCTCAAGTTCCTTCAACGCAGACAAATACAATTTGATGTCTGTATTCTACCAATGGAACCATATAATATGTTTTATTTAGCAACACTGTCCGGCAGGAATAGTACCCACCTTAATGCAGTACTCAGGTTCCCTGTGCTCTAACTGTAGCAGATAATGTCCCCTCCATGCACCAGACATCTCTCTGTCATCTACAGTTGGCAGGTTGGGGGGTTTCCACATGAGCACAACCCCCCCCCCATCTACTTCATGACAGGCATCTAGGAATACAAAAAAGTGCAGCAAAAAGCAACAAAATATGTATGTAAAGATGTAAAGTTTTGCAGAGGGAAAATTTCCGCACTCAGCACGGAGCGGCCATACTGTGCCGAACTCCTCCCATCAGCCCGCGCAAATGTCTGGCTAAAATGTGTGGTTATACGTGCACTAGCAAACAATATAAATCCTCATATTAGTGTTACGAGCCGCAGCTCCCCGACGGGCCGCCGCGGCTCGCTTCCGGCTCTCTCAGACGCCCCGGCCGTCTCCATGACGACCGGGGTCTCACTTCCGCCGCTGACGTCCCGGTTGCCTAGGCAACAACCGGGACGCTGTAATCCGGAGGCCGCAGCGCCCGGCCAGCGGTCTGACACCCGGGCGCATGCGCGCAGAAAAAGGTAACTTCTTGTTTTGTTTTTTGTGCATAGATTCTGTGGCGGAGTCTTGGCTAGGAAGTTACCATACCTGGCTCTGATAGAATTGATTATTCTGTTCTCCTATTTCTGTATGGCCTATTCTCTGAGATTAGTGCAGTAGGGAGGGGTCTCACTGGCACTCACTCCTATTGGCTCCCCTTGCTACTTAAGGCAGTGAGGACAGAGCCTCATTGCCAGTTATAGCTTCCTGTTTAGCTAGGCTCCTGTTCCTGTTTCCCTGCTCCTGTGTTTTCTCTATTATCGGATTTCCTGTGTATGACCCCTGGCTTGTTTTTCGGACTTCGTTGTATTGCCTGTGACCCCTGACTACGGCTTGTATTTTGATATCCCTGTCTGCTGCCGGCCCTTGACCCTTTGCCTGGACCTCACATCGCTGTGTTCTACCACGCTGCCTCTGGGTTCTCCCCAGTCAGTGCACACTACACGACCCTCCGTTTGTCTGCAGCCAAGTCTGTCCCCACCACTAGGGGCTCCAGTGAACACCAGACATCGGAGCAGATTCCGGGTTCTGTCGTGCTGACTGAAGGAGTTCCTAACATTATAACTGGCCCAAAATATACGATCCTATTCTCCACTGATGGAACCCAGTCCAGCTCAGGTCCTAGCAGGGCAGATCCAAGTCGTCTCGCAGATGGTTCAAGATCTTTCACTCAGGCTTTCTGCTCAAGAAGAAGCCGCCAAGGCCTCACAAGCAACTCCGGCACCTGAGCCAAAGTTAAATCTTCCGGACCGGTTCTCTGGAGATAGAACCTTATTCCGAAATTTTAAGGAGGGCTGCAAGCTGTATTTCCGTCTCAGGCCCCGCTCCTCGGGCTCGGAGCAACAGAGGGTCGGCATTGTCATCTCCTTACTCCAAGGCGATCCCCAATCCTGGGCGTTCAGTCTGACTCCTGTGGATCCAGCTCTACAGTCCGTAGACGCCTTCTTCAACGCACTTGGTCTCTTATATGATGACCCAGATAGGGTGGCCTCGGCTGAGTCCCACCTAAGAGCGCTGAAACAGGGGAGGCGGACAGCGGAAGAATACTGTGCCGAGTTCCGACGTTGGTCGGTCGACAGTCAGTGGAATGACCCCGCACTACGGAGTCAGTTCCGGCTTGGGCTCTCGGAGCAGATAAAGGACTCCTTAGTCCAATATCCTTCATCATCTTCCTTGGAGGCCTTAATGCAACTAGTTATTAAAATTGACCGCAGGATCCAGGAAAGAAGGTCCGAAAAGGAGGCCGCCTCACCATCCTGGCCCTCTCCAGCCGTCTACTCTGTTCCTCAGGATTTACCGGAGCCCATGCAGTTAGGGGCTTATCGCCTGTCCCCTGAGGAGAAATCCAGGCGCCGGTCACTGGGGCTGTGTCTCTATTGTGGCAATAAAGGCCACCTCCTGCGTAGCTGCCCTAACAAGGCGGGAAAAGACCAGGCCTAGGAGTAAAGGAGGAGGTACGCCTAGGTCTCCAGATGGTCTCTTCCAAGAATTCGGTCTTAATCCCTGCTCGGATCATGTATGGTAATCGATCCGTTTCTATCCCTGCCTTTCTTGACAGCGGGGCAGCTGGAAATTTTTTGGATATAAACTTTGCCAAGAGACTTGGTATTCCATCCGTAAACTTAGACTCAGAAATCACGGTCTGCGGTCTGGACGGTAAACCGTTAACTGACGGAAGGGTCTCATATCAAACACCACCTCTGCAGCTTACGGTGGGAGCTCTCCATTCCGAAGTCCTCTCGTTCTTTCTAATTCCCTGTTCCTCCGTACCATTGATCCTCGGACATCCTTGGCTTCAACTTCACAACCCTCACATAGATTGGAGCACGGGGGAGATCATACGATGGAGTAAGGCTTGTTCCTCAACCTGTCTTGCTCTTCCTCTCCGGATTGTTCAGCCTAGTCCTGAATCTCTTCCATTGCCTTATCGTGAATTCCACGACGTATTCTCGAAAAAAGAAGCAGACGCTCTACCCCCACACCGTAGCTACGATTGCTCTATTGATTTGGTTCCAGATGCCAAGCTTCCTAAGGGAAGATTATATGCCTTGTCTATTCCTGAAACTAAGTCTATGGATGACTATGTGGAGGAAAACCTCCGTAAGGGATTCATTCAACCCTCCAAATCACCCGTAGGAGCGGGCTTCTTCTTTGTGGCAAAAAAGGATGGAAGCCTTCGGCCGTGCATAGACTATAGGGGTCTAAATGGGATCACCGTGAAGAATACTTACCCGTTGCCACTCATCTCCGTACTTTTTGATCAGCTCAAATTAGCCACGATATTCTCCAAGATCGATCTGCGGGGGGCATATAATCTGGTTCGAATAAAAAAGGGCGACGAGTGGAAGACGGCCTTTAATACTCACTCAGGCCATTATGAATATCGGGTCATGCCCTTCGGCCTATGTAACGCCCCCGCAGTGTTCCAAGATTTTATTAACGATGTCCTGCGAGAATTCCTGGGGAGATTCGTGGTAGTTTATCTTGACGACATTTTGATTTATTCCCAATCACTGGAGCAACACCGTACTCATGTCAAACAGGTACTTCTGAAACTCCGCCAGCACTGCCTCTTCGCTAAACTCGAGAAATGCGAGTTTGAAGTCACTCAGGTCACGTTCCTCGGATACGTCATCTCACCTCGTGGCTTCTCCATGGATCCGAGTAAAGTACAGGCAGTTCTTGATTGGATCCGGCCTAGCAATCTTAAAGCCATCCAGAGGTTTTTAGGATTCGCTAATTATTATAGGCGATTCATCCAGTCATTCTCTGTATTGGTGGCTCCGATCACAGCCCTTACACGTAAAGGGGCTGATACCGTTAATTGGTCCCCTACGGCCTTGACGTCCTTTCAAAAGTTAAAAGAGGCCTTCATCTCTGCACCTGTCCTCCGACACCCCAATCCGGAATTACCGTTTGTTCTCGAAGTGGATGCCTCTGACGTCGGGGCAGGTGCGATCCTTTCCCAGAAAGATATCACTGATCACTGTTTGCATCCCTGTGCCTTTTTTTCCAGAAAATTTTCCTCCGCTGAGACCCACTATGACGTTGGGAATAGAGAATTGCTAGCTATCAAGTGGGCATTTGAAGAGTGGCGCCACTGGCTAGAGGGAGCTAATCATGTGGTTACAGTATATACTGACCACAAAAATCTACAGTATATTCAATCTGCTAAAATTGTGAACTCCAGGCAAGCCCGGTGGGTCCTTTTCTTCTCCCGTTTCAACTTTACAATTACGTTCCGGCCTGGATCCAAGAACATTAAGGCAGACGCCTTGTCTCGCAGCTTCATCGCCTCTCATTCTTCCCTCACTGAAACCGCTTTCATTATTCCGGCATCCAAAGTAGTCCTTGGCCTAACTCAGGATCTTGGCACAACCCTCCGGGGTCTCCAACAGTTGGCACCATCAGCTACTCCCAGGGGTAAATTATTCGTACCAGCTTATCTGAGGAGGACGGTCCTCACTGAATGTCATGATAATAAAACCTCAGGTCACCCTGGAGTATCCAAGACATTGGAACTGCTGTCTCGTTCCGTCTGGTGGCCTTCCTTGGCAGCCGATACCAAAGAGTTTGTGTTATCCTGTGAAACCTGTGCCAGGAATAAATCTTCTCGCAGACGTCCTGCCGGACCTCTTATGCCACTATCCGTTCCAACGAGACCCTGGACCCACATATCGATGGACTTCATCGTAGAATTACCACGCTCATCCAGCTTTAACACCATCTGGGTGATAGTAGACAGATTTAGTAAGATGGCACATTTCATCCCTCTCGTAGGATTGCCATGTGCTAAAACCTTGGCATCCCTATTCATTCAGCACATTTTCAAGCTCCATGGACTTCCTGTTAATATTGTCTCTGACCGCGGCTCCCAATTTGTAGCCACATTCTGGAGAGCATTCTGTGCCCAATTAGGAATTAAACTCTGTCTATCTTCAGGGTATCACCCACAATCCAACGGATAAACGGAGAGGGTTAATCAATCCCTTGAGCAATTTCTCCGTTTATATGTAACTAAATGCCATAGTGATTGGGCTGCTTTGCTTCCATGGGCAGAGTTCGCCTACAACAACTCGTGCCATTCATCCACTCTGGTATCGCCATTCTTCTGTAACTTCGGATTCCATCCTCGGTCCAACTCGCTGGAAGTCTCGACTCAAGCCAAATCTAGTTCTTCGATTTCTTATCTGTGCCGGATATGGAGAAAGGTTCACCTTGCCCTCAATCAAGCTTCATTTAAGTCTAAATATTATGCTGATCAACATCGTGGACCGTGTCCTTTCAAGGTCGGGGACAAGGTGTGGCTGTCTACCCGCAACATTAAACTTAAGCAACCTTGTAGGAAGTTAGGTCCTAGGTTTATTGGACCCTTCTCCATTATTAAACAGATTAATCCCGTGGCTTTCAAGTTGAAACTTCCTCCTTCACTCAAGATTCCTAACACATTCCATTGTTCCTTGTTGAAAGCAGTTACATGTTCACATAAATTCAGACCACGTCAATTGCACAGACCTCGTCCTGTCTCAGTCAGAGGACACCAAGAGTTCATTGTTGAAAAGATCCTAGACTCCAAAAAGGTGCAAAGTCAACTCCACTTTTTGGTCCACTGGAAAGGCTATGGCCCGGAGGAACGGTCCTGGGTACCGCAGAAGCATCTACATGCTAACCAACTCATTAAAGACTTTTTTAAAAAGTATCCTGGGAAACCTGGAAGTCGGGGTGCATTGACCCCTCCTCAAGGGGGGGGTACTGTTACGAGCCGCAGCTCCCCGACGGGCCGCCGCGGCTCGCTTCCGGCTCTCTCAGACGCCCCGGCCGTCTCCATGACGACCGGGGTCTCACTTCCGCCGCTGACGTCCCGGTTGCCTAGGCAACAACCGGGACGCTGTAATCCGGAGGCCGCAGCGCCCGGCCAGCGGTCTGACACCCGGGCGCATGCGCGCAGAAAAAGGTAACTTCTTGTTTTGTTTTTTGTGCATAGATTCTGTGGCGGAGTCTTGGCTAGGAAGTTACCATACCTGGCTCTGATAGAATTGATTATTCTGTTCTCCTATTTCTGTATGGCCTATTCTCTGAGATTAGTGCAGTAGGGAGGGGTCTCACTGGCACTCACTCCTATTGGCTCCCCTTGCTACTTAAGGCAGTGAGGACAGAGCCTCATTGCCAGTTATAGCTTCCTGTTTAGCTAGGCTCCTGTTCCTGTTTCCCTGCTCCTGTGTTTTCTCTATTATCGGATTTCCTGTGTATGACCCCTGGCTTGTTTTTCGGACTTCGTTGTATTGCCTGTGACCCCTGACTACGGCTTGTATTTTGATATCCCTGTCTGCTGCCGGCCCTTGATCCTTTGCCTGGACCTCACATCGCTGTGTTCTACCACGCTGCCTCTGGGTTCTCCCCAGTCAGTGCACACTACACGACCCTCCGTTTGTCTGCAGCCAAGTCTGTCCCCACCACTAGGGGCTCCAGTGAACACCAGACATCGGAGCAGATTCCGGGTTCTGTCGTGCTGACTGAAGGAGTTCCTAACAATTAGTGCCAGAAGTGAGTGATACCTGTCTGTTCTCCCGGGGCCCTGCTATGAGCGGGGGGACTGTGCACATGAAGCCACGTTTCAGCTTTCACGCCTGGAAACTGCTCTGGAGCTGAATGCTGTAATGTATCTTAACTCCACTTGCTCAGCACAGCAGAGCCGGGGCCACAGGAAGGTGGACCATCACTGGGGGCCCCAAAATGTTGCTACTGTGGCTAGTGATGTAGGGACTGAGCCATTAAGGAGAGTAAGGCAAAAAAAGGAATAACTTTGCTCCTGAACAAACCATGTTACAATACAAGGGGTGCACATTAGTTTATCAGTTTGCACATAAGATAATTACTGGCTGTGTCTCATGCAGCACACAAATAATTGATAGATTTATTGTTACACTGAAAGTGAAAGTTGATCTAAGACATGTCCTACCCCAACTATAAATCTGTCCCCACATTTTACATTTACTTCCCCTCCAAGGTTCTCCCCAGGTGCACAGTTACTTCCTTTATATACTTTCCGTATGAATCGGGGCTGTATTGTTTCACAGCTTCTGTCACCCCCAAGACTCCCACATAACACGTCCTCTCTCTTATTCCTAAGTGCAGGACACAGATCTGTACAATCTTGTGTGTAGAGGTTCCTGGAGTTCACCTTCCACAACGTACAAAGTAACTAGACCAAGACACGGTCTGACTGTATTTGGGAAAACATGGCAGACACTTCCTGTACCGTCCTGACTACAGACACTCCCATGTGGCCGCAGAAAATGGCTGACTCAAAACAAGATATAAGAAGCGCTATCACATTTATTGCCCACTGTGCACTATAACCCTCCATATCTGTGTATAAAGGACTGCTCCACGTGTACATTATTATATCATTAGCACATGCGCTGTTACAGTAACTCTGAAGAGTGAAACTGCTGAAAACATTTGTGTTACTAAATATCTGGGAGAGCTTCACTGAATCTACAACTTTCTCTCTATAATAACTGGGACCCCCCCCCCCCCCCCCCCCCCGGGGGGTTGTTCTCAGAGAGCTGGGAACCAGTCAAAGCAAAATCATATAAATAAAGCATCTGTTAGACAAGAAATACACCTGTTATTCAGACAATCACATACTGGTATTAGCAGATTTACATATTTACAGTTTGAAGTTGTTTCCCCTCATGTTAATCTAGGTCTATAAGTGACTCGGGTCTAATTATCAGAGGGTGATAAACAGGAAAACAAAGGTTATCTTCACTTTGCCCTGTATACTAAAGTAGGTCTGCTGTTGTGGTACTACAAGCCCCAGCATGCTGTGCCACTTAATAGCCAGCCCATACCTTCCAGGATATGCTGGGACTTGTAGTTTCACAACACCTTGTAAGCCCAGAATTTGTACTAAGGGGTTTATAATCAGCAACAACCATCTTATTGCTGCCCATCCCCATAAAGCCGCAGGTGGAAATATCCTGGTTATCTAGCTGTGAAAATCTGTTTTATCCCCATCTCACCAGTAACACATGGAAATCAGTAAATCTTCTTTTTATTGATAATATAACTAATTGTTTTCATTGTTACTTTAAAATGAATAGGGCTATTGTCCCACCTCCCTAAATATAAATATTATCTTAATATCTAAAAAAGTGGCTATAATATAACTTAAACATTGTATCTACCAGTATATTTTTATATACAAAAGGTTTTTTTTGCATTTTTTTTGTAACAGAGGAACTGAAAGTTCAGTATTTTGTTAGATAAATGGGTCTGAAAGGCTATTTGTATCATAATAAATGGTAACAAAAAATTATACTTATTGCTGTGCTGGGAAAAATATTAATGAATAGTTCTTATTTTACAGGAAATATACATCAATCAATCTCCTTTAGGATCACAATAGGATGAGACGCAGCAGCCGGAGGTCCATCGCTATCTGTTGCAGAACACGGATCATCTCTTCTTCTGAATGGAAAAACCTGCAGCATAAAAACGCAAATAATTATCACACTCCGCCATTTGCAAGATCTATTGCGCAAGAAAATCTCTTCATTTTCGTGGTCCTCTGGTATGAAGAGATCTGACGTGTAGATACGTTGTATATTATGCACAGAAATTAACTTATTTGCTGTCATATCCAAGGGCAACAGAAATACCCAAATCTGCCTGGACAATGTCATTCTCTGAAGGAGGAGCTCCCATATAATATGAGTGTAATAATTATATAGAAGTGACATAAACTGAACCAGGACAATTCTCACTCACCGCAGATGTCACAACGAAGAAACAGAGCAACGAGCAAACCAGGATCCCAAGAATAATTCTGATCACATTCTGGACAATGTAGGAGAGCTGTCTGATTGTCACATCGGGGGATGCTGGAAGGTTACAGAGAAGATATAACAGTATAATATAATATAATATAATATCATATTTATGTGTGGGAGGAATAAGATCCAGGATGGAGAACAGTGATGAGTTTTATATCTCAAGGCACAGACTGCAAATATCCCCAAATTATATCCACTTTCACACATTATATCCAACAGTGACCACTCTAATAAGACTATTACTGTGACCCCCACATATTACACCAATACTGTCCCCCCACATATTACACCAATACTGTCCCCCCATATATTACACCAATACTGTCCCCCCACATATTACACCAATACTGTCCCCCCACATATTACACCAATACTGCCCCCCATATATTACACCAATACTGTCCCCCCATATATTACACTAATACTGTCCCCCCATATATTACACCAATACTGTCCCCCCACATATTACACCAATACTGTCCCCCCACATATTACACTAATACTGTCCCCCCATATATTACACCAATACTGTCCCCCCACATATTACACCAATACTGTCCCCACATATTACATCAATACTGTCCCCCCACATATTACACCAATACTGTCCCCCCACATATTACACCAATACTGTCCCCCCACATATTACACCAATACTGTCCCCCCACATATTACACCAATACTCCTCCCTCACATATTACACCAATACTGTCCCCCCACATATTACACCAATACTGTCCCCCCACATATTACACCAATACTCCTCCCTCACATATTACACCAATACTGTCCCCCCACATATTACACCAATACTGTCCCCCCACATATTACACCAATACTATCCCCCCACATATTACATGCAGAGTTGGATATGGTGCTAAAGGCTCATCGTTTAGGTATCTTAACACGATGTTACTCATTCAGTATTTTAGGTGCCTCTGAAACATTGGTGCTGTAGGCTACAGCTACAGTCTTAGTTGACACTAGATCCAGTCCTGCAGTTAGGATTTTCCCTTAGCCTTAAAAGCAAAATGATTCATTGTAAGTGTTCTTTATTTCTCTGTCTCACACACACACACACACACACACACACACATACATACATACATACATACATACATACATACATACATACATTCATACACACATACATACACACACACATACATACATACATACATACATACATACATACATACATGCATACATACACACACACATACATACACACACACACACACACATACATACATATACACACACACACACATACATACATACATACATACACACACACACATACATACATACATACATACACACACACGCACGCACACATACATACATACATACATACATACACACACACATACATACATACATACATACATACATACACACACACATACATACATACATACATACATACATACATACATACACACATACACGTAAAGACACGCAAGAAATTGTAATCAACAAATCTGAATCCGGTATCTTCTCTTCCTCACATGGAAGCTGATTTCTTTACATCTGAGAGATAGATAGATAGATAGATAGATAGATAGATAGATAGATAGATAGATATGAGATAGATAGATAGATAGATATGAGAGAGATTAGATAAAGATAGATAGATAGATAGATAGATGACAGATAGATAGATAGATAGATAGATAGATAGATAGATAGATAGATAGATAGATAGATAGATAGATAGATAGATACTAGTCATATAGGACTGTAAATATGTGTTTGTGAATTAATTTGTAGTATTAGCTTGTTTTGGCTCAGATGAACTCTGTGTTCCATCATGGGTTAAAACAGAGTAGGGGGAGACTAAATTACTTATTCTCTTTGATTTAGTTTCTCTGCTGCTCTACCCATGAGGTATTTGTGGATGGACAGTTCCAGACACGTAAATACAGAGGAGTGCCCAATACCAATTTATGGCATGGGTCGTAAAAGCTAAGGCCCTTGAAATCCATTTCCAAGGTTATATCAATATCAATAATATTAAAAAAGAGACCCTTTACATTCTTGGTGATTCTGAGATATCTCAGGACATCTCAACTCGGTGACTGAGCAGCTGGGATAACTTTGATTGAAGGGGAAAAATAACACAGGAAAAGTATTTTCTCAAATTTCATACTTACTGGAGTCATGATTGGTATGCATCATTGATTTGCAAACAAAGTAAAACATATGACCTGTTGTGTAGAGGTATCATCATCTTTGTAGGACATTATGGTAAGAAGATAGTCCAGTGTAAATAAACCACGACTTGAGAGGTGTTTGAACAGAGGTCATAAAAAACTAATTTGCATTTACACAGACTTTGTAAGTCTGACATCACAGGAGGGGACTGTACCTGCAGCATGTTTAAAATGTCCAATAAACCTAACAGATTTATGTCACTTTTGGGAGTCAATATTGAGAAGTGTCCCATTATTCCTGTTCTTCCAGCAAGCAGAAAACTTGTTCATTCATGAGTTTACTTGTTGTTTATTCCTTTCTATTTTACCAGAAACTATTGAATTATATATTTGTATGTTATTTTGTTAATTATTTTCACTTTAAGCATTGTGGATTTATTTTCTATATTAAATTACGCTTAATAAGTTCTGGGGGTAAATGTATCAAGCTGCGATTTTCCGGTGGGATTGAAACGTGGAGATGTTGCCTATAGCAACCAATCAGATTCTAGTTATTTATTTAGTACATTCTACAAAATGACAGCTAGAATCTGATTGGTTGACATAGGCAACATCTCCACTTTTTAAACCCACCGGAGACTCGCAGCTTGATACAAATACCCGCAGGTCTCTGTGTTTTTATGAATTCATGCATCAGACTGAGCTTGGTTTTAGAACACTACATAGATAACACAGAGAAGATCATTTGGTTTATTATACCTCTGTGAAAGCAAATTATGATAATTTAGTTTAAAGGGAGAACTGAAGGCTTCCTGCGGAAAAGTGTCAGCTCTTCACAAAAATCATTGATGGTGGCATAATTCATAAGGCAAAGATAGTGTGTGGGACAGACAGGGAGATTTATAATCAACAGTCCAGGTGGTTGTTTTTGATTAACCCCATGTCACACACCCATCCCGCAGACTCAGGTGAGTGCTGAATTGTGCCATGAGAAAGATAGATAGATAGATCCTTACTTGCCACATTGAGTGATGTCACATTGAGGAATGTTCCAGGGCCGTGTCCTGATATTTCTCCATCTTGCTGGATAATGACTTCACAGTAATACATCCCGGTGTCTGATACATGTAATCTGTGCAGGGTGATACCGGCTGAGCTGCTAGTAATGAATTGATCTGTGTCCTCTCTGGAGAGTCTACCTGTGAAATCCTTATTACTATCAGAGACCTCAGGTCCAGTCCTCACCATATGTCTGTACCACTTGTAGGAGCCGATTGTTGTATTATCTGCACCACTGATGCTGTAGGTACAGGGTAAGGTGACGGAGCTGCCCTCTGGGGTGACTATTATAGGGGTCTGGGAAACATGGATGGTCTGGGAATGAAATCCTAATAAATACAGAGGGAAAAACTGTGATCAATAAACTGTTATCTTTATAGAAATAAAAGGTAATTATAGTATTAACATAAGTTATATTCTGTAAATAGAACAGGTGAAAGATTTGAAAAAGGATTAGATGGACTTAAAGTTTTTTCAATCAACTTCTATGTTTCTATACTTGTTGTATTTTCTAAAGTGTTTTACAATCAATGTGTGTGCTCAACATATGATAGATATATAGTATATCTTCATTATTCACTAATAATGAGTCAAACGCTGCACTGGCTCCGTCTCTGATGCAGAGTCCAGTTCAAACTCCTCAGCTTCACCTATAAAGCCCGGGGGGTAAATGCATTAATGTCCGGATTCTTCAACTTTACAAGTCAGCGCCGCTTTAAATTTAATGGCCGAAGACGCTGAACACGCCGGAGTTGAAGAATCCGGACATTAATACATTTACCCCCGGATCCAATCCTCTACCCCCTCCATCTCCAAACTCAAGATCCTGCCTTTATCATTCTGCCTTTGACCTCCGCTCTCCACCTCACTCGTTACCTCTTTACACTCAGCCTCCAAGACTTCTCCCATTCTGCTCCCTTCCTCTGCTCACTCCCTCTCCCAATCAGGGTCTCCACCTCTCGCCAAGGCTTTAAGCTGGCTCTAATACCCATTTCTTCATCAAAGCCTATCAGCTCTCCTCCCCGTTACTATCTCACCCTCTCTGTGTCCCCTGTTTCTCTGCCCCTCCCCTTTAGAATGTAAGCTCTCACGAGCAGAGCCATCTTCCCTCATGTCCTGGTTCTTCCACTATCTTTAGTGGCTTCCTTCCTTTCCTCAATCAGGGACTCTGATCCTGTTTGCTGGACCCGCTCTGCTGGGTGCAGGTTCAGGTTGGGCTGATTTCCTACCTTTTATTTCCCTTCGCCCCATGCCTCATATTTTAGTGAGAGGTTATCCCCTTCCGAGCCTCTCAGTGCAGGTTACGTTATTCCTTACCAGAGTATTGTTCTGCCTGTATTGTAGTGTCTAGATTTCCCCTTTTTTGCCTTGTCCTGTTATACCATATAATGATTTACTGTACAACTTGTGGCACCTTATAAATAAAAGATAATTATAATACTTAGATTTTACCTGTCACATAGAGTAATGTCCCAGGGCCGTGTCCGGATATTTCTCTAACGTGCTGGAAATTAACTTCACAGTAATACATCCCGGTGTCTAAGACATGTAATCTGTGCAGGGTGATACTGGCTGATCTGTTACTGAAGAACTGATCTGTTTCGTCTCTGGAGAGTCTACCTGTGAAATCCTTATTACTATCAGAGACCTCAGGTCCAGTCCTCACCATATGTCTGTACCACTTGTAGGAGCCGATTGTCACATTATCTGCACCACTGATGCTGTAGGTACAGGGTAAGGTGACTGAGCTGCCCACCGGGGTGAATATTGCAGGGATCTGGGATACGTGGATGATCTGGGAATAAAATCCTGATAAATAGAGGGTGAATCATGGATTGATCAGTAAGTTGATATCTTTCGATAAATAGAAGAAATAGAAGGAAATATATTGCCATTATCCATTATTTATAGGGCATCGCAAAGGATCTGCAGTGCCGTACTGAGAATATACAACAAAATAGTACATAGCATTACAGGATAATACAATAAACACATTGCAGTACAATTCACAACACAGCTACAAATAGCCGTACAGGGCAATGAGGTGCAAGGGGTTATAGCAATGGGTTGGATACGCTTGATCCGACATCGACAAGCCCTCCAACTAAAATTCGATTCTAGCAAACCAATGTGAAAATAAACAGACTTACCTTGAAGGCGACGCTGGAGATCTCCGATTGGATCACCATGCTGACAGCAAGTGATTCTGATTGGAGAAGTGTACGGCACTGCAGCTTGATGTCATCGCGACGTCTGTCAATAGAAATTTAAAGCGGCAATGTCGGGTTAAGTGTTTAAACACTTAACCATAGGGGTCCCCACATTGCCTCTTTAAATTTCTATTGACAGACGTCGCGATGACATCAAGCTGCAGTGCCGAACACTTCTCCAATCGGGATAACTTGCTATCAGCATGGTGCTCCAATCGGAGATCTCCAGCCTCGCCTTCAAGTTAAGTCTGTTTATTTTCACATCGGTTTGCCAGAAAATCGGATTTTAGCTGGAGGGCTTGCCGATGTCGGATTGGTGGTAATCGTTCACGATTACCACCAACTATATTTAGCAGAAGAAGACTGAAGGAAAAGAGACCACGGAGGAGGTGTGAGATGGCATGCACAAGGCACATGTAATGAAAGGAGCAGGACAGGAGGGGAGAGGTGCTTACGAAATCTTACAATCTAGAGAGGAAGGGACAGACAAATGGGGTGAAACATAGAGGTGAGTCAGTATAAGGGGAACAAGAAATCATATGGGAGAGGTTGAAAGAAGAGTAGGTGCTATAAGGAGGGGATGATGGATGAGAGTGAGGAATACTTTGAGTTTGAGAAGAAGGCAAATGAACAAGAGAGTTAAAGACAGCATAAGAATGGTTAAATAGTGGAATGGAATGCTTTAATGAGCAAGTGGGTTTTTAGGAAGTGTTTAAAGCTTTGTAGGCTAAGGGATAGTCTGACAGAATGATTGAGATTGTTCCAGAGGTGGGGGCAGCACAGGAGAAATATTGAATGTGGGAATGAGACGTAGGTACCGGTGGTTTGGCACAGAGGGGAGGCAGAAGTGGAGAGGTGAGAGAGAAAGCTAAGTCTTGCTGCAGCGTTGAGTATAGATTGAAGAGGAACAAGCTGGGTGTGGGAGAGGCCACTCATGAGAAGGCTGCAGCAATAAAGCAAGAAATTATCAGAGAATTGATGAGAGATCTGGTGAGATCTGGTGAGATCTGGTGAGATCATGAGAGAGGACGGCAGATGTAGCAGAGATGAAGCGACAGGATTGTGCGAGAGATTGGAAGTGGAGGCGAAGGAGAGAAAGAAGTTAAAGAGGACACCCAAGGATTGGACTTTTGGATCAAAGGAGATGATGGTGTTGTCAATAGTGATGGAGAGGTGGGGAAGGAAAGAGACTCTGCAGGGAGGGAGGACGATAGGTTCTGTTTTGGACATGTCCAGATTAAGAAAACATTGGGGCTCAGGAAGAGATGACTGAGAGGCGGCAGAATAACAGAGAGTGGAGGGTAAGGGAGAAGTCAGGGGAAAGGTAGATTTGGGTTTCATCAACATAAGTGTGATACAGAGCAGGGGAGGGGGGCCCTGAGGGACTCATATGGAAAGCAGGGATAGGGGAAGGAGGAGCCATAGATAGAAACAGGGAAAGTGCATCTGAAGTGGTACGAGGTAAACCAAGAAGGGACAGTGTGTGTCAGAAAGAATAATGGTGTGAAGGGTTCACAGTAGGAGAGGGCGGACTATGGGGTCAGAGGTCACAGAGAGGTCCAGGAGGATAAGCAGGAAGAAGTGATATAACTGGGCCAGATAAACCCAGTATCTAGATAAATAGATATGAGATAGATAGACAGACAGACAGATAGATAGATAGATAGATAGATAGATAGATAGATAGATAGATAGACAGACAGACAGACAGATACATAGATAGACAGATAGACAGACAGACAGACAGATAGATAGATACATAGATAGATAGATAGATAGATAGATACATAGATACATAGATAGACAGACAGACAGACAGATACATAGATAGACAGACAGACAGACAGATAGATAGATAGATAGATAGATAGATAGATAGATAGATAGATAGATAGATAGATACATAGATAGATACATAGATAGATAGATAGACAGACAGACAGACAGACAGACAGATAGATAGATAGATAGATAGATAGATAGATAGATAGATAGATAGATATTAGATAGATAGATAGATAGACAGACATATAGATAGATAGATAGATAGATAGATAGATAGATAGATATTAGATAGATAGATAGATAGATAGACAGACAGACATATAGATAGATAGATAGATAGATAGATAGATAGATAGACAGATGAATAGATCTCGTACCTTGTAAACCGCCCAGTATCAGTAATAATCCAGCCGTAGACATCATGTTGCTGGGAGTAGTGAATGACACAGTCGGGTCTCAGTTCCCTGATAATATGATATTTTTACGTGACTCTGGGTTTGCAGGATCCTTAGCGGTTGTGTAGCCTGTGGTCAGTTCATGACAGCAGACGAGCTGCCATCTTCTCATAGTCATATGAATATCAGACGTTATTTAGCTCAGGACCTGGGACAATAGATCAGGATAAAAAAAATAAACAAATGTAGGAAAGTTTGTTTAAAAAAATAACTGTCTTCTACCTATGTGGTCACTATGAAGATAACAACAGTTCAGCATTATGGAGGTTAATAAAGGGTTCCTCTTATTGAGCACACTCCAGTGGTTAATGAGTCTCCTACTTCCCTTTCCGCTACTTTCACAGCTCTGTTCATTAGATTGCTGTGACCAGCTCCCCCCCCTCAATATTGACCTACATAGGTATAAGGACAGGACACCAGCTTCCTACTTTTAAAAGTATCTGTCACTCTCCATATCACCTGTCACTCATCACATCACCTGTCACTCTCCACATCACCTGTCACTCTACACATCACCTGTCACTCATCACATCACCTGTCACTCTCCACATCACCTGTCACTCTCCACATCACCTGTCTCTCTCCACATTGCCTGTCACTCTCCACATCACCTGTCACTCTCCACATCACCTTTCACTCTCCACATCACCTGTCTCTCTCCACATTGCCTGTCACTCTCCACATCACCTGTCACTCTCCACATCACCTGTCTCTCTCCACATTGCCTGTCACTCTCCACATCATCTGTCACTCATCACATCACCTGTCATTCTCCACATTGTCTGTCACTCACCACATCACCTGTCACTCTCCACATTACCTGTCACTCTCCACATCACCTGTCACTCACCACATCACCTGTCACTCTCCACATTACCTGTCACTCTCCACATCACCTGTCACTCTCCACATTACCTGTCACTCTCCACATTACTAGTCACTCACCACATCACCTGTCACTCACCACTTTATCTGTCACTCAGCATATTACCAGGGCCGCCAAGAGGAATTCAGGGCCCCGGTACAATAAATTCATGGGGCCCCCCTCATAGTTGAGTATGGTAAAAAAAATTGCGGCGCCTTGCGGCGGCGCAAACAATTTCAGAGGTGTGGTCATGTATTTGGGGGTGTGGCAAATGTACCATTGGGGCGTGGCTAACACATCAAAATCACTAGGCTCTCAATTCACCCGAGCGTCACATATGTCCAAGTACTCCTGACTTTCAGGACATCTAGCACCAAAATGTAGTATAGAAAAAATGCAGTGTGTACACAAAGAGTTCAGTCTTGGCCTCCACCTTACATTGGGCACAACACTCACCAAAAATGTACATTGTCCCTACTAGAATCACAACATTTCACATAGTGTCCTGCTCTCTCCTACCTGTTCTTCTCACTTTCACCACCTGTTGCTGCATGTTTCTCTAGTTGCGGCTTGTCTGGATCCTGGAATGCTGGGGGCCCTATTTGGAAAAAAAGAGCTACATTTAGATAATTCCAAACAACCCTGGCGTTAAATCAATACCATCCACGATTAATAATTAGGCCTTCCTCCAGCTCCAATATTACAATAATGTGCCCCTTCATCATCGCCATGCCTTATGATCACACTGCGCCCTCCATGCTGCTTTTGCCCCCTTCGTCTGGCTCCCCTTCATCACACTATACTATGCTGCTCCCCCCCCTTTTTCAATCCCACTGTGCCATGCCTCCCCCCCTTTTTAACCCCACTGTGCCATGCTGTCCACCATTTTTTAACCCCACTGTGCCATGCTGCCCCGTTTTTTAACCCCTCTGTGCCCCCCTCATTTTCCTCCCTTCACTTACCTTTTCTCCTTTCTTGGTCTTCTCTGCTTCTCTGTGCTCCATTGCTCCAGACTGACTGAATGCTGGGCATGACATGATGACATCACACCCGGCATTCAGACAGTCTGAATAGAGCACAGAGCAGCAGAGAGGAGGGACGCCGGCCCCCTGACATGCCGGGCCCAGGTAATTAGTACCCACTTCCCTCCCCCCTCGGCAGCCCTGCACATTCCCTGTCACTCTCCACATCACCTGTCAATCACAACATCACGTATCACTTTACACATTGAGGGCCTGAGTTATTAAGGAGAGTAAAGCATATAAAAGGAGTAACTTTGCTCCTTGGCAAAACTATGTTGCTTTGGAGGGGAGGTAAATGTAAAATGTAATTTTAGTTGGGGAAGGACATGTCCTAGATCAACTTTAAATGTCAGTGTAACAATAAAGCTATCAGGTATTTGTGAGCTACATGAAAAAGCAGCCAGTATTTATCTAATGTGCAAAATAATAAACTAATGTGCACCCCTTGTATTGTATCATGGTTTGTCCAGGAGCAAGTTTACGCCTTTTTTGTTTTGCTCTCCTGAATGACTCACTGTCGCAAATCTGTTTATGAATGAAATAAATACCACAGGTGATATGGTCTTCTAAACATCTTGCTCAAATTCTAAGTTAGCTGTGCTTTAAATTATTTTAATATAATCATTGACTTTGCCCGGGCTGCTCCCCAGCTGTAGAACGATCTTCCACGTTCCATCAGGTTAGCATCTACTCTCAAAGGCTTCAAGCGTGCCATTAAGACTCATTTCTTTATTCAAATCTATCAGTCTCCTCCTAACTTCCTTGTCCCGTCTCTCTCCCCCAGTTAGTACCACCCTATATGTGTCTCCCCCTTCCCTTTAGGTTGTAAGCTCTCATGAGCAGGGTCCTCTTTCCTTGTGGGCTCCTTCTACTATTCCTTCACCCTCTGTACCTCTTGGCTGCTTCCCTAGCCCTGTTTTCCCTGTTTTATTAGTCTTCGGCCTTCTTCTTGCTGATTTCTACCATCCCTTTCACTATCTGTCCCAGATATTATCTGATTGGCTTCACCCTGTCACCTGTGTTTGTATATATTTGTGTATCATGTTGTGTCTTGGTTCTGCTTTCTGTATATGTAATGTACAGTGCTGCGGACCCTTTGTGGCGCTTTATAAGTCAAAGATAATAACAATAATAATAATACTCCATATAATAAATTTAGTCTTCTACATTAAGGGCCTTATTCATTAAGAGACGTACGTCCCATTATGTCCTGTATTTTGCGTAAAATTGTTCTGTGCATGCAATTCATCTATAAATAATGTTTCTGACTGTCTACGCTTTCAAGGGTGGAACGGGGGAGAGGCGTCTGCACATTGGTAATGTACAGTAAGGGCGTACCAAGGGTGAGTGCCCAGACGTGTGTCCGATTCAGGCTCTGGCCATCTCTCAGGTATGTGTCTTTTAGACATATCGCTTGCACCAGTGACAGATCTGGTGTAAGTGCCGACTGATAGCCATGACGGACGGGTGTACATGCCAGAACATGTGTGTGTAATCAGGAGCAGCTATAAAAATGCTTTTTATGTACAGTACATGACATTCATAGCATCCTGATAAATGTATTTTATGTAAAAAAATGAATTATACAAGTTTTGATTATTTTTAGGATTATAACAAGGTATTAATCTCACCTCAACCCGGCTGCACCTCGTTGCTCACAGTGTGAACTATACAAACATACTTTCCTATCCCTCTGATTCCCCATATTTGTCAGCCAAATTCTTTCAATCATTTTTTAAAAATGTGTATATACTGTATTTATACGTTGTAACGTGTCCGGTAGCATTGGCTGGTCATCTTCTTATAGTCCATTGTCTCAGCCTAGGCAAAAGGATTATTGTCCACCCCCCCTGCATGAATGTATCACCCCAGGGGTATCATGTCTGTGGTTTAGCTGTGTGTGTGTTAGGATAGGGTAAACGTCTGCAGATAGCGCTTTTTGTTTAAATTTAGAGGACAACCGTGACAAGATGGGCCCCATATGCCATCCTGTCTGTTGTGTTGCTGGGGATCGGCTGGGATTCCCTTGCCACCATCCCCTTTCTGTATCCCAATTTGCACCCCTCCAAATGCAGTAGGAGGAGCCTTTGCCCACCACTAGTCTCCTTCACCAGCGCCTAGAGCCGTATCCTTCTGGGTAACTGTTGCTGCTGGTGTGACCCCTCTCTGGGCACCTGTGCTGGTATCCCTGACCTCTTGCATTCAGATCAGGGTGCTGTGGATGGTTCTCCTTGGCCTATCACACTGGCCAGAACTGCAGGTAGTGGTCAGAGCGTTGGTACTGGATGCTGGGATCTAACCTCAGAACAGCCAGATAACGGATTAGATTGGTCTAATCTGTAGGTCACAGGAATTACAGCAGGTAAGTAGTCATCAAGGCAGGTTCCTTAAGCAGTGATGTTTATTAGCTCAAGTGTCCTAATAAGGATAATTACAATAATGTGAGGTACCAGTGATCTTAGTAGGTACAGATGGAATAATACATTACATGTGAAAACAGGGCTCCTTTTATACACAGTTTTGCAGCCCTAAGTTGGCAGGAGGTAACCTAGCCCCTATCTGAGCTGGCGCTGAAATGTCTGATATATCACATTCAATAATTACCATTAGGATGTAATATTCTCTAATCTTGGAGCTAACGCAATTTAAACTTTAACAAAATTAACATCAATCTCTTGATTTGTGAAACCTTGGTGTTAAGTTTCATATATTACTTGTTGCATCCTGTCATAGGGAGATAATTCCTTAACAAGACTAATTCTCCCTAAACAGACGTGTTGGTCGCTTCACATGAAAATAATTAATCGGCATAATTTAGGATTTTCTCTCAAAGTAAATCAGTACATCGCTAATACGGAAATATAACACAGTATCAAATATCAGTACATTTGCAATGATATAAATTGGCGCCTGCACCACTTATTGAAATAAATTTCTACAATAAATTATTTCTACATAATCCATCCACAACTACATTATATATTTATATGTAATGTGTCTGGATTGTGATCTCTCCTGTTTAAACAAACTCTGCTGTATAGTCATAGAACAATACCTGTCCCTAATTATATCAGGAGCAAATCATCTGCTCTCTGTGAAAAGGACCAATCAGTCAGGTCCTGGGACTCCTGAGAAGGTCATTTCTGCCTTTAAAAACACTCTCCAGAGAACCGCAAATTGGCATTCACTGCCCAGTGATAGCTGAAGTCAGAATGACATTGAGATCTAGGGGCCTGATTCATTAAGGATCCTAAATGAAGAGGTATCTTATTTTAGTCTCCTGGACAAAACCATGTTACAATACAAGGGGTGCAAACTAGTTTTCTGTTTTGCACACAAGTTAAATACTGACTGTTTTTTCATGTAAGACACAAATATCAACTTTAAATTTCAGTGTACAAATAAGCTATCAAGTATTTGTGTGTTACATGAAAAAACAGTCAGTATTTAATTTATGTGCAAAACAGAAAACTAGTTTGCACCCCTTGTATTGTAACATGGTTTTGTCCAGGAGACTTAAGTTACACATTCCTTGCCTGAGTTACTTAATGAATCAGGCCCATGGTCTTATCACCTCATCCTCAAGGACCCCACCAAGTAACTGATGTGTGCGGTACAGACGGGGCCCGGGGACCCAACACCTGACCTCAAATAATGCAGCCATTACAGGACCAGCAGCTTCTGTCCCTCACTCAGTCCCACGTTCTCCTTACTTTCATCCACATTTTCTTCTACTCCTTCATCTAACAAACCATCATGCACCGCTCCTCCATACACGCTACATACATGTACAGCCAAATTGTGCTCCCGCATGGCTCCATTACTAAATTATCAAATTACAAATATATTAAATTAACTGTATGTAAAAAAAAATTTAAAAATGTTGAATTAGATTAAAAAAAATGTAAAAAATAAACTAACTTATACAAAGTAATGTACTGTATATTACTAAAAATCCAAATCCTCTGTGGAATCCGCTGTGAAGGTCATTGTACTTTTCCTCACTGTTCTTGTAAATCTCTCTGGTGTTAGCAGAATGAGATTTGCACAAAATAATTGTTATTTTATACTCATTGGTTTATACCAGGGTTTCCCAAACTCAGTCCTCAGGGACCTCTAACAGTGCATGGTTTCCATATCTCCTTGTTGGAGCACAGGTGTATTCATTACTAACTGACACATTGTAATTACACCACCTGTGGATCTGTTACAATGTGTCAGTCAGTAATGAGTACACCTGTGCTCCAACAAGGAGATATGGAAACCATGCACTGTTAGAGGTCCCTGAGGACTGAGTTTGGGAAACACTGGACTATATCATTTTATTTTTTCCACAGGGGATGCATATTTCTGTAATCTGACAAAATAAATAAATTGGATTTTATAGAATATTTTTTAAACATTACTTCACAGACATCTTTACAATTTTTAATTATCATTCCCCCCCCCCCCCCCCCAAAAGGTACGAACGAAATAAGGCAAAATTGCGCTTTCATAGTATACGGACAAAGACCCCTCCTGTACTTCTTATATGGACTTGCTGCAAATTTGCGTTATACATTTGGTTTAGTCCTTAATGTGGAAAAATAGCGAAATAGAAAAGAGCGAATTCTAAATACCCGCGATAATGCGTTAAAAATTAGCGGTAACGCCGAATCCAACCTAATTGAATACCCCCCAAAGAGCGATCTGTGGATACATTTAGAAACCAATTTAATAAAACATAAATTCACAGCAAAATATACAAACACAACAAATAAACTCACATGTAATCAATAAGAAATAATCAAACAACAATATAGTATAAGCAAAACAATCGCTGGAGTCAAATAAAACGGCTGCTCAGGTCAATAATAGATGTTTAGAACATGACGCTTTTCAAAGATGGATGTCGAGTGTTCCTGGTCGATGTCTCTGAGTGTTGGAGGCCTTATATCACCACAATGAGCGAACACCGAATACAGATAATTAACTATAAAGCTGGTTCAGCAATAAACCATAGTGACCATGGATGACTATAGGCTGACTATAAAATAGCTGCCTCTTCTATACGCAGGTGATAATCGCCTCAGGGCTCAGTGTTGTTACTAGTAATGGATAGTTGGCTTTTTATATGTGGACATTTGAGAATTTTCAATTACGGCCAACTGGAAATAGAGGAGTTAATGAACAATATTACATAACTGCTCAAAAGAAAAAATAAATATATAGAATACAAAAAATGCTGCGAGGTATATCCACAACAAATACCTTTCTTGTTACTCTAGCTCCAATCAATACAGATTTATAAAATCAGATCAGGATGGATCTCTCTAATATTTTAGGACAGTCTCTCTTTGAGTTGAGTTGATTGGCTCCCGTCTTATGAATATTTACTCATCCCACAAAGCACCTGGTGTCTCCTGTTTCTATGGATTTGATAGGCTGTCTTTTCATGAATATTCATTCAGTACATAAAATGGCTGCCTCCACTGTGTGTTGACGGTGGCTGCTCATTAAAGTCAACTTAACCAGTACTTTTCCCTAAATATTGTTTATAGTCCATTTACTATAAGGCAGAGTGTCATAAAAATGTTAGAAAGTCCTGATCCGACTTTTCTAGATCAAACATAACGTATTTTTCCCCGATTTCTTAGTGTATTACATCCAAATATAGTTTAAACTGGACTCGTCACATGTACACAAGGGAGCAGCCATTTTATGGGCTGAACCAATATTTGGCTTGTTTCACTAGTGACTTAACTGGCTTCATGCCCCAGTGATGTCACTCGTTCCTAGAAAACGGATTGGCTGCTGTCTCCTAAAAATATTGGTTCAGCCCATAATGTGCATTGGGTCTCGTTCCCAGTGGATTGAATATTGGTATAGCCCACAAAATGGCTTCCTCTACTTTGACTAGACCAATTAGGAGGAGGAAGTTCTGTCAGAGGAGGACTATCAGCAAGCTGCCATACCTCCCACCATTTGGATAGACAACATAAGGACTGGGACATGACCACGCCCGGTTGGGCTATTCTGAATCAAGCCAGGAGACTCGTATATATTTATGGGGAGGAAAACTCATTCCCTCGGGGTAAGCTTCGTCCAATCCTGGGGTAAACGGGACAGCCCGAGACTTACAGGAGAAGTGGTCCCCAAGAACCATGTATTTAAATATGGAATGTATATAAACTATAATATGTTCTATTAGTGATGTGTAGGATATATGTAAAAGAGACAGTTCACATAGACCAATAGTCGCCCTTCCCACACATGTAGGTGTGTATAACACTTACACTGATGCAGATTTGGTTGCCCAAAACATGTCTGGACAATGCAATTGAAGTTCAGAACCCAAACCCGCGTCACTGGAGGATAAAGATTTGTTGCTGGTTGGTGCTAACTAAGCGATATCCCTATGTGACACCTCACTAGTGGCTCCTACAGGGATATAGAAAGGTTTCTGCACACGCTGTTCCCTATATCCTAGATCACCTGGGGACAGGTAAGTGTTTCTCTGTCACTACTGAATGATGGTTATCTGAGGACGTGTGATGAGTTTCCTGATAAACTGATTTATTTTTCCAAACCAATTTACAAACTAATTCAAGACTTGTTTCACCCGTCAGAAATAATGTTCTCAGAGTACTCGGATCACACGCCGGCCCTCCCGACTGACACACGAATGGTTAAATGATTCCATTACACTTGTTACTTTCAGAAGGTAGGTAGGAAGTACTGAAACTAGTATTAATAGAACAATCGCACACTTTCCATAGGAACTGAATCACTTGTGGTCTTTTTTGTTTAAATAGGGAAATTCTAGTTTCATTATTATCTGCTCATTTTCAGAATATTACAGATAATATTTACTGTCACGTACACCAGGGACAGAGCATTATATGGGCTTCCACTAACACAATCTAACAATGGATGCAATATGATAGTTGCCAAAATATATGTAAGCTGAACAGGGGAGCTGAATTGTATAAATCAAATACAATTATTAAAGACTAATGAATGAAAAAGTATAAACAATGTGTTTATTTAAACATTATTCATCCATTCTTATTCTTATTCTATAGTAACGATGAGCAGATACAAGTCACTGGCCTCCCTGAGATAACGAGGACCCAACAATCCCACAAATAGATGGAAAAAATGTAGGAAGCAAAATCTGTGTGTGGATCTAACGTTACAGCCGCTGGACGCACTTGGCGTGATGATGATATATGGAGCACGGTAACGTCCCTCCGCTATTGGCTGCAAGAACTGTCTAAGTATTGGTCCAGTCTCTAGTGTCCTGTAATACTCCTTGTGGTTATAGTCCAGCAATTAAGATTCCAGTAAAACAAATACAAATCCAGGCCGTAAATGTATCAAGTTGAGATTTTTTTAGCAATTTAAATTGCTGCAAATCGTGAGAGATAATCAGTGATTTTATGTGCAGTCGCCATATCTATTAAGTAGCGATTTTTAGTCTGAAAAACCAAATCGCTGTTAATCTCTCATGATTTACATCGATTTAAACTCTTCGGCGTTTACCTGAAAATCGCCAGTTCTCACTTCTGATTGCTTGAAAGTTTTACATGCAAAACTCACGAGATTTTGATCTCAAAAACATTATAAGTTCCAGGTACGTCTTATTTAAGCTGTTTGTGGTTTCAGGAGCACAGAGAGAGCAGGAGAGAGATCAGATTGTGTAGAGTGTGGAAAGTGAGGTTTGTGTGTTGTTTTCAGTCTTATTTTGTTAAGTTTCCCTTGTTTGTATTATTGTCTGTGAGTTGATTAATATTTATTTATTTGCTGACTGTTGTTTTTTGTTGTTTACTTCCCTTGTCCTTGGTTTGTCAGTGTATTTGTTTGTTGTTTTGCATTTCTCCTGTGTTTTATTTGTCGATCTATTTGTTTTTAGCTGTCTTTCATCTGAGTGTGTCTGTCAGGATGGTGAGGAGGAGCAGGAGGAAGAGGCCGGAGAGGTGAGGAGGAGTGAGAGGAGGTAGGAGGTAGGAGGAGAGGTGAGGAGGAGTGAGAGGAGGTAGGAGGTAGGAGGTGAGGAGAGGTGAGGAGGAGTGAGAGGAGGTAGGAGGTAGGAGGTGAGGAGAGGTGAGGAGGAGTGAGATGAGGTAGGAGGTGAGGAGGAGAGGTGAGGAGGAGTGAGAGGAGGTAGGAGGTGAGGAGAGGTGAGGAGGAGTGAGAGGAGGTAGGAGGTGAGGAGAGGTGAGGAGGAGTGAGAGGAGGTAGGAGGTGAGGAGGAGAGGTGAGGAGGAGTGAGAGGAGGTAGGAGGTAGGAGGAGCAGGAGAGGTGAGGAGGGTATGGGCAGTGGGGATGTAAGAGGTCCACTGGGAGAGGGGTGGGGATGTTTGAGCGCCCAAAACGCAGCAGGGGAAAAGAGCCCCTGTCTTTGTGTGCAGGGCACTGGTTTAGCTGTAAGGGGAAAGGGGGACTACGGGAGGGACAGCTCCATGAGGTGAGTGCACTACGGGAACAGCCCTCACCGCGGCTATACTCACGGACGCGAGTCTACGACGGCGACTCCCTCTCTCCTTTCTGCTCTAGAGGTCCTCGCTCGCCGGGGTCTCCCGTAAACCTTGTCTGCCGACCAACACCTGCAGAACGAGGGAGACAAAGCCACACAGAACACTCCCTTCCCCAACACCCAGATACTCACTCAATCCCGAGGGACCGCTACAGAACACAACGTACCCTTTGCCTCCACGACTGGGATTCTCCTACTCAACCGTCTTCGGTCGTCCGGGTCCACTGGCACTCGGTCGCTATGCAGGCTTCCACCCGCGGCCCGAGCCCCGGCTGTTAGGCCCACCTGGTCTTGTGACTTTAGGTGCCCTTCCGGACGGATGGAGGAGCTTTGTATGCCACTCACAGTACTTTACTATTTAACTACCAAGGGACCAAGTGTCCCCTACGCTACTCCGGGACCTAGCGTCCTGCTGGACCTGGGCCGAACGCCCACTACCAACTGTAAGGGCATACTGCCCCGCTAACCATCAGGTACCTTCTGTCCCTCTAACTGCAAGGAACCAATGTCCTTGTTACACTACAGGGCAGTCACCCTGCTACTCTGGCAGGAGCCTATCACTCCCCTCACTCAGAGGCCTGCGCCTCCCTACACTGTAGTGCCTGGCACCCTGCTCAACTCAAAAGGCCTGGTGCCCTCCTAACTCTTAGGGCCTTGTGCCCTCCTAACTGACTAGCTCTGGGACCTAGTGCCCAATAAACACCGACTGCGGCCGGCGCTATCTGCTGCACAGGCCTAGTGTCTGGAACGTGCTCAGGGGCCTTGTGCCCGGGAAAAAGATCAAGGTTTATGCTTACCTGCTCCGCGCAGGAAACTCCGCTAGCAGCGCCGTCCTCGGGTCTTCCAGACCCTCCAGCTGCCGGCACTTCTTCTCCCGTTCGGCGCTCTAGTCTGGGCCAGATTTACCACTAGGCAACCTAGGCAATTGCCTAGGGCCCAGCGGTCCCCAGAGGGCCCTCCCAGGGCCGGCGGTGAGACCACCCTTTATAAATGGGCCGCTACTTATGGGCCAGTGCTATATATTTGTCCCCCCCTCCCCCGGGGTAAAGTCTGCCAGCCAGCCCCTGAATAGGGGTATATGTTATGCTAAAAAACTATGGTGCTATAGATTTTTTCAGGGAGGGGGGCCCAAACCAGTATCTTGCCTAGGGCCCCATGAGGTATAAATCCAGCTCTGGCTCTAGCAGACTTCTTGGTGGAGGCGCTCTTAGCCCTTACAATGGCTAAGAAAACGGAACTCATGTCCCATTGCTAAGGTGTGGTCTGCACACCGCCGGCTCTGCAGGTGTCCATCCCACTGAGAAAGTAGAAAGTGGGAGCCGCACCTGACACAGGCTCCCAAACAAGCTCCTCTCTCCAGTCAGCGGTCAGATCCCCGGATCATCTCCAACAAGGCTCCAGTGCTGAAAACTGCGCCTCTCACGGAAACTGACGCAAAATCCTATTTGCAGAAAAATTGCCATTTCATGTATCTCTAGTGGGGAAAATATCACTGATTCATTGTCAGACATTACATTATAGACATATTATACTGACATTATGTAACCACTGTAAATGGACTATAAATAGATGATTACAGGGATACAAGCGTTACTGTGAGTTAGGAGATAACAATAAACTGACATTTATATCCCATCGAGGCAGATGAATCACTTCTGCTATATAACACTTTAGTAGTCCGCACATAGAATACAGTTAGTTGCAATGGGAAGGGAGACAGGGGGCGTCAGATTGTTTTACCCCCATTAGGGTGTTTTTTATTCCATATGTATCACAGCTGCTCCATACACTCAGCCTGTGAGGTCTCCTGACTTACTGCACTTCCACATTTAAACACTAGGTGGCAGCAAACCCCAACCAGAGAGAATGATTTTGTAACAGATCAATAACTGAACAATGTGTCACCTATATTATCCCACAGCCATTGTATCATCCCATTTACTGGGTGCTGCAGTGATAATTGTGAATAAAGGTGATTAGGAAATGAGCCGAGCAGTTAGTTGATTGCAAAGAGGTGACTGAATCATTGTCAGCGATAAATTAATCTGACATCCAATCATTGCTCTGCCCAGAAGCCGGAGAAAGCGGCTGATTCCCTGTAGAATGATCCATCACAATCCACACAATGTATGAAGGGGCCGGTACAGGAGAAATCGGGGATTTCCTGCATCCACGTAGCTATTGTTTGTTACGGATTCTCTATAGACCTCTGTGGGGACTGCGATGTTAGTGATTCATCAAGCAGCGATAGTCACTGATTTCTGCTTTATCTCAGGATAGCAGAATCTGTGTCCGTGTGGTCCAGGGAAGCCAGAAAGGCTTCACATGATCCCCGCCAGGTCAAATCCAATACACATGGGAGGCCTTCAGCCGCACATTTCACGTTCTGCAGTCGCCAGCAGCATTAGGTCGGGCTCCCTGAGCGTCCCCACTATGGTAAATAACAGCGGTAGTTCATTATGTATCTCTGCGATTTGCCAGAGCTACCTCTGCAAAATAGTAAATAGAAAACCCCTAATCTGCTGCAACTCTAGACCCTTCCACCAGAGATACTGGTGGGGGCTGGACGCTTCCACTGTGAGCGGCAGGGGCCACAGACATTAGTTACTGGACTTCCTGCTGGTTGGGTGGAAACATTATTTTAGGATTTTAATATGGTGAATAAAACAAATAGAACTAAATTCCACAGAATATTTTACTATATAAATGGATACAATTTGGATTAAATGTTGTATTATAGTGTCCTCCAGAAGAAGTGTAGTTTCCTCCCACAGCCTGATGGTGTCACTGTTGCACCTGTTATCTATGTAGAGTATTGTGCTGTGAGATTGAGCATCCGCAGGTCACTATAACCTTCTACACAGCTCCTGAAGTCCTTGTGTGAGGGCCGCCCTATGTCCAGACCTGGGTGTATATCCAGCCGGCCACCCTATGTCCAGACCTGGGTGTATATCCAGCCGGCCGCCCTATGTCCAGACCTGGGTGTATATCCAGCCGGCCGCCCTATGTCCAGACCTGGGTGTATATCCAGCCGGCCGCCCTATGTCCAGACCTGGGTGTATATCCAGCCGGCCGCCCTATGTCCAGACCTGGGTGTATATCCAGCCGGCCGCCCTATGTCCAGACCTGGGTGTATATTCAGCCGGCCGCCCTATGTCCAGACCTGGGTGTATATCCAGCCGGCCGCCCTATGTCCAGACCTGGGTGTATATCCAGCCGGCCGCCCTATGTCCAGACCTGGGTGTATATCCAGCCGGCCGCCCTATGTCCAGACCTGGGTGTATATCCAGCCGGCCGCCCTATGTCCAGACCTGGATGTATTTACAGCCATTATATCTTATATTTAGTTTACTTTAATTAGTTGATTATTTTTAATACATGACACAGTTTTATTGGTGATGTAGATGGATTTTGGGAGCCCCAGAATCATTGTCACCAGGACCCCCATGCAGAGAACTATGCGCCTGATTCACACCCGTACTCATCATTACAACATTGTGAAGATAATAAACTGTTTCTATTAATATTCATGTCCTTCCTATTGTGAACTTGGATAAAGCTGTGTCTGTCCGTCACGTATAATACTGTGTATAATGATCACAGAGTGTCACAGTGGCTCAGGTTACTGAAAGTCGTATGCTACATGGGGAAACAATAACCTCGCTCACAAGAGCTTACAATCTTACAATCTATTCAGTTATCACACAACCCCCATTTCCCCCATACTCAGTATATATCAGTTATCACCATTATACCAGACATAAACTATCACTAAGGGGCACATTTATCAATATTAACATAAAGTGAAAAATAGTTTTCAATCCTTATCGCAATGATAAGGATTGAACTATTTCTCACATTTATGCACAGCCCTGCACAGAAACAGCAGTTCCGAAAAACTGCTGTTTCTGTGATAAAAAAAATCATACTTACCCCCCTCTTCGGAACGCGATGTCCCTGGATCACCTCCTCGTCCTCTTCAGTCTTCTTCTTTCAGCAATTGCGCATGTGCACAAACATCTCGCTCGATCTCTGCAACTATCGTTGCAGATAGAGAGCGGTGATTGACAGGGAGGGATCACATGATCCCTCCACACATGCGCTGTCCAGCTCTGCTCTTCGGAACAGAGGTGACAGCACTGAGATTTCTCATATATGATAATGTACCAGCTTCAGCTGGTACATTATCAAGACAGGTTCCCGAAAAAAACTATTTTTTGGAACTTGTTAGATTGCAAGAGGGAGCAGTCACCATACTATTGAATGGTGACTGCTCCCCAAAACGAAGCAGAATACAAAGCAGCAGATATCCACGATATCTGCTGCGATGCATCTTTAATAAATATGCAGAGGACACATCAGGGCATGGATTCTATGTTAAGTGCACGTTAGTGCACCATCACACTTTGTTAAATATACCCCAAAGTGAGCTCAGCAGAGACACAAGGAGGACGACGTGTTGGTTTCATGGCCGATGATCTTAGACAATCTTCTTTCTTCCCCATCACAGGTCACTGCCAGGTCGTGGTCTGGAGATCACTCTACATACGTGAGCGTGTGGCTGATACGTCACATACGTACAGTGTGATCTCTCAGAATGAATTCTCCAATCCCTGATCTGAGATCCCTTCGTTGTGGGGGCTTCTGCTCTAAGTACATCCCACAGCGTTTCACCGAAGATTGTTCTCACATATTCACCGCATATATCTATTTCTCGCTTCAGAGGACGTCCACCAGCAGCACATCTATCCCCTGCGTCATTTAATTAGACCCTCAGGGTACCTGAAAGTTGCTATCATTATCTTCATTCTCCCAATGAAACCCCTAATAAAGAGGAAGACATTCATTACTTCTAACAAACCAAGCAGAACATCCACACGGCTCCAATCCAACCCGAGATCTGCTGCACTTCTCCCTGAATGTTATACCTGAGCTGTACTTGGAGAACGAGCCATTGAATACTAGACCATGTCCCCCCCTAGGAGACCAGAACGTACCAGTTACTGCCCCCCGTGAGGGGCAGGTCACGGTCATCACTGAGAATATAAAGATAAACATATGATAATCTCTCAGCCTCCCCTGTGTGTGTCCCTGATCTGTATATGGTCTGTGGCCCCTATCGGCCCCCCCCCTGTGTGTGTCCCTGCTCTGTGTATGGTCTGTGGCCCCTATCGCCCCTCTGTGTGTGTCCCTACTCTGTGTATGGTCTGTGGCCCATATCGGCCCCCCCTGTGTGTGTCCCTGCTCTGTGTATGGTCTGTGGCCCCTATCTGCCCCCCCCCGTGTGTGTCCCTGATCTGTATATGGTCTGTGGCCCCTATCGGCCCCCCCTGTGTGTGTCCCTGCTCTGTGTATGGTCTGTGGCCCCTATCGGCCCTTCCTGTGTGTGTCCCTGCTCTGTGTATGGTCTGTGGCCCCTATCGGCCCCCCCTGTGTGTGTCCCTGCTCTGTGTATGGTCTGTGGCCCCTGTCGGCCCCCCCTGTCTGTGTCCCTGCTCTGTGGCCCCTGTCGCCCCCCCTGTGTGTGTCCCTGCTCTGTGTATGGTCTGTGGCCCCTGTCGCCCCCCCCTGTGTGTGTCCCTGCTCTGTGTATGGTCTCTGGCCCCTATCGCCCCCCCCCCCCTGTGTGTGTCCCTGCTCTGTGTATGGTCTGTGGCCCCTGTCGGCCCCCCCTGTCTGTGTCCCTGCTCTGAGTATGGTCTGTGGCCCCTGTCGCCCCCCCCCCCTGTGTGTGTCCCTGCTCTGTGTATGGTCTGTGGTCCCTATCGACCCCCCGTCTGTGTCCCTGTTCTGTGTATGGTCTGTGGCCCCTATCGGCCCCCCCCTGTGTGTGTCCCTGCTCTGTGTATGGTCTGTGGCCCCTGTCGGCCCCCCCTGTCTGTGTCCCTGCTCTGTGTATGGTCTGTGGCCCCTGTCGCCCCCCCTCCCCTGTGTGTGTCCCTGCTCTGTGTATGGTCTGTGGCCCCTATCACCCCCCCCCCCTGTGTGTGTCTCTGCTCTGTGTATGGTCTGTGGCCCCTGTCGCCCCCCCCCTGTGTGTGTACCTGCTCTGTGTATGGTCTGTGGCCCCAATCGGTCCCCCCCTGTGTGTGTCCCTGCTCTGTGTATGGTCTGTGGCCCCTATCGGCCCCCCCTGTCTGTGTCCCTGCTCTGTGTATGGTCTGTGGCCCCTATCGGCCCCCCCTGTCTGTGTCCCTGCTCTGTGTATGGTCTGTGGCCCCTATCGGTCCCCCCCCTGTCTGTGTCCCTGCTCTGTGTATGGTCTATGGTCCCTATCGGCCCCCCTGCCTGTGTCCCTGCTCTGTGTATGGTCTGTGGTCCCTATCGGCCCCCCCTGTCTGTGTCCCTGCTCTGTGTATGGTCTGTGGTCCCTATCGGCCCCCCTGTCTGTGTCCCTGTTCTGTGTATGGTCTGTGGCCCCTGTCGGCCCCCCCTGCCTGTGTCCCTGCTCTGTGTATGGTCTGTGGCCACTGTCGGCCCCCCCTGTGTGTGTCCCTGCTCTGTGTATAGTCTGTGGCCCCTATCGGCCTCCCCTGTCTGTGTCCCTGCTCTGTGTATGGTCTGTGGCCCCTATCGGCCTCCAGCAGTCCGGCACTTGGAGTTCATATTAACTATAAGAGTTGAAAGTAATTTAGACGTCTACAACTCTCGTTCTCTTTGACCGATCAGGTTTAGTTTTCGGGTCAGTGCAAAATAAACAGGTTCTCGCCCTCTGTAGAGTAGTTTTGTTTTCAACAATTCTGAGCTAATCCACCGAGCTTCAGAAAGTTCCCTTTTGTCAGCAGACGTTATGGGATTTGTGTATTTAATGTATTGTGTTCTCTCTCAATGAGAAACAGTCCGAACTTGTGGCGAAAACTTCAGCGATCTTCTGTCACCGACTATCTTAATAATCATCATCATCATTTATATAGCGCCAGCAAATTCCGTAGCGCTGTACAATTGGGGACAAACACAGTAATATAACAATACTGGGTAATACATACAGAGGGGTAAGAGGACCCTGCTCACAGCTTAGAATCACCCTGATAAATTATTAAAGAATTAGGATTTTCAAAATTAAGGAAACAACTCCACATTATTACTATTATTATTATCGTTTATTTGTAAGGCGCCACAAGGTTTCCGCAGCTCCGTACACGGCACAAACAGTAGACTATATAGGGTAAAACAGTACAGGACAATAAACACAAAGTACCAGTACTTCAGAAACTCCAGGCAGGTAGATACAGTAGAGACGGAGCGGAAGAACAGGAGACAGGAGGGGAGAGGGCCCTGCTCATACGAGCTTACATCCTAAGGGAGGGTAAACAGAATCAGGTACATACGGGAAACGAAGCAACGGGGAGAGAGAAGGGGGCAGGGGAGAACCAGAAGAGGTGAGAGGTTAAGTGGATGGTTGGTAGGCCTTAAGGAACAGGTGAGTTTTAAGTGCCCGCTTGAAGGAGCACAGAGTAGGAGAGAGGCGGATGGAACGAGGGAGGTCGTTCCAGTGAAGGGGGGCAGCACGGGAGAAGTCTTGGATTCTGGAGTGGGAAGAGGTGATAAGAGTGGAGGAGAGGCGGCGATCATTGGCCGAGCGCAGGGAGCGGGCGGGAGTGTGATTGGAGAGGATGTTAGAGATATAAGGGGCCGTAGACTGAGAGAGAGCCTTGTAAGTGGTGGTGAGGAGTTTGAAAAGGATTCTGTAGGGGAAGGGGAGCCAGTGTAGGGCAAGGCAGAGAGGGGAGGTAGAGGAGGAGCGGCGTGAGAGGAAGATGAGTCTCGCAGCCGCATTGAGTATAGAGTGGAAGGGGGCAAGGCAGGAGCAGGGAAGGCCAGTAAGGAGGAGGTTGCAGTAGTATATTTATAATATGATAATATTTGCTAAAGAAATGTGTTGTTTTGGTTCCTGTGACTTCCAGGAGCAGTTTCCTGACTTTGTATATTTTCAGAATTGTGTTCTAGGGGGGGAAAACGCCACCGTGACATCACAGCAATGTGTGCAAAGATCGTGGCCATAAACTACAACCCCCATCATCCGTGGCAACGCTGCCAGGTTTACAGTAACTGCCTCACCCGCTGCCTGCAGCTTGGTGACATCACCCAGGGATGGGATCATGAGAGATAACATCTGCAGACAAGGTGGCCCAAAATGAGTCAGAAGTGGGAGGGAGCAAGCAGACAATACTACACTGCACAGTGTCTGTAGCCCCGCCCCTGCACAGTGTCTGTAGCCCCGACCCTGCACAGTGTCTATAGCCCCGCCCCTACACAGTGTCTGTAGCCCCGCCCCTGCACAGTGTCTGTAGCCCCGCCCCTGCACAGTGTCTGTAGCCCCGCCCCTACACAGTGTCTGTAGCCCCGCCCCTACACAGTGTCTGTAGCCCCGCCCCTGCACAGTGTCTGTAGCCCCGCCCCTGCACAGTGTCTGTAGCCCGCCCCTGCACAGTGTCGGTAGCCCCGCCCCTGCACAGTGTCTGTAGCCACGCCCCTGCACAGTGTCTGTAGCTCCGCCCCGCACATTATCTTTAGTCCTGTCCTGTGCAGGGGCGGGGCTACAGATGCTACAGACAGAGAACAACCAAGTGCATTACCAACCTGCCCTCATCTGTATACTGTATATACAAGTGTATTAATACTGTTACTCCTGCTGTGCTACAAGTTACCAGCTGTGAGTAGCTGCATTTATTCATCTGTAATAAACAGAAACCTGTTTAAGTTACAGCAGCGCTGACACCTCTGTTACCACCGACACCCGGCAGCGCTGACACCTCTGTTACCACCGACACCCGGCAGCGCTGACACCTCTGTTACCACCGACACCCGGCAGCGCTGACACCTCTGTTACCACCGACACCCGGCAGCGCTGACACCTCTGTTACCACCGACACCCGGCAGCGCTGACACCTCTGTTACCACCGACACCCGGCAGCGCTGACACCTCTGTTACCACCGACACCCGGCAGCGCTGACACCTCTGTTACCACCGACACCCGGCAGCGCTGACACCTCTGTTACCACCGACACCCGGCAGCGCTGACACCTCTGTTACCACCGACACCCGGCAGCGCTGACACCTCTGTTACCACCGACACCCGGCAGCGCTGACACCTCTGTTACCACCGACACCCGGCAGCGCTGACACCTCTGTTACCACCGACACCCGGCAGCGCTGACACCTCTGTTACCACCGACACCCGGCAGCGCTGACACCTCTGATGCTCTCACTGAGCTGTTTTGGGCAATATGTCCAGAGGGGAATCTAGAAAACAGATCTCACATCACTTCTAGGAGCTGTCACCTCCCCGCTCACATCCAGATATTTCAGGCTCCTCAATGTTGGTACATACGATTATACCGTAATATAACTAGAGATCCCTGTCTTGTGGAAATAGGTAAATTAGGGAATGATCCTCCGTAGGCCGGGACCTCTCTCACCGCCTCTTCTCTGTACAGGGAGTGTAAGGGTTAAGGAGTCGCTGCCAGCCGGCCAATCATACGCTGAGAGATGGAAAGTGAGACGTTATAAAGCGGTTATTACACAGCTGCGGTTATATTGTAGTTGTAGATCACTGGGAGAGAAATATGATTTATAGGGGGCATATTTAACAAATCACAGTAGTGCACTATTGTACACGTACCGTGGAATTAAAGTCCCGATGTGCCCTCCGCAGATTTATTAAAGGTGCATCACAGCAGATATCATGGATATCTGCTGCTTTGCACTCCTGATCGTTTTTGCGAGCAGTCACCATTCAACAGAATGGTGACTGCTCCTGGCCGCAATCTAACAAGTCCCGAAATTATTTTTTTTTCGGGAACTTGTCTTGATAATGTACCAGCTGAAGCTGGCGTACATCATCCGAATTGAAGAAATATAATGCTGTCAGCTCTGCTCCGAAGAGCAGAGCTGGACAGCGCATGTGTGGAGGGATCACATGATCCCTCCCTGTCACTCAGCACTCTCTCTCTGCAACTATCGTTGCAGAGACAGAGAGGGGATCTGTGTGCGCATGTGAAGGAAGAAGAGGAACGAAGAGGAGATCCCGAGACAGCGCATCCGAAGAGAGGGGTAAGTGTGATTTTTTCTATCACAGAAACAGCAGTTTATCGGAACTGCTGTTTCTGTGTTCCCTTTTTTTTTTTTTGGTAAATCTTTTTTTATTGTACAAAGAAATAGGCAAGTTTACATTATGTCAAATAATTGCAACATAATTTCTCAATGTACAAATAACATTTTTCTTTTTTTATCACAAACATAAATGAGAGAGGAAAATAAAAAAATAAAATAAAAGAAGGGGACAGAGATAGAATGGAAAAGAGAAAAGGGCAAGAAAGGAGACAGAGGAGGGGAAGAGAGAGGAGACTGAGACTAACCGAGTCACTGAATAGTGTGTTTTCCTGGTGTTTCTCATGAACCATACTACGACGTCCTATTAATACCAGTTTAGCTGAGCATTTGCCAATCATTCACATTTTGGATAAAACTTAACCTCATCCACCATCCTCAAAGATTTCTCAGTAAAGACCACCTAGTATCCTCAAAGACCCGCATGATATGGAGCCGAGCGGATTCCTTCAATGTGTCTATGTATGCACCCCATTTAGCATGGAAGCGCTCCACCCCTTTCTCTAAATCATTGAAGGTGGCTCGTCTGTCGAAATATAATGTTTCCATCAACTCCGATGTGACCTCCAATATCGATGGGGTCCTTTTGGATGTCCAGTTGCCTAGAATGGCTTTCTTTGCCAAGGTGACCATAATTGTGAGTAGCGGTACAATCCACGAACCTTTTATCTGATCTTTCCAAGAATCAAAAACTGCGAACAATAGTACTTCATAGTGAGCCGATACTTGTATTTTAAAGGTAAAGTTTATATCTGTGTTCCCTTTTTAATAAATTTGAGAAATAGTTCAATCCTTATCCTTGCGATAAGGATTGATAACTATTTCTCACTTTTGCCGATTAATGATAAATGTGCCCCATAGTCGTCTCATGTGATGGGACCGTCAGCGTCGCAGGAGTGAAAGATGACTGGTTTCCTATTATCACAGTTATTAGTATCATTTGGGGGATCCCTTCTTATGGCTCATTGTATCTCTCCCAACTTACTAAGTGCCAGGACTAACACACTACAGGGCTGTAACCTGCACCATGTGTTCAGGATGGGATCATTGGAGCAGCAGGTGTGGGGAGTCGGGGCCCATGGGGCCCTCTGCATGGGGAACTAGTGAGCTGTGGATCCCACGTCCCTCCTCCCTGCACTGGGGCCCATAGCTCCGCCTCTGATGGGATCGTTATATTTACACCCATAATTGCTACATGATAACTTCTGTGAGTCTGCAGATCTGTGCGTGGGTTGGACAGATTTGGGCGTGGTTCGGACAGGACTGGGCATGGGTCAGACATATCTGGGCGTGGGTCAGACATATCTGTGCATGGGTTGGACAGATCTGGGCGTGGTTCGGACAGTACTGGGGGTGGGTCAGACAGTGTGTCCACATACCTCCGTACAGAGATTCTCCACCATGTTACGTGTAATGCGGGAGCGCAGGCCGAGTACAGTAAGGGAGACTGAGGTAGACCTGGACGCAGACAGACACCTGTCAGGAGGCGTGACTCTTGTGATAATGATGAATAGCAGCCCTGGCTAGCCGCTTCTGATTGGCTGATTACGTCTTGACCCCTCCCACTGATAGTGTTTTAACCATTCGTCTGGTCGCCGCCGCCCTCACGTTACATAACTGATATTTACATTTGTACTATTACTAAGCGCTGGGCCACGTGCTCAGTGTATCAGTATAAAGCGTTATCCTGACTATTAATGATTAATATTACACCCGACCCGTGTTATCGTCACAGAACGACTCACACAGTATTCACAGATCGTACCGTGGGGGGATTTCTATCATTTATTTCTCTCTTTCAAACTCCCCTTTAATTAACGATAATTTAAGATCTACCGCTGTGTAGTGGTTAATTAGTCATTGATGAGTGGGCAAAAAGTATAACACGTCTTATATTCTACAATATAATTAGATTATTTGGATCTTCTATCTGATCACAGTTTGAATATGTTTTTCACATCTTGTTTGTGTCTTTTCACTCCATGAATATAATGTATTTAATCAACAGAGAGATACGGTAAATGTAAATCACATTCATTATAATCTACAGTACGACCTGGATTTCTGTGTCGTGAATGGTTCGGTCAGCTCTAAAGATACTAATTCAACATAACATTGTATATTATAGGGAAACATTGTATCTTGTAACCTTTATCTACACTTACAGCTAATCACCACAGTGACCTGTAAATATCATACACCCACATTGTGCTCTGCCAGCATCTCTGAATAATTACTACGTTATTATACCTGATTATTACATAATGAATAATAAGATAATGTAACCCCAATATACACAGAGACCGGACACTCACTAACACCGGAACATTTGTAGTAAGATCTGGACATAGAAAGGGGTGAGATGAGGGGAGCAATAGAGATGGTGACAAGAGTTGGGGGTCTGTAACCATAACACTGATCCATACTGCTTTCTATTTATTGCTCCCGCTATATATTACAATTCTCTCAATCCGAGCAGATGCCAAGAGCATCCAGTAACATAGTTATACTTTATTCTGGTTACCTGTTTGTCTTACGGACATTACATAGGTCAGGCTCAAGTTAGAGCTCTGCAGGAGGGCTTCATCTGTTACTGGGGTAAGGTTGGAGCTCTGTAGGTGGGCTTCATCTGTTACTAGGGTAAGGTTGGGGCTCTGTAGGTGGGCTTCATCTGTTACTGGGGTAAGGTTGGAGCTCTGTAGGTGGGCTTCATCTGTTACTGAGGTAAGGTTGGGGCTCTGTAGTAGGGCTTCATCTGTTACTGGGGTAAGGTTGGAGCTCTGTAGGTGGGCTTCATCTGTTACTGGGGTAAGGTTGGAGCTCTGTAGGTGGGCTTCATCTGTTACTGAGGTAAGGTTGGGGCTCTGTAGTAGGGCTTCATCTGTTACTGAGGTAAGGTTGGGGCTCTGTAGGTGGGCTTCATCTGTTACTGGGGTAAGGTAGGAGCTCTGTAGGTGGGCTTCATCTGATACTGGGGTAAGGTTGGGGCTCTGTAGGTGGGCTTCATCTGATACTGAGGTAAGGTTGAGCCTCTGTAGGTGGGCTTCATCTGTTACTAGGGTAAGGTTGGGGCTCTGTAGGTGGGCTTCATCTGATACTGAGGTAAGGTTGAGCCTCTGTAGGTGGGCTTCATCTGTTACTAGGGTAAGGTTGGAGCTCTGTAGGTGGGCTTCATCTGTTACTGGGGTAAGGTTGGGGCTCTGTAGGTGGGCTTCATCTGTTACTGGGGTAAGGTTGGAGCTCTGTAGGTGGGCTTCATCTGTTACTGAGGTAAGGTTGGGGCTCTGTAGGTGGGCTTCATCTGTTACTGGGGTAAGGTTGGGGCTCTGTAGGTGGGCTTCATCTGTTACTGGGGTAAGGTTGGGGCTCTGTAGGTGGGCTTCATCTGTTACTGAGGTAAGGTTGGAGCTCTGTAGGTGGACTTCATCTGTTACTGGGGTAAGGTTGGGGCTCTGTAGGTGGGCTTCATCTGTTACTGGGGTAAGGTTGGAGCTCTGTAGGTGGGCTTCATCTGTTACTGGGGTAAGGTTGGGGCTCTGTAGGTGGGCTTCATCTGTTACTGAGGTAAGGTTGGGGCTCTGTAGGTGGGTTTCATCTGTTACTGGGGTAAGGTTGGGGCTCTGTAGGTGGGCTTCATCTGTTACTGGGGTAAGGTTGGGGCTCTGTAGGTGGGCTTCATCTGTTACTGGGGTAAGGTTGGGGCTCTGTAGGTGGGCTTCATCTGTTACTGGGGTAAGGTTGGGGCTCTGTAGGTGGGCTTCATCTGTTACTGGGGTAAGGTTGGGGCTCTGTAGGTGGGCTTCATCTGTTACTGGGGTAAGGTTGGGGCTCTGTAGGTGGGCTTCATCTGTTACTGGGGTAAGGTTGGAGCTCTGTAGGTGGGCTTCATCTGTTACTGGGGTAAGGTTGGGGCTCTGTAGGTGGGCTTCATCTGTTACTGGGGTAAGGTTGGAGCTCTGTAGGTGGGCTTCATCTGTTACTGGGGTAAGGTTGGGGCTCTGTAGGTGGGCTTCATCTGTTACTGAGGTAAGGTTGGGGCTCTGTAGGTGGGTTTCATCTGTTACTGGGGTAAGGTTGGGGCTCTGTAGGTGGGCTTCATCTGTTACTGGGGTAAGGTTGGGGCTCTGTAGGTGGGCTTCATCTGTTACTGGGGTAAGGTTGGGGCTCTGTAGGTGGGCTTCATCTGTTACTGGGGTAAGGTTGGGGCTCTGTAGGTGGGCTTCATCTGTTACTGGGGTAAGGTTGGGGCTCTGTAGGTGGGCTTCATCTGTTACTGGGGTAAGGTTGGGGCTCTGTAGGTGGGCTTCATCTGTTACTGGGGTAAGGTTGGAGCTCTGTAGGTGGGCTTCATCTGTTACTGGGGTAAGGTTGGGGCTCTGTAGGTGGGCTTCATCTGTTACAATAGTCAGGGTTCAGTAAGTAACCTGCTACAGAGGTCAGGGATCCTCTCTTAGTCGGGCTTTATAAGTGGCTTTATCTCTCCACCTCGTCCTTTAGGGACTTTTATTTGCTAGACACAAAGGAAGAAGTAAAACACATAACTGTAGGAATTTTATTCCTAAAAGTGTTATCTCGCTTTATTGAGCTCAGTCTCTCCCAGATTAGTTTGATAGTTACATTATGAGAGACTGTATTTCTCCCTATTATTTTAGGCAGGTTTTAGTCATTTCCTTCCATTATCACATAGATACAGTGATAAGTAATTATAAATACAGTATCAGGTGCTAAATGCAACATATTTTCCTGTGAAACAAACTCATTCTCCGGATATATTTTCCTGTCTCGGATGCAGGATCTCTGTCACCCAGGGACATGGGGTGAGTCCGAGGACACAGATATAAAATAAGGAATATTATGGAGAGATAACAATCTCATGATACCATAGATAGTTTTCATGAATTAATACAACATAACCTTGTGTCAGAGGATTTTCTTACTCAGCTGCAGACTTTATATTAAAACGATTTAGTATGTTAAATATTAACCCAGCGTTATTGGCGCAGGACGGAGGTGACTCTGTGAGCGGAGCCTTATCTGGATTGTTCAGGTAACGAGATAACGGTGTTTGTTGTCTATTCCCCTCCTTCATACTCACATTAGTCCTCTCTGCGCCGCTCTGCGGCCCCTTATCCAGATCAGCTTTTGTTCTTTACCGTAAACAAGAGAAAATTACTTCTAATAAGAAATGTTTCCCAGGGCCGCAGCCACCACCTCCCACTTTACAGGAACTAGACTCATTATCCTGTGCACAGATCTATTTGTAACCTGCTAATATTACGTCTGACCATCCCTGAGATCTGCAGAACACCGCGGCATCTGCGACCAGCCACCAGGCGGGCACCGGCGCACAATGATCGCTGCTAGAAAAGGGAAGGTTGCTCTAGGACTTCTCTTTGATGGATTTATTAATACAAGATGTACTTTATAACACCCACCAGGAGGTGGCAGTATCTACAGCTCTTACATAGGGAATGAGTGATAACAGGGCAGCAGAAGGCCAGGGTTCAGGCCCAGTAATGTAATAAACACACCTCCCACCAGTACCATGTTTGTGTGGGCCAGTGGCCCCCATTGGGGATCCTGGACTGGGCATGGCCTGGGAGAGGTGGGTGTGGCTTAACCGTCCAGATTCTCCATCTGGCAGTATTATCTCAGTAGGTGGGTAACAGCTGGTACTGGCCCCTGTGTGCTGTCTCCTCTCTTTTTGGACCTGTCCTTAAATATATTCTGTAATTATTTGTTTTGATTTTATATCAGAATGTATCATTCTATAAACAGAGCATAATCTATATAAATGTCCAGCACAACATAGATTATTATACAGAGATAGACTATTCTATATACAGCACACGTCCAGCATATAATACAAATGTATGTTCTCCCCGTGTTTGCGTGGGTTTCCTCTGGGTGCTCCGGTTTCCTCCCACACTCCTAAAACATACTAGTAGGTTAATTGGTTGCTATCAAAATTGATCCTAGTCTCTGTCTGTCTGTGTGTGTATATTAGGGAATTTAGACTGTAAGCCCCAATGGGGCAGGGACTGATGTGAGTGAGTTCTCTGTACAGCGCTGCGGAATCAGTGGCGCTATATAAATAAATGGTGGTGATGATGATGATGATAATATATATTCAGAGCCTATTTCATCTGTATATTTGAATGTATGAACACTAAGGGCCTGATTCATTAAGGATCTTAACTTAAGAAACTTCTTATTTCAGTTTGCTGGACAAAACCATGTTACAATGCAAGGGGTGCAAATTAGTATTCTGTTTTGCACATAAGATAAATACTGACTGTTTTTTCATGTAGTACACAAATATCAACTTTAAATTTCAGTGTACAAATAAGCTATAAAGTATTTGTGTAGATCCACTCATCCTATTCTATCCATCTATCAGGGATCTCCTGGTAGAAATAATTAGGAATCAATGTGACACATTTTACATCTTTAGCTTTTTCTGGTATTTTTTTTACTCTTAATGAGTTTTTTTAAATAACCAGTAATTCAATTTACTTTCATATCCTGGAAATATTAATACAAAGAAAGAACAGAACAATGTAACTATACGTGTGATAACTGTAATTTCAGAGTCATTATTACTGCATATTCCCCACGACTAATGCATTACAATATAATAGGTAAATAATGAGTAACAATTAAGAGAATCATTTAGTAATTATCACAGTATTATTATCATCATGAGCATTTCCAGTTCATATTCAAGTGCACAGATTGTCACTGGAAACACATCTATTAAATCTGAAGGTGTTGTATTTAGACACTTATAGGAAGAATAGCTGGGGCAGATAATGGAGTAAAGAGAATGTTTATAGCCAGTGAAACAGGACAGTACGGAGAAGGTACGAGGGAGGGGGATAGTGTAAGAAGCATGATGGGAGGGGAAGTTGATGGTATTGGTAAAAAGTACAGATTCGATTGGTGGTCTAGGGTTGCTGTATTATGAATTATAGCTCTGTTCTTGCACAGTGTCTATAGCTTAGTGTTGCTCTTAGATGAGCACTTATTGTATAGTAAACAGTATGTGCAGACTTCTAGTGTTGGATCCAAGATGACCGCTGGAACCCAATCGGAGCAGGGGGGATAGGCTCACTGATTGGAGGGTGAATGGGAGCGGTTGAAATAATCAAAGTTCAAGCAGAGGTCAGGGCATGTGGAATAATTTCAAATAATCAGAGTTCAGGCCGAGGTCATGGCAGACGGAATAATCAGAGATCAAGCAGAGGTCAGGGCAGGCAGAATAATGGGAGTTCAGGCAAAGGTCAGGGCAGGTGGAATAATTGGAGATCAGGGAAAGGTCAGGGCAAGTGTAATAATTGGAGTTCAGGCCAAGGTCAGGGCAGGCGGAATAATCAGAGTTCAGGCCGAGGTCTTGCCAGACGGAATAATTGGAGATCAAGCAGAGGTCAGGGCAGGCAGAATAATCGGAGTTCAGGCAAAGGTCAGGGCAGGTGGAATAATTGGAGATCAGGGAGAGGTCAGGGCAAGTGTAATAATTGGAGTTCAGGCAGAGGTTAGGGCAGGGGGAATAATTGGAGATCAGGCAGAGGTCAGGGCAGGTGGAAAAATCAGAGGTCAGTGCAGGCGGAATAATCAGAGATCAGGTAGAGGTCAGTGCAGGAGGAATAATCAGAGATCAGGGAGAGGTCAGGGCAGGAGGAATAATCAGAGATCAGGGAGAGGTCAGGGCAGGTGGAATAATCAGAGATCAGGGAGAGGTCAGGGCAAGTTAAAAAATTGGATATCAGGCAGAGGTCAGGGCAGGTGTAATAATTGGAGTTCAGGCAGAGGTTAGAGCAGGGGGAATAATTGGAGATCAGGCAGAGGTCAGGGCAGGTGGAAAAATCGGAGGTCAGTGCATGCGGAATAATCAGAGATCAGGTAGAGGTCAGTGCAGGAGGAATAATCAGAGATCAGGGAGAGGTCAGGGCAGGTGGAATAATCAGAGATCAGGGAGAGGTCAGGGCATGCAGAATAATCAGAGGTCAGGGCAGGCAGAATAATCGGAGTTCAGGCAGAGGTCAGGGTGGTGGATAATTCAGAGCTCAGGCAAATGTCAGGGCAGGTGTAATAATTGGAGATCATTCAGAGGTCAGGGCAGGTGGAAAATTTGAAGTTCAGGGCAGGTGAAATAATCAGAGTTCAGGCAGAGGTCAGGGCAGGCAGCACTCTGGAATTTTATACTTCTGTAGTTGTATAGTAATCATCTCATTATCAAGGATGACTCATGCTTTGAATAGCTTATATGACTGGCATGATTGCAGAAAGATCGGCCATTTTGGTTGGAGGGTAAAGTGTAAAGTTCTTTAAATAAAAGCCCCAAATATATGCTGCCATACCTAAATAAAGGATGTTATTCTTTTACACCAGGTATTCACCTGCAGACTCCTAAGATTTCACAGATCTGACAATTAAATGTAATAAATCACTGTGCAGAATTATTACAACTCAGCAGAATAAGGCTCCTCTCTCACAAATCCTAATTAGCCATTCAACATGATTGCCGGAACTGTCTATTATTATTTCATCAACATACTGAGCTTCAATGTGCCCTGATCACTGCGTTATTAGGAAAAATATCTAGTTTTCAAGCAAATATATAAATACTTATCTCCAGTCATCCAGTGATTTTATCTTGTAGGTCATAGTTTAAACATATTTCTTCTGCTTAAATGGAGTTTATGTAGCTGATAAACTGAAGACGACGGATGAGTAATGTGCTTCATAGTGGAACCAATGTATTTTGTTTTGTATATTCTTTAGACGCTTAAACACACAATAAAACAGGACAGCGATACAACTATATCATTATAATGGGGAACAAACATAGATATACAGAACGGGGTACAGAGGGACTTATCAGATCACTATACAAATACCTGGAAGACTCATTGTGATAAAACACTAAGAGGGAATTCACTTCAGCACAAAGTGTTTCGCAGGCGTTCCGGAGGCACTTCCTGTGGATATTTTTAATGAAATATCCGCTAGAGGTGCAAGGAAAACTAAGCGTATATATTTTTCCCATAGTAACAGTAGAACTGAGCAGCCGCAATGTTCCTGGGATGCTACTTGAATCCCCCCATAAGTGTTACGTTCATGTGTATTAAGTCTTCTTTGATAAATGCAAAAAAACCAAAATTTGGAACAATATTTTGCCATTCTGGGTTGAAATGTGCAGGACAGATAGAGGAAAAATGTCACGTAGACGTCCACCCAGCCAATCGGAAGCGCTTCATTGGACCGCCGATAGTAATCACCATTGGATACTGTTACACCAGCACTACTTCTAATTATGTCACAATTACATGGACACACCCTGGCTGTAATCAGCCTAAACTTGGCCTCCCCCATTGGTCCTCTCCAAGCGTAAGGGGTCGTAAGTCAAAGATACACAAAATCCTAATGTTTCTAAAAGGTTGATGTACGTCCAACTGTAACGGAGCCCCAACAGCTCTGTATTGGCCATCACTGACTCTGTCTGATTTGTTTCCAACTCACTCCAATAAAACAACCTCCTTGAATTGCCACTTGCCCCAGAGGCACCTACCATAGTGAGCGGGGGGCAGATGTCCGGACTTCCTGTGAGTTGGGACAAACGTAACGACCGCAGGACAATGAGACAGTCCCCTCATGTCAGGGCTGTTCCACAGAAATCAGGGCAGTTGGGATGTTTGCCCCTCTCGCTGTCATTCTCCATGCTGCCCTGACTTGGGAGATGAACCTTTGGTAGCCGGAGCTGCATTGATATATTACGGCCGGTGCCTCCACATGTCAATGTGCTAATTGACCACCATTACCTGTGGAAACCAGTCAGTAACTTACGAATCGTTGTAATCAATGTCTTTTCCAGCACAATCAGGGAGATACATATGGATCTGGAGCTTTGGCTGTTTACAGCATTAACCCATTGTGGAGCTTGCAGCCTGCGGTGCCCTGCAGGGCTCTGGTGGAAGCACTCAAGCAGTTAAACAGTATTGTCTTTTTTATTTTTTTTTAAAGAACTCTGCTGAGCGGCGGTGCAGATTGAGTTGGAGTAGATGTCATATCCAATTAACTTTCTCATTAGAGGTCTCTGAGAGGAATAATTTCATCATAAGGGTGGTCAGGAGGAAACAGACGGAATATATGCATTTTACTAAGGCCCTGGAAGAAATTGGGATGTACTTTTTCACCAACTAAGGGAAATCAGAAATAGACATTTTAACAAAACGAAGAGTCAAAGTTTTGTTGTTCATCTGAATTAGAGTCAATGGGCATCCTAATTATTTATCTGTAAGACAACCACTCCTGTATAACTTTATTAATACTTCCGGGTAATGGAAAAGGGGTAACTGCCCCCCTTCCCCTCCCCTCTCTCTGTATTACTGGAGCAGGGACCAAACAGGCCCAATTGTCATACAGTCATTTTCCTGCCATTGACTGAGAAGCAGGGGCGGATTTAGACTTTATGTTTAGGGGGGGCGATTTTGCATAATCACGCCCCTCCTTTGCTCTGATTGGCTGGCCTGCATTAACCCCCGCCTTCCGCCCGTGATTGGCCCCGCCCCCTCCCGTTGTGGTCGTCGGCTGGGACCACTCTGATTGATTGGCTGGCCCACATTTAGCCCCGCCCCCCGCTCGCGCTTACCCCCACCCCTCCCGTTTTAATCGGCGGCTGGGACCTAGCGTTTTGCTGCTAGGGGGGGCAAATGCCCCGATCGCCCCCCCCCCCCCTGGATCCGCCACTGCTGAGAAGCTTCAATCTATTGGCAGCGGCTGTGAGCCATTGTTACTCACTTTATTATACTTATTCGTTACATTATTACTTTCATTGAATTGGGCCATTTACATCCTTGTTTATGTCAAGAGAAGGTGTCTAAGTTTTATTTCTGGGGTTAGAAGTTTAAACCTCATGTCGGGCCTGATTCATCTCTGAACGTGACTCCACTTGCGTGACGTATGTTTATGCCGTATGTTGCGTGAAATTGCTCTGTGTATGCGCCAGAAGGGAACTTATGTCAGTGAACGCGATGGCACGCAATTCATGTCCACACGGAAATGACACTTCCGACAGCCTACGACTTGTAGGGCGGAACGGGGCGGAAGCAAGTAGGTAATGAACAGTAAGGGCGTGGCCGGGTGGAGCGCAAGCAGGTGCGGCTAATTCAAGAACAGGGAATCACCAGCTACAGGACATGTGTAAGTGCCGACTGATGGTGATGACGGACGGGTGTGTATGCCAGAACACGTGTGTGCAAGTAAGAGAAACTATAAAGAAGTAATATTTTGTACAGTAGGTATTAATAACATTGATGTATTTAATGTAAAACATGTATCTTTATTAATGATTATAGAGTTTTTTTCTAAATTATTTTATTTTGCATGTGTTCTGATGGGACTTTATAATGCACATATGCACGTGTGTACCCTGCATACAGCAAGTAACGTCTACATACAGTAAGTAACATGTAGCCTGAGTGTACTTCATATGGAAACGTTTCCTGAGATCCACTTGTGTTTGAATACGGACATACGTGTGTGCAGGTTACGTGCATTCACATTGCATTGGAAGATGACTCAAGCTAATTATGGGCAACCCTTAAAGTCCTGTAAAGGAACCGGAGAGATTATAATATTCCAGAAATACTGTTTAATGTTCCTATTAATAATTGCTGTCAGATTTCTTGTATAGTTGTTCTGTAGGATTCCCCCACCAGACACAATATCACTGGGGTGCAGACCCTCTTCCATGCCATCAGGATTACCAACCTCCATGGATACCCAGAAGAGAACCTATTGTTACCTCGACCAGGACTCGAATATTCCACCTCTAATCCCGTGTATTCAGTAACAGTTACTCTTATAAATGTTCTGTTACTATTATTCCTCTAAGATCTACAGAGTACACAATTTTATAGAACTGTATCCTATCGCCACATTGTACCGACAATAGATTTGCAGAACGTATCTCGAAGGGTTGACAGCAAATGACTTTCCTACCACTGGACCATTGGACCACTGGACTTGGGCACTATACTTTCTACCTCCAGGGATGTTACCAACGAGAGAAAGCCCCAGACTGATGAGACTTACATCCCATGATCTCCAGCAGTGTGTTCTCATCATGTTTCTGTAGGAGTTATGGATCAGTAAAGATGTATTTGTTGTTTTGGCAAATGAACAATATCGGAGATACGTAGATAATCTTCTCTCTCAGTACACAGATCTCAAAGGGTTGTTGATCACTGAAGCCAGTTCCTAAACAATACAACACAAATCCTAACGTTTCATTGTCGTATCTCTTGTCTGGTGTGAGTCCATTATTACCTAGACCCCAGTCTTACTATTTCACCTCACTCACACTTGGGTTATTTGTGTCTTAGATCACCTACTAGTGAGCCTCACATGGGACGATCCCTCTGTACAAGGTACTGGGAGGTCCTAAGTAATCAATAACTGTGGAATGGTTGGTCTGTGGTGGCTGATGGGTGGTGGCTGATGTGTGGTGGCTGATGTGTGGTGGTTGGTCTGTGGTGGCTGATGTGTGGTGGCTGATGTGTGGTGGTTGGTCTGTGGTGGCTGATGTGTGGTAAATGATGTGTGGTGGTTGGTCTGTGGTGGCTGATGTGTGGTGGCTGATGTGTGGTGGCTGATGTGTGGTGGTTGGTCTGTGGTGGCTGATGGGTGGTGGCTGATGTGTGGTGGATGGTCTGGGGTGGCTGATGTGTGGTGGTTGGTCTGTGGTGGCTGATGGGTGGTGGCTGATGTGTGGTGGATGGTCTGGGGTGGCTGATGTGTGGTGGTTGGTCTGTGGTGGCTGATGTGTGGTGGTTGGTAGGAAGATTGACGTGATGTGACATTTACATCTCTTATTTTATCATCTCGCTGCGCACTTAGGAGCACTCCCCAAGTGTATCAATGTAAACCACAATGTATATACAATGCTCCTCATAACAGAGCTCTGATGGGGAATTTAGGGACATTAGTAACAGTGGATGGTGCAAATAGAATCAATTCTATTCTGGATCAGTTCACTTTCAGGTGACAATGGGACATCCAGGCTGAATAGTAGATAGACGTCCTGTCATGGTACGAAGGAGAGAGCCGGCCTCAACTAATCTGACTCACCAGAAAGATGTGAACCCTCATTTCACCAAGCAAAGAAGTCTAAATAAAGATTAGTAGGGTGCCCAAGACTAAGGCAGTGATGGGGGAGACAATTATTGGGAGGTACTGATGGAAGGAGGCATTGGTAATGGGAGGCAGTCAGTGGTGGGATTCTCACCAGTTCGTCAGAACCGATACCTAATTTTAGGCTCGACCCAGTTGGTCGGGGAGCAAACAAACAAAAGAACCGTCACCTGTCCTTGGCGTCGGCGGCACTCCTCCTCCCTTCTTCGTCCGCACTGAATGTAGTGCGTGCACTTCTTAGGGAGGCACTGGTAATGGGAGGCACTGATGGGGTGAGGCACTGATGGGGTGAGGCACTGATGATAGGGGCACTGAATGGATGATGTTCTGATGGGGGAGGTACCGGTAATGAGAAGCATGAAGAGTAGCAGCATAAATGGCACCAAACTACTCCAAAAAATGATGGACACAGATCAAAAATGAAAAGAAATTGACATATTCCTGCTCAGTGATCCCATTACCACCATTGTCAATCCAAGCTGTACATGCCCACAAGTGGCAGGCAGACCTCTTCCCTCCCGCACCCTATTTTGCTCCCTCTCTCTCTATTAATTTCCCCTCCTTTGTCTCCTTCCTTCTCTTTCTTTGAAACGTCAACTCTCTATCTCTCTCTTTCCCTCTCTCTCCTGCTCTCTCTCTCCCTCTCTATCTCTCTCCCTCTCTCTCTTTCCCTCTCTATCCTGCTCTCTCTCTCTCCCATTCTATCTCTCTCCCTCTCTCTCTACTGCTCTCTCTCACTCTCCCTCTCTCTCCTTCTCTATCTCCTATTCTCTCTCTCTTTCCCTCTCTCTCCTATTCTCTCTCTCTCTCCTATTCTCTCTCTCCCTCTCTCTCCCTCTCTCCTATTCTATCTCTCTCACTCTCTCTCCTGCTCTATCTCCTATTCTATCTCTCTCACTCTCCCTCTCTCTCCTATTCTATCTCTCTCACTCTCCCTCTCTCTCCTCTCTCTCCTATTCTCTCTCTCTCTCTCCTATTCTCTCTCCCTCTCTCTCTACTGCTCTCTCTCCTATTCTATCTCTCTCACTCTCCCTCTCTCTCCTTCTCTCTCCTGCTCTCTCTCCTATTCTATCTCTCTCACTCTCCCTCTCTCTCCTTCTCTCTTTCTCTCTCTCTTTCCCCTATTCTCTCTTTCTCTCTCCCCTCTCTCCTATTCTCTCTCTCTCCCTCTCTCTCTCTCCTATTCTCTCTCCCTCTCTCTCTACTGCTCTCTCTCTCCCTCTCTATCTCTCTCCCTCTCTCTCCTATTCTATCTCTCTCACTCTCCCTCTCTCTCCTTCTCTCTCTCCCTCTCTCTCCTATTCTCTCTCTCTCTCTCTCCCATTCTCTCTCCCTCTCTCTTTCTCTCTCTCCTATTCTCTCTCCCTCTCTCTCTCTCTCTCTCCTATTCTCTCTCTCCCTCTCCCTCTCTCTCTCTTTCCCCTATTCTCTCTCCCCTCTGTCCTATTCTCTCTCTCTCTCCCTCTCTCTCTCCTATTCTCTCTCTCTCTCTATCTCTCTCTTTCCCTCTCTCTCCTGCTCTCTCTCTCCCTCTCTATCTCTCTCCCTCTCTCTCCTGCTCTCTCTCCTATTCTATCTCTCTCACTCTCCCTCTCTCTCCTTCTCTCTCTCCCTCTCTCTCCTATTCTCTCTCTCTCTCCCATTCTCTCTCCCTCTCTCTTTCTCTCTCTCCTATTCTCTCTCCCTCTCTCTCTCTCCTATTCTCTCTCTCCCTCTCTCTCTCTCTCTTTCCCCTATTCTCTCTCCCCTCTCTCCCCTCTCTCCTATTCTCTCTCTCTCTCCCTCTCTCTCCTATTCTCTCTTTCTCTCTCTCTCTCTCTCTCTCTCTCTCTCTCCTATTGTCTCTCTCTCTCTCCCTCTCTCTCTCCAGCTCTTTATATCTCTTTCTTTGCTGGTTCTTTCCCTGATAAAGACCAGACCCTGGGTGGAAAGTTTTGTCAGACAGATGTGAGACGTTTTCTTATCACTTTGTATAACTTGGTTCCACATTCACCTGGAAATAGTCTCCGACACAGAGTGAAGTCAGCTATAAATAACGTTTCATTACAGACACAAACCATTTATATCACTAAACACATTGACTTTGAGCTGCCGTCTCTCTGTCCAGTAATAGAAATCTCTGGTCAGCCAGAGAACGGGGCCTCAGAAGCCCAGATCTGATGGGAGAGACGCAGCTTCTCTTTATAGCACAATAAATTAGTGTCATGGCTGGAAACGTTGGCCGGAGGCTGGAGCGCAGTAGCTGCGGCCACCAGATATTGTTATCTGTATCTCAGTGATATGAACCAGTCTTTACTGGTCCAGACATTCATGTTATTTTATTGTTATTGTCCGACAACAGAACAAATATGTGGAAGCTGCTTATCAGATGCAAGAATGTCATCACAGGGACCGTGGGGCAGAAGAGTGTGACCCCAAGGAGAGGAGAAATGACTCCGCAACCTAGGAGGGACGTTACAGAACTGGACTCTACTAGAGATAATGGTGCCCGATAATCACTGTCACATCGTCACTAAGCGAAACGTCCTGGAAATATGGAAGCACTATCTGCCGAGGATACCTGCCAACTTTTGAAGTCCTCCAATTGTGACATATCACAATGGGGGTGTGGTCATATCTCAATGTGGTTGTGGTTATATCACAAAGGGGTGTGGTTATATCAGATGGGGCGTGGTTATATCACAATGGGTGTGGTGGGCATGGTCATATCACAGTGGGGGCATGGTTATATCCCAAAGAGGGCGTGGTTATATCACAATGGGGGTGTGGTTATATCACAATGGGCGTGGTCATATCACAGTGGGGGCATGGTCAGTCCCCCTAGGGACATGCCTAGGACTTCAGGAGTGTATGGCTGCCCCCGTGTATTGTTGTGCAGAGCAGCAGAGAAGGAGTCAATGCTCCCAATATCCCGACAGTCAGGACAACAGGACAAACCCCTCCAATCAGGACTTACGTGTCTAAATTGAGGCAGTTTGTAGGTTTGCTCCTGGGAACTAGAAAGCATCAGTAATGTTACATTTGGGAGCCCAATATATCAAAATATAATAATAAGGAACATTTGTTATCACTGAAAACAACTTATAGACGCGGTTTATCAAGAAGGTATCGCTGTAACGCCGCAGCCAGTATCCCAGCGTGTCTGACACTGAGCAGCCGACAGCTTCTCCTGATTGTCAGCGGCCGGCGCTCCACATGGGCGCGCCACGGGGCTACACCCTAATCATTGGTGCTCTATGTTCATCTAATAGAAGCATCGGCCCTTACTGGAGCTGACAGGGGTCAGAGCTTGCAAAAAAATACGAAAAAATATATTTGAAAAAAATGTGAGAAAACTTTTAAACATTGATGTCTATGGTGACAGTGATAAGCTCCGTTAATAGGGTTAAGGCCGGAGAAATCGGTGTTAACCCTTTGTTAAATAGCAAAAAACAGTGGAAGAGCACATTGACCCCTCATTAAACCAAGTGACGATATAGAATCATCCAGAAATACTGTTTTATAATATATAAAATGTTGATGACAAATCTATATCTTTCTAGTTGCATGCTAGAATTGATTAATGGCAATTTCATTGTCTATAAAGCCGTAGTTTGGTCATTGTGATCCCGGGCTGGATGCTGACAATCTAGAAATCTTGCGGTTGGGCCAATTATTGTTGGGAGCAGTTTTTTTTCCTTGTCAGTTGCATTATTTATGACTTCTAAGCTTCTGACCTATTTTCAAGCCTTGGAGAAGCCAGAATTGTGCAGTAAAGTATTAGGAAACCCAAAGCCGGTGATTTTGATTGTTTTTTCCCCCCTGACCTAAATGGATGTAATAAATATCCGATGAACCTGCCACGAATTTGTGGACTGATTTATACCCCATGGATTTAGGAGAGAGGTTCCCCCATCCACACGGCCCTGTGCTGGGTCACAGATCTACATATGTAACAAGGTGAAGGATCGCAGAGGGCGCTGAGTATGGCTCTGATTCTGCCATTGCCAACACATCGAGAGCTAAATAACGTAGCGCTGTTGATGAATTTCACCATTAATTGTCCTTTATAAGGTATACTGTGTATTAAATGTATGACCCACATAGGTGTTGGACGTATCCTGCTGAGTCTTGTGTAGTAGAGCAGAGCAGATCTGCCTCCGAATTCAGCAGCGCTCGTATCTTCAGATCCATTCCTTGACCAATTTGGGGGGTACGCAAAGCCTAAATACGTGCGTTTAATACCAAGCGCAGGTTGTGCTTTGATGAATTGGCCGATGGAGTCCTGTCTCTTATTTCCAGTGTTATGAAGGGATAATACGTCCTATCCGTGAGTGTGACAGTCACTGTGATTTACTGTCTATAATACGTTTAGTATAATATATAGAGCATTATTACTCTGCATATTTACATTTACAGGTCTATTTACCAAGCATTTTTCCTGTGGTAAACCCCCGAAAACAACAGTTTTCGGGTGTTTACCGTGAAATTGCTATGTATTATTGAAGCATCGCAGCAGATATCTCAGATATCTGCTGCTTTGCATTTCCTATCGTTTTTCTGAGCACTCCCCATAACAGTGTATGAGAAGTGCTCAGAACCGCTATGTATGAAAGTCTAACTAGAGAAAATTTTCTCTTTTTTTACATGTTAATGTACGCCATCTGAAGCTGGTGCCATCTGAAGCTGGTGCCATCTGAAGCTGGAGCCATCTGAAGCTGGAGCCATCTGAAGCTGGTGCCATCTGAAGCTGGAGCCATCTGAAGCTGGAGTCATCTGAAGCTGGAGCCATCTGAAGCTGGAGCCATCTGAAGCTGGAGCCATCTGAAGCTGGCGTACATTAACATATCTGAAAACTTTCGCGCTGTCCAGCTCTGCTCTGAAGAGCATGTGTGGAGGGATCATGTGATCCCTTCCTGTCAATCATCCTGCAGTTTGCCGGCCAGGATGTTACTGCGCATGCACCAACTATTCAGTCGGCACATGCGCACTAACAAAAAAAGAAAAAAAAAAAAGAGAAGATCATCGCAGCCTTGAAAAATGAGAAAAGACTGCGATGATCAGGTGAGTCACTTCTCAGGGACAGCAGGTTAACGGCACTGCTGTCCCTGAGAAGTTTTTTAATACATAGCCGTTACTTTTCAATCCTTATCAAGGAGATAAGGATTGAAAAGTATCAAGTCAAAAAAACGAAGGGTCATAAATAGACCCCTTAATGAGGTCAGTGTGAGTTATCATTGTATGGTCAATGGGAAATTACATTATACATAAACACCATGAAGCATGGTTCACCCTGTGGTCAAATTATAACCAATGATGGTAGAAAACTTAATTAGCATTATTAGAATAAGACTTTTCATGTTATACTATAATGAGACTATAATATTAGTTTCCGTTCCCTGTGTATTTCTGTTGAGTTTCTGCTGCTGTTGACGATCTCCATCTAATCAGGAAAATCTGGAAACAAGATGAGACGAGAATTTGTAAAATATTAGATTGGTTTCTTTCCGTCTGGGATCTGATAAACTTGTTTAGTCTTAGGGAAAGTTTTGCCTACAGCTTAAGCAGATTAACATCTATATTATTTCATAATCTTCCACACAGGGCAGATACATAGAAATATCTGTATATATGAGGCAGTAACGAGGAACTAGGTGATTAGCAGCCTGAGGGATCACAAGGAAATTTAGCGAAATGTAGTCAAGTTCTCTGATTTCTGGGAGCAGCCCTGACCCATGTGGAAATGATGGAGAAAGATCATTAAGATGCTACACAGAAGCTTCCTCCCCTAAGCTCCTTTCCTCTCATTATACACGATCCCACAGCCGGCTAATGGACTCGCTTGTACCATTTTGAAATAAGCGTCTCTGTTCGGGAGCTAATTATGCAAATGCATTATTTTTTAAGAGCCCTAATCTTGCGGAATAGACTTCAGTCGTTGGACGGCCATTAATAATCTGTGTCAACTTGCATTTTTTTCCATTAACACATCAATGTACTGTCATCACCTTGCCCTTTGGAAGAAGGTAATAAGGTGAGATGTCAGGACGGAGACATACGTTGAGAAATGTACAGTGATCTTAATTATACTTCATAAGTAGTGACATCCTTTGTCTTATCTGTATCCTTCAAGAAAAATGACCCTAGGAGGAGGGGGGGGTAAAAGGATTTGGGATGGAGAGATGTATGTTGGGGCCACCAGTACTCTGGTGAGTACAACGAGGGAAAATCATATATATATATCATTCATATGTATTATATATCTCTGTCACCTGTACCGTTGTGTTATTGGTTACAGCAACATTTTACACTACAGATCCTGTAACTATAAATGTCGGGGGAACGGAGACATTGAGATACCGATCACGGCATTTGGGATTTGTTTTACATCATTGTATAGGAGGAGACAGCTTCTAAGTAGATATATATAAAACCAAGAAATCCAATAAACCCAAATCGGACACAAATTCACAAACAAGCTGAGTTTGATGAATGGAGGTTTCTACCATCTAATTGGCTCATCTGAGACCGACCTACGAGAGGCACAAAAACAACTCACAATATAGAGATCCTCCCATGGTTTCAATGTAGGACAGTGAAGGGAGACTTATAATGATGAGGAACCAGGAACTGAGGAGAAGACAACACAATATAATATACAGCAGAGAGCTAGCAGCAGTGATATGTGGTTCACAATATGTGCATCAGAGCGTATAGACACAATATATGGACCATGGGCACAGAGTGATTACAGATATCAGACAAGTGCTCCTTCAGTGTATTTACCTCTGGCACATCCTCCTCTCCCCTCTCGCTATCTGTTGGGGTCCCACAAGGCTTTGCTCTTGGCCCTCTGCGTTTCTCTCTCTCTTCTTTTGTTACCTAATTCCCTCTCTAGGCCTAGATTATCACCCCTATGCTGATGATTCTAAAATCTTCCTCCCCCTCTCTGCTTCTCTTGTGATCAAATATCCCTTTGCTGTTCCAACTTAGATGTCCCAACGCTACCTAAAGCTCAACATGTCCAAAACAGAGCTTATCTTCCCTCCTCCCAGGGTCACCAGCTGCCCTCCAATCTCCCTCAGTGTCACTAACACCACAATCTTCTCAGCACCCCTCGCCCGCTGCTACTGCCGGATGATAATGCTGCAGCTTGGATTGAGGTGCGGCAGTTTTCTAACTTCATACAAAACTGAACCTTAGCGAGTACCATAGTAACCAGCAGCGTCAGGGAGAAAGCTGTCTGATCGTTGACGCATTTCGCTCTCTGATCGTTGATGTCAGCGCAGTTTCATCTTTTAGAGAGAAGCCTCTCTCTGCATCAGGAAATAACTGAGGCTCTGACTACATTAATTTCCTGCACCAGACAATGTCGGTTGATCGGTTTTCTTTATGTTTTTGTTTCTATTCTGAGCACAAGTAAAAAGTGTTCGAAAATTTCCATCATTAAGTTGAAGAACAAATACGTTGTCTCTATCACGACTAACGTTGTATGTGTTGTAAAATGTCTGACATCTTATTGGACAGTTGTGTTGATTTGACCTGATGAGAAGCTCGGCGGATGGAAATCTCTGGCAGACAAGGTCCATTTAATTGGGTCCTTGCCTAAAGGCTGTTCCTAGACCTGGCTACAGGTACTCACTGTGGGCATCAAAGGCCGATCAAAGGCAAGTCAGGGATTATGTCATTAAGAATAACAATCTGTAATGAAGACAACAAGTTATATTTATGTGTTTTACCTATGATAGAATCAGATTACCCACAGAGGGAGACTGGTGGACAGATGTCAAACAGTCACGTTCATTTCTCTCTATATAGCCAGGGACATTATTTAATTTAAAGTGCCCCTGTCACCTACAGAGCTGAGGCTCCTTTCTGTAGTCTGTACTAACATTCCTGAGACTGTTGGTGAATTAGTGACAGTGAACGTCCTCTGCTGTCTGTACATGATGGGGATTCTTAACCTTTACTTTCCCTGACCCAACAGATAACAGCTAACGCTCGGTGTGATCAATCTATAGTCTGTATTTCTTGGGGTTCCACCTCTAAGCAGAGGAAATAAAATAATTCAGATCAGCTGTGTTTTATCACAGACCCGTAATGTCCATTTGTCTGAGGAGGTTGTGTAGGGATGAGGGGACCTACGTAGGGATTTTGTCTGACCTCTGACCCCCTCATGAGGTTTGTATGAGAAGGTCGCTGGATGTACCAGAGACCACAACGATAGACCTAAACCACAACCAGCGAGGGCTGGACCCCAAAATACAATGTTCAGAAAGGAATAATAATGTGATCAAACATGTAACCACCTCGTATCCATATCACCATCATTATCAGATCATTCTGCCTCGGTATCCTCTATAAGGATCTTTAGAAGCTCATTATAAAATAAAAGTCTGACAGAGAGAATAAGAAATCTGTCCTTGTGGAATATTTTGTTTCCTTCCTTTATAGCTGCTGATATCATTATCAGAGCAAATTGCAGCCACATCGTATCCGGGTCCAGGACTCTTCCCATCGGGATGGGGCTGTATCTCATTATCACAGTGTAATGTACTGGAGGTCTTACATGGGGATAAGGGGGCTGTTAGTTACTGTGACAGGGGGAGCGCCAGAGATGGGGTCTTCATAAAAGATGCACTGAACCATGCTCAATATAAGTTCCCTGTATTTGGGTAGTAGGATCACTATACTAAACTACACTGTTCAGTGTTACACTGACAATCCACTACAGCTGGATTATAATGTACAACTTGCAGCTGTTATAATGTTTTACTACACACAGCCTGGGGCTGTGATATCTGCAGTTACCTATGACTTAGCAGAGGGGCGTTCTCCTATATAATATATACAGCTGGTTTTGTAAAACTTTCCCTCTGGATACTGGAGAAGTGAAACATTCCTCGATCTCTGGTATCTCTCCAGGCAGAATATGAGCTCACGTCTTCTGAGACCACAGAAGGTGCTAAATCTTCTCATCGTGGCTCCAGGTATTTACACCCACCTGGTCTGTAAGTGATATCATTAGTAGACGTATCCTTGGGCGCAGCTGACATCTCCCAGATCCCACCCGTGTGTAACGTCACAGAAGTGCTCTCAGTCCTTACACTTTCCTTTCATTATAGATTTTATGTGGGAATATTTACTGCTGAGTCCTCTCCTTGTAATGCAAAAACACAGAGGTGAGAGTAAGACTTCACTCCGCACGTTCTGCAGCCACATAACACAGCAGATTTCATTTACCGTCATCCCTGGTCATAGGGGCAAATTAAACTCAGCACAAAGTGCTGCAATGTCTCTGAAACAGTCGCGGAGACACATCGGCCCTGATTCATTAAGGAAAGTAAAGCAAAAAAATTGAGTAACCTGGGCAAAACCATGTTGCATTGGAGGGGGAGGTAAATGTAAAATGTGGGGACAGATGTATAGTTGAGATTGGTCATAGATCAACTTTACATTTCAGTGTACAAATAAAGCTATCAAGTATTTGTGTGCTACATGAGAAAACATCCAGCAAAATAATAAACTAATGTGCACCCCTTGTATTGTAACATGGTTTTATCCAAGAGAAAACGTACTCCTTTTTTCCCTTACTTTCCATAATGACTCAGGCCCATCGTCTCCATGTTTTTCGGCTCACTATCCCCCAAGGCCCGTAGAGATGTGAGGAGAAGATTTGGTGTTATTTGTTACCGTATTGACCGGCAATATGCGCAGCAGCGCCTCGCAGCCCATTGAATCTGCCCCATAGACTATAAGATCCATGAAATGTGACTTTACAGATACAGTGAAGATTGTCGCACATTCGCCTGTTCTTCTACAAAATGAGATTTAAGTGAACTTTTGCTGCAATTTCTCTCATTTATACTAAAAATTATCTCTAAAAATGTTACTTTTTGCTGTTCTTGAACCTGATGGAAAGTCCTGTTACCTTCTCCCACTGGAGCATCCACCAAATCCATCATTTAGGGCAAGGAACCGACTGAGAACGGTGGTGGAACTTCTGTATCTGGTTGAGATTAAAAGAACGTCCTGTAAAATGAATCTGTCACTTTCCTCACCAATGTAATAATGGTTCCGGATTTACTAAGAAATGACTTATATGGGAGGTATTCAACTGTGTGCAATGTCGCAGCTGCGCACCTGTCCCGGTACTATGGTACCCCAACATTGCAGAGTTCCCTGCACACCTCTATGGGGTACATCACCATGGAGTGCCCCCGCCCTGGAGGCGCTCCCGTAACATGTACCAGAGCTCAGAACTGGGCCTTCACGTTACTTCTGTCTTTCAGGCATTTTATCTGTCCGTTCAGAGTATGATCTTAGCATGACGAAGGTGACATGCGTGTAAGCTATGTAGAATGTTTTTTTGTGAGACGTGTTTATGTTCTTGTTACTTAGTTACTTAGACATATTTGAGCTATTTTATTTCTATCGTCCTTTATGTGGCACCAACATGTTGTACAATCTGAGAATTGTATTCAGTGGAGCTTACAATCGAAAGACCCTGTCATATAACACATAAAATACATCTAGAACGGGATATGGCGTGAGCTGCCCGTAAGCCCAGTAATTTGGTCTTTTGAGAAGGTAATGACACCAAGTTGCTATTTGTTGCCAGACATGACCACCGACCCCAATCAACATCTCCCCAGAATTGGTAACTAGATGGTTATTGGGACTTCTGGAGGTTCTGGCTGATCAGCTTCACAAATGGGGCCCCATGTGACCCCATGTGACCAGTCTGATTGGTTGTCCACACATGAGGACATGAATTGCCTACACAAGAGACCATTAATTGCCCACATATGAGGAAAAGGATAAAGAACCAGTAACTCAGTTTTTAGGTCATGCCGTCAGTTCATCTTGTGTATGAAGACATAGGGGGGTATTCAATTGTTCCTCCGGGCGCCGCCGGAACGAGCGCGTTAAAACTATTACCGTTTATACGGTAATTACTCGCTCAATTTCAGCTCGCAGCTCCCTGAGCAGCGAGCTGAGCAGCGAGCTGAAATTGAGCAAGTAAATTACCGTATAAACGGTAATAGTTTTAACGCGCTCGTTCTGGCGACGCCCGGAGCAACAATTGAATACGCCCCAATGAGTCATCACCTGGAGACTGTTTTAAGGCTTTCTTGTGGCCAATTCCCCATGAAACCTGGTGAGCGGTCCGCCAGGCAGGGCCAAGCAATCATTATTACATGAAGTATCTTCTTTCCTCACTTGTTTTTCCAAGCACTGACAGCCCCATTAATGAGAGTACCACCTTGCTCTCACCAGAGCTGGAGGGAAGGGGGGCATCTGCCCTCCAGGCCGGTCCCATATTGAGCTGCCGTGGGCTGGGTCACTGGACCACCTGTTTTTTTCCTTTAAAATGTTCCTAATAGGCTGCTGAGCTGACTCTCCCCCCCCCCCCCCCCCCCGGGTATAATGTGCCAGCCAGCCCCTAGGTGGGGTATCTCCAAACACCAGGAGCCTCGTGTCTTTCCAGTACCTGGGTTTAGGAGGTTAAATATTAATAATATGTTCAGATTGCCAGCTCCTGTCAGTAATATGCCCCTTAGATTGCAAGCTCTAGTGACCAGGGCCCTCTTCCCTCCTGTTCTTGTTATCTCTGCTCACCTCCTCCTGGGGCTCTGTGCCCCTGACTCCACTCACCTCTATCAGTGGCTCTGATCCTGTTAGTTGTGCCCACGCTCATAGGCACAGGTATCAGCTTACACAGAATATACCCCTTGCACCCCATTACCCATTTAGGCTATTTGTAGCTGCGTTGAGATTTGTTGTTTTTATATATTTACTGTACTGTCCTGTTATACCACGTACTGTCCTGTTATACCACGTACTGTCCTATTATACCACGCACTGTCCTGTTATACCACGTACTGTCCTGTTATACCACGTACTGTCCTATTATACCACGTACTGTCCTGTTATACCACGTACTGTCCTGTTATACCACGTACTGTCTTGTTATACCACGTACTGTCCTGTTATACCACGTACTGTCCTGTTATACCACGTACTGTTCTATTATACCACGTCCTGTTATACCACGCACTGTCCTGTTATACCACGTACTGTTCTATTATACCACGTACTGTCCTGTTATACCACGTACTGTCCTGTTATACCATGTACTGTCCTGTTATACCACGTACTGTCCTGTTATACCACGTACTGTCCTGTTATACCATGTACTGTCCTGTTATACCACGTACTGTCCTGTTATACCACACACTGTCCTATTATACCACGCACTGTCCTGTTATACCATCTACTGTCCTGTTATACCATGTACTGTCCTATTATACCACGTACTGTCCTGTTATACCACGTACTGTCCTATTATACCACGTACTGTCCTGTTATACCATGTACTGTCCTGTTATACCACGTACTGTCTTGTTATACCACGTACTGTCCTGTTATACCACGTACTGTCCTATTATACCACGTACTGTCCTGTTATACCATGTACTGTCCTGTTATACCACGTACTGTCCTGTTATACCATGTACTGTCCTGTTATACCACGTACTGTCTTGTTATACCACGTACTGTCCTGTTATACCATGTAGTGTCCTGTTATACCACGTACTGTCCTGTTATACCACGTACTGTCCTATTATACCACGTACTCTCCTGTTATACCATGTACTGTCCTGTTATACCACGTACTGTCCTGTTATACCATGTACTGACCTGTTATACCACGTACTGTCCTATTATACTATGTACTGTTTGTTGTTTGCCTTCTACACGACGCTGTGGACCATTTATGGCATCCTGTATATAAAGGATAATAATAATAACAGTGACACAGAGACAGCAGAACCTCCCAACGTACACCAGTATATTAATATATCTGTATAATATCAATGTAACTTGTATAAACAGCTGTTTTCCTATAAATGAGGGTAATTTATATAAGAATAATATCACCAATTACTGTTTGTAATCCAGTTCTCCCTCCACTATTAGTCACGTCTGAACCATCATCTCTTTACATGATGCTGCTGCTCCCGGTAATGAGGTGACGTCGTCATACGGGAGATAGAGTTGTCCAGATTAGGAGATCTCAGAACGCAGCCATTGTGTCTCCCAGGAGCCGGGGCGTAGAGTAGATGCTAGAGTTAGATAGGTACTTAGGCCTCCCTACGTAGATGCGCTTTATCCGTCACTAACCAGGTTCCTGAGCAGATTCCTCCCATAAATCCAACAATCTTTATTCATTTGAAACATCCAGTGACAGAGCCGGATTAATGTATTCATCGTTCTTTGTCCATTATGAGCTGATACAACTTGTTCCATCTATTGGACAAATCCATTTTTTCTTCATACAAATCATTTCATCAAGTTATTGCTTCTAAATTTGACAGCGATTTGCGTTTAAAGCAGAACAATATCCTCAGGCGAGCGAGACGAGAGCTGGTTCATCTTCTTATTCTCCAGGATCTGGGTTACAAAATGCTGCTCCTGTGGTTTATATCTCAGCTTCATGGAGACAAACATTGTATTATGGAAGCAGCGGATCCCACAATGCACCAGTACAATCTGCGCCACATGGCAGACGGGCAACCAGAGAGAAGACATAACAGAGGCTGGCACAGCATGCTGGGAGTTGTAGTTCTACAGCAGGTGGAAGGTCCCAGAGCTGCCCGGTCATCTGCTAGAGCCTATGATGTCTTATATTAGGCTGGATCCACATAGCGGGGAACCCTGATCTCCTTCATAGTCTTATTATATGTTACCCATGTTTATCTGGGGAGGGGGTTAGGGTGTTATATATATATATATATATATATATACTCAGAAAGAACCCATCTTATTGGAACCTCTACAGAAACATCTAATGAAAACCTGCCGACAGCAGGACAGTCAGTAACATGGGATGTGAAACGCACTCACGCAGAATTATGGCAGCATGTAGTGAGAAAATCCTGAATTGTTCTTACAGTAAAGACATTCCTGTCAGCAAAACTTCTCCACATATACAAAAACAAAGTACTTCATAGGTGCCCAGTGCATACTGCCATATTTCAGTCTTTAAGTCATTGACTTATGTCCCATCCATACTACAGTGTTATATCCCCAGTGCGGTTAGGTACATCACACGGAGGATGTAGCTGGATGACCTGTTATTATATTACATGTTATTAAATATTGGATATTTAGTATAACACGGGATGTACTAACAATAGAAGATGCCACTATGGTTAGAGTATAACTCAGAGACCAATAATGTCTATAATAACAGGTCCAGATGCCCCTCTGCCCCAAGCCCAGCCTGCCCCTTGGGTGGGACCGGCCCAGTCTGCCCTCTGGGGCGGTTGGGGCAGATGCCCCCCTGCCCCTCGGGTGGGACCGGCCTGGGGGGAAGATGCCCCTCTGCCCCAAGCCCAGCCTGCTCCTTGGGTGGGACCAGCCCAGTCTGCCCTCTGGGGCGGTTGGGGCAGATGCCCCCCTGCCCCTGGGGTGGGACCGACCTGGGGGGAAGATGCCCCCTCTGCCCCAAGCCCAGCCTGCTCCTTGGGTGGGACCAGCCCAGTCTGCCCTCTGGGGCGGTTGGGGCAGATGCCCCCCTGCCCCTCGGGTGGGACCGGCCTGGGGGGAAGATGCCCCTCTGCCCCAAGCCCAGCCTGCTCCTTGGGTGGGACCAGCCCAGTCTGCCCTCTGGGGCGGTTGGGGCAGATGCCCCCCTGCCCCTCGGGTGGGACCGGCCTGGGGGGAAGATGCCCCCTCTGCCCCAAGCCCAGCCTGCCCCTCGGGTGGGACTGGCCTGGGGGGAAGATGCCCCCCTGCCCCAAGCCCAGCCTGCCCCTGAATGACTGAGAGACAGATATTAGACACAGATAAAGCTGCAGTCAGAGGTTCCCTCCGGTCCCAGAAGACCCGACCTGCGCCATTCTATCTGCCTCTAAGTCCCCAGCATACGGCTCTGAGGGCCACTGATCTCACGTCATGAGGGTGCAGGATCCCTAGAACAGCAGCCACAATAATATAACGCGCAGCCGAACACCATTATTGCAGATTCATTCATGAAATAGCTCTACCCCCCCCCCCCCCCCCCCCATCATACCCCCAGCGTTCAGTGACCCTCTGGAGGATAAATGATGTACTGGGGGCCTCGTCCTCTGCAGATTGCTTCCATGTCCCCCTGCAGTGTCCGCTGGACAGATAAATGGATTTCAAGTCTTCCCTTCAGGTTGAGCGAGTGTCTGGATGTGTCCAGGATTCATCAATCTGGGGGGATTCCTGCCCCACGGTCTGCTCGGCCATTATCAGGAACACAGAGACAGGGACACTGCCAGCCGGGCATAAGAATAATTCATATAGAATTATATCTTTTGTTCCAGGCTTATCTAAATATCCTTTCCAGCAGCCCCTCCCACATGCCAGAGGCATCAGTATGCAAATGAGGGGAAAGAGGCGGCTTCAGCGACATTCCAGGAGTTAAGGATAGAAGCTATTTATGCTGCACCTATGGGGAGAAGACTGGAAATATAGCTTCAAAACTATCCTTATATATACACGTGGGTAGTCGCTTGGTGACAGGATTATTTTTAAGATTTAATTAAAACAAACATTTTCCAGGGGTGTCATTATTAATTGTAATGTAAGGCTGCATACCCCTCTAAAAATGAGGCATTATCACTCTGGTTACCTGTAAGAACACGTGAGTTGTACATTATAGTTTTCATTCAAGCTGCTATTATTAATTTACAGTTTGCTAAGTGACATGTGATTACCATGTTATTACCATGTGGTTACCACGTTATTAGTTACCATGGCAAACACAGTCAAATGACATGTCTTGTAGTGAGCAGAGATTATTCATAGTATAAAACCCCACCCACTGTCATCATGTGACCACAGAGGAGCTTCCTGACTAACTGGCTTAGGAGAGACACTTTTTAGCAGACCCTGCACTTTGCGCTATTTTATGCTGTGTCTCAGCTGTTTTGTGCTCCCTAATGAGGCCGAGTGTGTGTGTGCCATGTGTGTGTACCATGTGTATGTACCATGTGTGTGTGTGCCATGTGTGTGTACCATGTGTGTGTGTGTACCATGTGTGTGTGTACCATGTGTGTGTACCATGTGTATGTATCATGTGTGTGTGTACCATGTGTGTGTGTACCATGTGTGTGTGTACCATATGTGTGTACCATGTGTATGTATCATGTGTGTGTGTGTGTCATGTGTGTGCGCCATGTGTGTGTACCATGTGTATGTACCATGTGTGTGTGCCATGTATGTGTATTATGTGTGTGTACCATGTGTGTGTGTGTACCATGTGTGTGCGATGTGTGTGTACCTTGTGTGTGTACCATGTGTATGTATCATGTGTGTGTCATGTGTGTGTACCTTGTGTATGTACCATGTGTGTGTGCCATGTGTGTGTACAATATGCGTGTGTACCATGTGTGTGTGTGTAATGTGTTTGTACAATGTGTGTGTGTGCCATGTGCGATGTGTATGTACCATATGTGTGTGTACAATATGTGTGTGTACAATATGTGTGTGTACCATGTGTGTGTACCATGTGATCATTGAATTAACAAGGGTTATATGAACAATGTAAAGAAGTGTCTGGATGATGTGACAGTAAGTGCATTATTGTATAATAATATAATGCGGTGTCACATACACAACAGGGAATTAGTGTTATTAATATATGGGACAGTCGCATTTCCCGTGTAAAATATAATTAAATACAGACATCTGTTGTTTTACACTTATCCTTCCCTGCTGTCGTCCAAATGGAAATATCAATTAAGTAACGTTAATAGACGGCTGCAACTTGATGTAATGTAACCGTGACGCTAATGAATGAAGGATTGTCAGCCGAAGGGGTCATTACACAAACATCCAATCAGAAGCGGCTGGATCTCCTTGCACCAATCCTCCAGCATTGGAGTGTGGGGGCACCACAGGGGCATTACAATCACATTATGTCATTCAGTGTTTTAGGTGCCCCTTACCATTGGCATCCTAGTGTGGCTGGGGAAGGGTTGTGGAAACAGGGTGGTAGGGGCACAGTGGTAGGAGGAGGGTGGTAGGAGCAGCGTGGTAAGGGCACGATGGTAAGGGCAGGGTAGTAGCAGTGGGATGGCGGTGGTACTTTGGTTTGGACAGTGTTGCAAGGGCAGGGTGGTAGCAGTAGGATGGTGGTCAGGGCAGGATGATAGCAGTAGGATGGTGGTGGTACTGTGGTTAGGACGGTACTGTGGTTAGGACAATGTGGTAGGGGGAGGGTGGTAAGGGCAGGGTGGTAGCAGCAGGGTGGTAGCAGCAGGGTGGTGGAGGCAGTGTGCTTAGGACAATGTGGTAGGGGGAGGGTGGTAGCAGTAGGATGGTGGTCAGGGCAGGATGATAGTAGTAGGATGGTGGTGGTACTGTGGTTAGGACAGTGTGGTAGGGGGAGGGTGGTAAGGGCAGGGTGGTAGCAGCAGGGTGGTGGTGGTACTGTGGTTAGGACAATGTGGTAGGGGGAGGGTGGTAGCAGCAGGATGGTGGTGGCAGTGTGGTTAGGACAATGTGGTAGGGAGAGGGTGGTAGCAGCAGGGTGGTGGTGGCAGTGTGGTTAGGACAATGTGGTAGGGGGAGGGTGGTAAGGGCAGGGTGGTAGCAGTAGGATGGTGGTCAGGGCAGGATGATAGTAGTAGGATGGTGGTGGTACTGTGGTTAGGACAATGTGGTAGGGGGAGGGTGGTAGCAGCAGGGTGGTGGTGGTACTGTGGTTAGGACAGTGTGGTAGGAGGAGGGTGGTAAGGGCAGGGTGGTAGCAGTAGGATGGTGGTGGCAGTGTGGTTGGGACAAAGTGGTAGGGGGAGGGTGGTAGCAGCAGGGTGGTGGTGTCAGTGTGCTTAGGACAATGTGGTAGGGGGAGGGTGGTAGCAGTAGGATGGTGGTGGCAGTGTGGTTAGGACAGTGTGGTAGGGAGAGGGTGGTAGCAGTAGGATGGTGGTGGCAGTGTGGTTAGGACAGTGTGGTAGGGAGAGGGTGGTAGCAGCAGGGTGGTGGTGTCAGTGTGCTTAGGACAATGTGGTAGGGGGAGGGTGGTAGCAGTAGGATGGTGGTGGCAGTGTGGTTAGGACAGTGTGGTAGGGAGAGGGTGGTAGCAGTAGGATGGTGGTGGCAGTGTGGTTAGGACAGTGTGGTAGGGAGAGGGTGGTAGCAGCAGGGTGGTGGTGGTACTGTGCTTAGGACAGTGTGGTAGGGGGAGGTTGGTAAGGGCAGGGTGGTAGCAGCAGGATGGTGGTGGCAGTGTGCTTAGGACAATGTGGTAGGGGGAGGGTGGTAGCAGTAGGATGGTGGTGGCAGTGTGGTTAGGACAGTGTGGTAGGGAGAGGGTGGTAAGGGCAGGGTGGTAGCAGCAGGATGGTGGTGGCAGTGTGCTTAGGACAATGTGGTAGGGGGAGGGTGGTAGCAGTAGGATGGTGGTGGCAGTGTGGTTAGGACAGTGTGGTAGGGGGAGGGTGGTAAGGGCAGGGTGGTAGCAGTAGGATGGTGGTGGCAGTGTGGTTGGGACAAAGTGGTAGGGGGAGGGTGGTAGCAGCAGGGTGGTGGTGGCAGTGTGCTTAGGACAGTGTGGTAGGGGGAGGGTGGTAGCAGTAGGATGGTGGTGGTACTGTGGTTAGGACAGTGTGGTAGGGGGAGGGTGGTGAGGGCAGAGTGGTAGCAGTAGGATGGTGGTGGCAGTGTGGTTGGGACAAAGTGGTAGGGGGAGGGTGGTAGCAGCAGGGTGGTGGTGGCAGTGTGCTTAGGACAATGTGGTAGGGGGAGGGTGGTAGCAGTAGGATGGTGGTGGCAGTGTGGTTAGGACAATGTGGTAGGGAGAGGGTGGTAAGGGCAGGGTGGTAGCAGCAGGATGGTGGTGGCAGTGTGCTTAGGACAATGTGGTAGGGGGAGGGTGGTAGCAGTAGGATGGTGGTGGTACTGTGGTTAGGACAGTGTGGTAGGGGGAGGTTGGTAAGGGCAGGGTGGTAGCAGCAGGATGGTGGTGGCAGTGTGCTTAGGACAATGTGGTAGGGGGAGGGTGGTAAGGGCAGGGTGGTAGCAGTGTGGTTAGGACAATGTGGTAGGGGGAGGGTGGTATAGCAGTAGGATGGTGGTGGCAGTGTGGGTAGGACAATGTGGTAGGGGGAGGGTGGTAAGGGCAGGGTGGTAGCAGTGTGGTTAGGACAATGTGGTAGGGGGAGGGTGGTAGCAGCAGGATGGTAGCAGCAGGGTGGTGGTGGCAGTGTGGTTAGGACAATGTGGTAGGGGGAGGGTGGTAGCAGCAGGATGGTGGTGGCAGTGTGGTTAGGACAATGTGGTAGGGGGAGGGTGGTAGCAGCAGGATGGTGGTGGCAGTGTGGTTAGGACAATGTGGTAGGGGGAGGGTGGTAGCAGCAGGATGGTGGTGGCAGTGTGGTTAGGACAATGTGGTAGGGGGAGGGTGGTAAGGGCAGGGTGGTAGGAGTGTGGTTAGGACAATGTGGTAGGGGGAGGATGGTAGCAGCAGGATGGTGGTGGCAGTGTGGTTAGGACAATGTGGTAGGGGGAGGGTGGTAAGGGCAGGGTGGTAGCAGTGGTAGCAGTAGGATGGTGGTGGCAGTGTGGTTAGGACAATGTGGTAGGGGGAGGGTGGTAGCAGCAGGATGGTGGTGGCAGTGTGGTTAGGACAATGTGGTAGGGGGAGGGTGGTAGCAGCAGGATGGTGGTGGCAGTGTGGTTAGGACAATGTGGTAGGGGGAGGGTGGTAGCAGCAGGATGGTGGTGGCAGTGTGGTTAGGACAATGTGGTAGGGGGGAGGGTGGTAGCAGCAGGATGGTGGTGGCAGTGTGGTTAGGACAATGTGGTAGGGGGAGGGTGTGTAGAAGCAGGGTGATGGTGGTCAGTACGGTCCGGATTTCAGTACACATTGTATATATTAAAGTTCCTGGATGTGTATTGTGATTGGCTGTAGTGTTAGGGGTGCAGCAGATTTCCATAGACATCCTCAAGTGTCCAAGACGAGTGATCTCCTGACCCCACAACTTGCTGATTTACTTTAGTATATAGATTAAATATTTCATCTCTATCTGAGTTGTGAGAACATATTTGTGTCTGATTAATGCGCCCTGGGAAGGTAAAGCTGGATGTGAGTTAGTGGAGCTCTTGCAGGAATGTAGATAGATAAATGCTGTGTTGGACGTGGATAGTGTACATGCCTGAGATGTCTACGTGTCCTACAGAACAGCTGCCATGTTCTACAGTTACTGGAAGGGACGGTGTGAGGCTGGGTCAGCCGGATCGCTGCCAGTCCCGGGATGTCTCCCCCAGATTGTGTCCTATCGTCACACTCTGAACATAAACACCTCTGTGTATAGGTTACCTGAAGCTGTCAGCGATAACGTATCACAAAGCTGCACTCTGGGGGCCTCATATACTGAGCACAGTGACAAATAATATATGATATTATTTATATTTATTTATTCTGAGGATGATTTGATACAGATCCCGCTGCTCTGACTATCGTCAATGCGGATTCTTATGGCGCTATTTGTGGTGCATGGTACAAATGTACCTGCTGTGACTGATGCCCAGCACAGCCCGGGGGCTGGGTATGTGCGGGATCTGCCAGTTAGATGAGATTAGATATAGTATAGAGCCGGACTGTACTGTGCGCCAAACACAGAACATCACAATTTCATCAAAATTGATATCTTATAAGCCCCTAAAACACGGTTTGTGAAGCTCATTTATGCAGGATAGTGCGGCTCATCACATGGCACACACTGCACCCCACGATTACACACTATAAGCACTGCTACCCACGTTTACACACTGCACCCCACATATACACACTGCACCCCACGTTTATACACTGCACACACTGCACCCCACATATACACACTGCACCCCACATATACACACTGCACTCCACGTTTATACACTGCACCCCACATATACACACTGCACCCCACATATACACACTGCACTCCACGTTTATACACTGCACCCCACATATACACACTGCACCCCACATATACACACTGCACCCCACATTTATACACTGTACCCCACATTTACACACTGCACCCCACATATACACACTACAACCCAAGTTTACACACTGCACACACTGCACCCCACATATACACACTGCACCCCACATTTACACACTGCACCCCACATATACACACTACACCCCAAGTTTACACACTGCACCCCACATATATACAATGTACCACACATTTACACACTGCACCCCATACCCACAATTACACACTATACACACTGTACTCTCCCCTCTCTCTCTATTTCCCCTCCCCCTCTCTCTCCCTCTCCCTCTCTCTATCCCTCTCTCTCTCTATACAGTATATCTATTATACTATGACCCATATTAGTGTCTGTTTTGAGAAGGTACCAAGTAATGACTCCATCAGGCGATATAGAAGAAATTAGCGGAGAGTAGAGAATGTTGCCCGTCACTGGTCACTTGTATCATGACTGACAGCCAGGATGGAGGCTGTGAGTCCTGGACAGTGGGTACAAGCTCAGCTCTCAGGGGTCAGTGGGAGGGGGAAACATATTCAGCACTTAGCTTCTATCTACGGAGCCGCTATTTATTTAGTGCATTAACCAGCAGTTTACATCTCTAAATGCTGTAAAGGTCCCTAGAGACCTATTGTAACGTTCACTGCTCTGGCTGGGGATTTCTAGGCATTAATTATTTACTGACTTATTATGACTGCGGAATTACTGAGAATGGACAATAATTAGTTGTTTGTAGTGTTAAAGGGACATTGTTAGGAGATTTCAGATGTGATTTTAGGAATGACTGGGTTTCCTCTGTGACACTACACTTAGATTACATCCTTCATTGATTTCCCTGGATGTGATCGTTTGCCCACACGCACAGTACAACTTCTCTTACTCATTATGCTGGATGCAATTTCCAGACTCTATCCGTACTCCATGTATTATGAAATAAGTCCATATTTATTGAAGGTGACTGCATGTATTATTTTATCCATCTGTGGGCAGCACAGTGGCTCAGTGGTTAGCACTTCTGCCTCACAGCATTCAGGGTCATGAGTTAGATTCCCGACCATGGCCTTATCTGTGAGGAGTTTGTATGTTCTCCCTGCTCCGCACAGGATACTTAGCTTCTCCTTTGGCATTTCCGAGTCTTCCAGTCCCTCCAGCCAGCGACACCCCTTCTCCTGTTGGCACTCTGAATCTGGCTGTCTTCTTGGCAGAGGCGCTTTTAGCTCTTGCTGGCTTCCTCTGGATGTCTTCTGGGTGGGGTAGCTCCTAGCCCTGACAAGGGCTCCCCGCCGCCATGGTCTTCATCTTCTTTTCTAGACCCAGTGGCGTCTCTCCGGGTCTGTCGCACTGGACGTCCCACAATTGCCTTCTCCTTCAACCTCCGCTGATGAACTACCCAATGGTGCAGAGCGTGGCATCTTAAATAGCCAACATTGCGCCAACATCATTACGTGATGCAGCAGCGCTCCGCGGTGACACAGAGAGTCTTGATTGGCACCAAAAATACAAGCGGCCGGAGGTGAGCCTGGATTGGCTCACTTTCCCGACCGCTGATTGGCAGACAGGGAAAGTGAGCCCTGATTGGCTCACTTGCCTTATGTTGCCGGTGAAGAAAACGATGGATCTACCATGATGGGTAAGACCAATCTTACTTTCTTCTTCTCTTCAGAAAGCTGGTGGATGGACTCTGTGATTCCTCCATGTATTACACTTATCTATTCCATTTTGAAAGAAGAAAAATAAAGAGAAGTGTTGGGGTATAAGGGAGAATTCCAGGTGGAACAAAAATAGGGACAAATCTGCATAGAACACAAAAGGAACAAGAAAGAGAAGTGTCCTGGTTCGGCCGTGTAGACTCGGCAGATAATTGTGGTGATTTCTAGGTGGTAACATCTCACAACTGATGCATAGTTGTGTTTTCAGCATCATTTCCCCCACAAGACGGGGACAGGTTCAGTCATGTGCAAGACAATGAATAGAGGAAATGAGACGGTAATTATTCTGCACTTCAAAGAGAAATAATAAAAATACCAGAACTGTGGAGATCCCCTGGAACATGTCACATAATCAGCTCTATACCTGAGAGAGACCAGCGGAGCGGAGGGCGATGGAGCAGTTACCTCGATAGAAACAGGACTTTATAGTGTGATATAAAGACGTAGGAGAGATCCAGCTCATCACTTTCTTCATTTCCTCGATTTGTATCTATTTTATACTGAATGCACTTTTATCATAGTTATTCTGTCATCTGAATCTTCCTTTTATATTATTTTATTGTACAGCATTTCTGAACATATTGGAGATTTTAAATTATGGATAATAATAATGATGTATTCATGTGTGTTGTGTCAAAGCTATTCTGTGGGTTATATATACTAATCCCCCATACATCTAGCTTTAAAGCCATCTCCTATGTAGGGCCCTGGAGGACACTTGTGGCTCCTTAAATAAAACAAAAGACAATAATAACTGTGAAGATACCGGGTTTATCTGGCCCAATTCTACCCACTTCACGCTGGCTGGCCCCACGGGTGCCTTCCTAGGCCAGGGTAGTCTACCCAGTACCTTCTAGGATTCCTATAGTCACTCAGGCAAATGCAGTTGGAAAGTAAAACAATACATTTATTGTAATAAAAACAATCACTAGAATATTATGTACACAGTAAATAAATGCCAGGAAGGTTTACCACATCGTCTTAAGGAGCTACAGTTATATGGATGTCCTGACTTAAAGAACCATGGAGTTCTTCTCTTAGCTGCAACTGTAGTCCTTTGGTAGAGAACGAAAACTCAAAACCAGCTAAAATGCACCTTCCATGAATCAAATCTCAGAATGAACATCACCCCCTCCCCCCCTGGAGTGGCTCCTTATATCTAGGGTCAAATTTCCACAGCATTTTCCCTTCCCTGGGCAAACCCCTGGGTCTATCCTTCTTAACCATTGGTGGGTGCTGTATCAGGGGCTTGGAGGGGGAGTGGGGATGAGCTGTACTTTCACAGAGGGTCCCCTGTGTCAGGCACTGACTTGCTCTGATGGCCTTACCTCTGGTATTGGCGCTGCTAAGCAAGGAGGCTAAACATACCAAGGGGATTTGGGTTTAGCTGCAGAGATGGTCAAGTCGCGGTCCTCCCAGTTAGCTACCAGCGAGGTATAGGTGAACTAGGGAAGTCGTGCAATCCAAAAGGTCAAAACCGAGCGGACAATACAGGTACCGAAGGTGTAGCTAGAAGAAGTGTCAGGAAGCCAAAGGTCAAAACCAGAGAATCAGGATGGGTCCAGAGGGAGATCCGAAAGAATGGTCAAGCAGAACTGGCGTCAGAATCCAATAATCAGTAAGTTCAGGAAACACACAGTGCTGGAGACTAGAGACCTAGGTACTCTGGTATCCTAGCGGTGCCAGAATCAGGTTTAAATACAGACTGACTGTCTATCATTGGTGGACATGAGGTCGGAGGTCAACTGTTCTGACCGCTGACAGGAAGTGCTGGCCGGCGTTTCCGTTGCCTAGCAACGGCGACACGCTGTTCTGGCGCATGCGCACGAACTTCCTGTTGAGACCCAGAAGTAGCATCTTGTTGCTTGCCAACAGGACGGCTGGGCAATAACGAAGGCGAGCATCCCCGGCACCTAGCGTGAGCAGGGATCAGCCTGACACCCTGCTGGGCTCTAGACAAAATGTCTGAACTAGTCTTGTTGAGAGCAATGGATACTAATTGGCCCTCCCCCTCACCTGTATCCTGGAATCTGATCCTTACCCATAACCCACCCGGCTTCACTTTAAGGACAATGACTAACAGCTTCCAGGCAATATCAACAAGATACAATATACATATTTACAATGAGCTACAATGTCCCCTTATCCACATGTAATTACACACTGCAGTTGTAATCTGTTGAGCTGGGGAACAAAATCAAGGGCTATAAAAAGTTCATGCTATAATCCACATTTTGTGGGAAACGAGGGATAGGCTGGTTAGGGTAAAACTAATACCTCGTTTCACCACAATAACCTTGAAAAATAAGGGCCTGATTCATCTTGGAATTAATTGAACGCACATCCACCCGTATTCAAGTACAAGCGGATCTCAAGATACGTTTCCATTTCTGGGTATAAGTATGCTCTGGCTATACGGTACTTGCTGTATGCAGACAGACAGATCACACTGCAGGATGTCACAATGCATAAGTGCAATAAAAAGTTCTGCCAGAACGCATGCAAAAAGAAGCATAAAAATATTCAATAAAATAACTTTTCTTACTACTATAATAATTAATAAAAAGACATTTTTTAAAAAAAAAAAAATTAAATTTTTTAACATGAAATACATAAATCAGGATGAACTTAATGCCTACTGTACATAAAGTGCATTTTTGTAGTTTCTCTTACTTGCAAAGACATGTTCTGGCATTTATACATGTAGTCACCCCCATCAGTCGGCTCTTACACCTGCCCTGTAGCTGGTGCAAGTGGAGGAAAACATGGAGCTAATACAGCGATGGGCAAACTACGGCCCACGGGCCAGATCCGGCCCACTTAGAGGTTCTATCCGGCCCGCCAATATTTTAAAAAATTTCATTAAAATATGCTTAAAATTATTAGGGCCGAACCTGTGTGTCAGAACCTTCATTTTTATGCCTTCCCAGCTATTTCCTCCATTATACTTCATCCTCCTTCCTAAAAGGACACTTCGTATGTCAATCACTCAAACACCTGCCCGCCCCCTAATAGCTGAAAGTCATGTGAGAAGAGATGGGCTGGGCCATATACTAAGGCGGATTTCGATTGGCTGATGTGTCAGTTAGTGGCTCACCAGAAAGACGGATGTGCAACAACCTGCTGAAATAAGTCCTGTGTCTATACGATCGCTGCACTTATAGAGGTAACACTGCTATATAACACCCTCCTGTCCCATTCAAAACATTGTATTATATATTTCGATATTTGAGTTTTTTAATAAATTATATTGGCCCGCCTAAAGTTTTTCTTTATTATTTGGCCGGCTCCTGAAGTTTGCCCATCACTGAGCTAAGAGATGCGCAGAGCTTGAATATGACACATGTGGGACCTCAGCTCTCCCTTACTGTACATGTCTATGTGCAGCCACCCCTTGCTGACCCCATTCAGCCCTGAAAATTGTAGCCAGTCGGAAGAGACATTTGCGTTTGAACATGAATTGCATGTAATTGTACTCACTGGTGTGGGTTCTGTTTCTGAGCATGAACAGAGTAATATCATACAAGATACAGAACAGTACAGGACTTATGTACATAGAGGAATCAGCCCTCAATCTTTATATGTTCTTTGTAACAGTACAGGAAAGTTTGCAATTAGTAAAAAGTCTGATTTGTGTACGTTGTCCTTTGGTTGTCAGAGTCTGAGCTGTGTACATGATGATACAGTGGTGATACAGTGGTGATATAGTGGTGATATAGCCAAGATACACTGGTGATATAGTGGTTATATAGCTGTGATACAGTGGTGATACACTGGTGATATAGTGGTTATACAGTGGTGATATAGTGGTTATATAGCCGTGATACAGTGGTGATATAGCTGTGATACAGTGGTGATACACTGGTGATATAGTGGTTATATAGCTGTCATACACTGGTGAGATAGTGGTTATATAGCTGTGATACAGTGGTGATATATTGGTTATATAGCTGTGATACAGTGGTGATATAGCTGTGATACAGTGGTGATACACTGGTGATATAGTGGTTATATAGCCGTGATACAGTGGTGATATAGCTGTGATACAGTGGTGATACACTGGTGATATAGTGGTTATATAGCCGTGATACACTGGTGATATAGTGGTTATATAGCTGTGATACAGTGGTGATATAGTGGTTATATAGCTGTGATACAGTGGTGATACACTGGTGATATAGTGGTTATATAGCTGTGATACAGTGGTGATATATTGGTTATATAGCTGTGATACAGTGGTGATATAGCTGTGATACAGTGGTGATATAGTGGTTATATAGCTGTGATACACTGGTGATATAGTGGTTATATAGCCGAGATACAGTGGTGATACACTGGTGATATAGCTGTGATACACTGGTGATATAGTGGTTATACACTGGTGATACACTGGTGATATAGTGGTTATATAGCCGAGATACACTGGTGATACAGTGGTGATATAGTGGTTATATAGCCGTGATACAGTGGTGATACACTGGTGATATAGCTGTGATACAGTGGTGATATAGTGGTTATATAGCTGTGATACAGTGGTGATACACTGGTGATATAGTGGTTATATAGCCGTGATACACTGGTGATACACTGGTGATATAGCTGTGATACAGTGGTGATATAGTGGTTATACAGTGGTGATACACTGGGGATATAGTGGTTATATAGCTGTGATACAGTGGTGATATAGTGGTGATATAGTGGTTATATAGCCGTGATACAGTGGTGATATAGTGGTTATATAGCTGTGATACACTGGTGATATAGTGGTGATATAGTGGTTATATAGCTGTGATACAGTGGTGATATTGGGGTTATATAGCTGTGATACACTGGTGATACACTGGTGATATAGTGGTTATATAGCCGTGATACACTGGTGATACACTGGTGATATAGTGGTTATATAGCTGTGATACAGTGGTGATACACTGGTGATATAGTGGTTATACAATGGTGATATAGTGGTTATATAGCCGTGATACAGTGGTGATATAGCTGTGATACAGTGGTGATATAGTGGTTATATAGCCATGATACAGTGGTGATATAGTGGTTATATAGCCGTGATACACTGGTGATACACTGGTGATATAGTGGTTATATAGCCGTGATACAGTGGTGATACACTGGTGATATAGTGGTTATATAGCCGTGATACACTGGTGATATAGTGGTTATATAGCTGTGATACAGTGGTGATACACTGGTGATATAGTGGTTATATAGCTGTGATACAGTGGTGATATAGTGGTTATATAGCTGTGATACAGTGGTGATACACTGGTGATATAGTGATTATACAGTGGTGATACAGTGGTGATATAGTGGTTATATAGCCGAGATACAGTGGTGATATAGTGGTTATATAGCCATGATACACTGGTGATACACTGGTGATATAGTGGTTATATAGCCGTGATACAGTGGTGATATAGTGGTTATATAGCTGTGATACAGTGGTGATACACTGGTGATATAGTGGTTATATAGCTGTGATACAGTGGTGATATATTGGTTATATAGCTGTGATACAGTGGTGATATAGTGGTTATACAGTGGTGATACACTGGTGATATAGTGGTTATATAGCCGTGATACAGTGGTTATATAGCTGTGATACAGTGGTGATATAGTGGTTATATAGCTGTGATACACTGGTGATACACTGGTGATATAGTGGTTATATAGCCGAGATACAGTGGTGATATAGTGGTTATATAGCCGTGATACACTGGTGATACACTGGTGATATAGTGGTTATATAGCCGTGATACAGTGGTGATATAGTGGTTATATAGCTGTGATACAGTGGTGATACACTGGTGATATAGTGGTTATATAGCTGTGATACAGTGGTGATATATTGGTTATATAGCTGTGATACAGTGGTGATATAGTGGTTATACAGTGGTGATACACTGGTGATATAGTGGTTATATAGCCGTGATACAGTGGTTATATAGCTGTGATACAGTGGTGATACCCTGGTGATATAGTGGTTATACAGTGGTGATACAGTGGTGATACACTGGTGATATAGTGGTTATATAGCCGTGATACAGTGGTGATACAGTGGTGATATAGTGGTTATACAGTGGTGATATAGTGGTTATATAGCCGTGATACAGTGGTGATACAGTGGTGATATAGTGGTGATACAGTGGTGATATAGTGGTGATATAGTGGTTATATAGCTGTGATACACTGGTGATATAGTGGTTATATAGCCGTGATACAGTGGTGATACACTGGTGATACAGTGGTTATATAGCCGTGATACAGTGGTGATACACTGGTGATACAGTGGTTATATAGCCGTGATACAGTGGTGATATAGTGGTTATATAGCCGTGATACAGTGGTGATACACTGGTGATATAGTGGTTATATAGCCGTGATACAGTGGTGATACACTGGTGATATAGTGGTTATATAGCCGTGATACAGTGGTGATATAGTGGTTATACACTGGTGATATAGTGGTTATATAGCCGTGATACAGTGGTGATACACTGGTGATACAGCAAGGTCATCATCTGGGACCGGGCTTTACTTTATTACAGTATTACTCCGCTGTGCAGTATAGAAAGTAATAATAAACGTGGTGGTGACCCTAGAAACTATGTAGGACCCCTCAGGACGTTGTCTCTAGTCCCCCCCATGATCCCTCAGTATAACCAGATCACACAATGACTACAATGCTCTATATTGCTCTGACGGTCCGGCACAGTGTGTATAACAGGTTAATATGAAGATATTTCCCATGATCAGCGGTCCGGCTGTATCAGGAGTTCTGCCAGCTTCTTTCTGCCATCCCAGAGAAGGGTTTGGAAAAATAACATTTCTCCTGAACAGCAGCCAAGAATTCTTGTCAGGCCTGGAATTCCTGACTCCCCCAGCCCTGGGCAGCTCCCAACCTGCAGTCAGCAATACAGCCGCCTGTATGTTTATACAATAAATAAGGCTGAAGCTTCCAGAATATGTTGTGTGGAACAATTCATCGCTGCTTCCACTGCGTTCCCTGACAGGACGCTGCGGTTTCTTTGGACCTGTTTTGCCTCCATGGACGGACTGACGGCTGCGTCTTGTGTGGATGATGAGCAGTCTCAGCTCTTTCTGATCTTATGTCACTTTGTGTCACTGATATTAGAGTGTAAGCTCAGAGACCAGTAAACTGTGTGTACACAGCCGCCTAAACCACTATGTACATAAGAAACTAGTAGTAACACAATATTAGAAGGTGTGATACGGTGAAGCGCATTGTGCACTACTCTGGTTTAAACACAGGATATGTGCTGTATAATTCTTCTTAGATTCAGTATTTTAGTTCCCTTCCCATCAGTATATGGAAGTTTCGTTCCTCTCCGTTATAGAGATCAGTTCTCTTTACGGACGCTTAGATCGGCAGTTTACCATAGCAGATCATACAAGGTTAATGAATTGTTGGCTCTGCACTTTGTATTATTAATTACAGTCTTTGTAGTCGCCCCTGTAACGGAGAGACAGCTGGACACCCCAGGCCCCGCTGACGGCCCTACTGCTTCTTAACGATGCCACGATTTCATCTTCTGCTAATGAGTGTCAGACGTGGCCGATCCGTAAGGGACTTGCTTGGCGAACAGATGAACTATCTGTATTTCTTGTCTCTTTTCCCCCTCTCTAGTCTGTAAAGAATGTTGTGCCCGGGTGAGACCAGGTGGCACAGTGATTGTCTAATGCCCATGTTAACAAGGAAATGTATGAAATAATTCCATCTGATCACAAGTATAGAATACGCACAGGAACCCTGGATTATTATTACACATTTATACTGGAAAATTTAGGTCAAGCAGAGAACAAGTCACCTGTAGGTGCGGCTCTGCCATCAGCTGGTCATGACCTCTTCTTTAGGGGGTATTATTTACATGAAGCATACGGGTCCAGAGAGTCACATGATCGGTGAAATGTAGAAGAGAGTCACGTGATCGGTGAAACGTAGAAGAGAGTCACGTGATCGGCGAAATGTAGAAGAGAGTCACGTGATCGGTGAAACGTAGAAGAGAGTCACGTGATCGGCGAAATGTAGAAGAGAGTCACGTGATCGATGAAACGCAGAAGAGAGTCACGTGATCGGCGAAATGTAGAAGAGAGTCACGTGATCGATGAAACGCAGAAGAGAGTCACGTGATCGGTGGAATGTAGAAGAGAGTCACGTGATCGGCGAAATGTAGAAGAGAGTCACATGATCAGTGAAATGTAGAAAAGAGTCACATGATCAGTGAAATGTAGAAGAGAGTCACATGATGATGAAATGTAGAAGAGAGTCACATGATCGGTGAAATGTAGAAGAGAGTCACGTGATCGGTGAAAAGTAGAAGAGAGTCACGTGATCGGTGAAAAGTAGAAGAGAGTCACGTGATCGGTGAAAAGTAGAAGAGAGTCACATGATCGGTGAAATGTAGAAGAGAGTCACATGATGGTGAAATGTAGAAGAGAGTCACGTGATCGGTGAAACGTAGAAGAGAGTCACGTGATCGGTGAAATGTAGAAGAGAGTCACATGATCGGTGAAATGTAGAAGAGAGTCACATGATCGGTGAAATGTAGAAGAGAGTCACGTGATCGGTGAAATGTAGAAGAGAGTCACATGATCGGTGAAATGTAGAAGAGAGTCACATGATGGTGAAATGTAGAAGAGAGTCACGTGATCGGTGAAACGTAGAAGAGAGTCACGTGATCGGTGAAATGTAGAAGAGAGTCACATGATCGGTGAAATGTATAAGAGACTCACGTGATCGGTGAAATGTAGAAGAGAGTCACGTGATCGGTGAAATGTAGAAGAGAGTCACGTGATCGGTGAAATGTAGAAGAGAGTCACGTGATCGGTGAAATGTAGAAGAGACTCACGTGATCTGTGAAATGTAGAAGAGAGTCACGTGATCGGTGAAATGTAGAAGAGAGTCACATGATCGGTGAAACGTAGAAGAGAGTCACGTGATTGGTGAAATGTGTAAGAGAGTCACGTGATCGGTGAAACGTAGAAGAGAGTCACGTGATCGGTGAAATGCAGAAGAGAGTCACGTGATCGGTGAAATGTAGAAGAGAGGCACGTGATCGGTGAAATGTAGAAGAGAGTCACGTGATCGGTGAAATGCAGAAGAGAGTCACGTGATCGGTGAAATGCAGAAGAGAGTCACGTGATCGGTGAAACGTAGAAGAGAGTCACGTGATCGGTGAAATGTAGAAGAGAGTCATATGATCGGTGAAACGTAGAAGAGAGTCACGTGATCGGTGAAATGTAGAAGAGACTCACGTGATCGGTGAAATGTAGAAGAGAGTCACGTGATCGGTGAAATGTAGAAGAGAGTCACGTGATTGGTGAAATGTAGAAGAGAGTCACGTGATTGGTGAAATGTAGAAGAGAGTCACGTGATCTGTGAAATGTAGAAGAGAGTCACGTGATCGGTGAAATGTAGAAGAGAGTCACGTGATCTGTGAAATGTAGAAGAGAGTCACGTGATCGGTGAAATGTAGAAGAGAGTCACTTGATTGGTGAAATGTAGAAGAGAGTCACGTGATCGGTGAAATGTAGAAGAGAGTCACGTGATCGGTGAAATGTAGAAGAGAGTCACAGGATCTGTGAAACGTAGAAGAGAGTCACGTGGTCGGTGAAATGTAGAAGAGAGTCACAGGATCTGTGAAACGTAGAAGAGAGTCATGTGATCGGTGAAACGTAGAAGAGAGTCATGTGATTAGTGAATCATTAAGAACTATCTTCAGCATAAAGAACAAGGAGTCATGGAAGTGATGATATGGCGGCCACAGAGCCCTGATCTCAACATCATGGAGTCTGTTTAGGATTACATGAAGAGACAGAAAGATTTGAGCCAGCCTACATCCACAGAAGGTCTGTGGTTAGTTCTCCAAGATGTTTGGAACAATCTCCCTGCCGAGTTCCTTCAAAACTGTGTGCAAGTGTACCTAGAAGAATTGATGCTGTTTTGAAGGCAAAGGGTGGTCACACCAAATATTGATTTGATTTAGATTTCTCTTCTGTTCATTTACTTTGCATTTTGTTAATTGATAAAAAATAAACTATTAACACTATTTTTTAAAGCTTTCTTACTTTGCAGCATTTTTTCCACACCTGCTTAAAACTTTTGCACAGTATTGTATGTGACACTCCTTTGTGTATAAATTACAAGTCATTAGAATCACCTCTCCGCACTTTTGTCTTCTTGTCTACACTGTTTCTTCTCCATCCTCAGTCCTGTAACCACAGCAGAGACGGGGAGCTTTGTGGAGAGCAGTTTTAAGTCATGTGGCTGTTAGTGGGATCCATGTGTGAGTATCCCACCGCTGGAGCCATCACTCATATTTCCCACTATCCGTCTGATACAAGAGGATTAGTGGAGGTTATTGTAAATATCATCAGTTGTTTATTCTTTTCAGTCTTTAGTTTCTTACCAAGTCTCTGAAATCTGCCATGTCCAACTCGTTACATTCTACTAATCAGATCTTTAATAAAAGTGTAATGATATCTACAGCTAGGATGAAGTGTGGCCTGTTGGTGTGAATATATCTTAATAGAACATCTCACATTTTGGATGATGCATGTTGAGGACTTTCATGTGTTACACTGAATTCTTTTGCTGTTACACAAAATGGGGTGCAGGTCAAAGGTCAAGGATGGGCAACCCTCACACACAGCATAAAATACAAAGCCTGTGGTACTGTGGGGCAGGGACTGATGTGAGAGTTCTCTGTACAACGCTGCGGAATCAGTGGCGCTATATAAATTGATGATGATGATGATACTGTGAAGGCTTCCATATATACTGAATATATACACCCAGCATCCAGAACAAGAGAAGTGAAATTGTGCATTTCTTTTCATGCTGCTGTGAGTCTGAGCATTGGAGACAGCGCCCCCCTCTGGTGCATCATACTGTTATTCTGTGTTGCCTGTGATTGGACACAGTTATAGGGGCACATGACGTAAGGACACCTCAGGATAAATGACAGTGGGCAGGTGCACAACTTCTCTCTATTTACAGTTGCACGTTCTGACCCTTGGCTCGGTGAGGGGGATTAGGTTTGGTTAACGTGCAAGTTCTGTACACTTGGGGCCTGAATCATCAAGGTACGTATCTACGAAGAACCGGAGTATATTATATAGGTGGAGTTGGGGGATTAGGCAGTGTATATTCCTTGTATACAGGAGACGTGAGTATATTATATAGGTAGAGTTGGGGGATTAGGCTGTGTGTATTCCTTGTACGCAGGAGCCGTGAGTATATTATACAGGTGGAGTTGGGGGATTAGGCCGTGTGTATTCCTTGTATCCAGGAGACGTGAGTATATTATATAGGTGGAGTTGGGGGATTAGGCTGTGTGTATTCCTTGTATACAGGAGCCGTGAGTATATTATATAGGTGGAGTTGGGGGATTAGGCCGTGTGTATTCCTTGTATCCAGGAGACGTGAGTATATTATATAGGTGGAGTTGGGGGATTAGGCAGTGTATATTCCTTGTATACAGGAGACGTGAGTATATTATATAGGTGGAGTTGGGGGATTAGGCAGTGTATATTCCTTGTATACAGGAGACGTGAGTATATTATATAGGTGGAGTTGGGGGATTAGGCTGTGTGTATTCCTTGTACGCAGGAGCCGTGAGTATATTATATAGGTGGAGTTGGGGGATTAGGCTGTGTGTATTCCTTGTATACAGGAGCCGTGAGTATATTATATAGGTGGAGTTGGGGGATTAGGCCGTGTGTATTCCTTGTATACAGGAGATTTGAGTATATTATATGGGTGGAGTTGGGGGATTAGGCCGTGTGTATTCCTTGTATACAGGAGATTTGAGTATATTATATGGGTGGAGTTGGGGGATTAGGCCGTGTGTATTCCTTTTATACAGGAGACGTGAGTATATTATATAGGTGGAGTTGGGGGATTAGGCCGTGTGTATTCCTTGTATACAGGAGATGTGAGTATATTATATGGGTGGAGTTGGGGGATTAGGCCGTGTGTATTCCTTGTATACAGGAGTCGTGAGTATATTATATAGGTGGAGTTGGGGGATTAGGCCGTGTGTATTCCTTGTATACAGGAGACGTGAGTATATTATATAGGTGGAGTTGGGGGATTAGGCCGTGTGTATTCCTTGTATACAGGAGACGTGAGTATATTATATAGGTGGAGTTGGGGGATTAGGCCGTGTGTATTCCTTGTATACAGGAGTCGTGAGTATATTATATTGGTGGAGTTGGGGGATTTGGCCATGTGTATTCCTTGTATACAGGAGACGTGAGTATAATATATGGGTGGAGTTGGGAGATTAGGCCGTGTGTATTCCTTGTATACAGGAGACGTGAGTATATTATATAGGTGGAGTTGGGGGATTAGGCCGTGTGTATTCCTTGTATACAGGAGATGTGAGTATATTATATGGGTGGAGTTGGGGGATTAGGCCGTGTGTATTCCTTTTATACAGGAGACGTGAGTATATTATATAGGTGGAGTTGAGGGATTAGGCCGTGTGTATTCCTTGTATACAGGAGTCGTGAGTATATTATATAGGTGGAGTGGGGGGATTAGGCCGTGTATATTCCTTGTATACAGGAGATGTGAGTATATTATATAGGTGGAGTTGGGGTATTAGGCCGTGTGTATTCCTTGTATACAGGAGTCGTGAGTATATTATATAGGTGGAGTTGGGGGATTAGGCCGTGTGTATTCCTTGTATACAGGAGTCGTGAGTATATTATATAGGTTGAGTTGGGGGATTAGGCAGTGTGTATTCCTTGTATACAGGAGACGTGAGTATATTATATGGGTGGAGTTGGGGGATTAGGCCATGTGTATTCCTTGTATACAGGAGACATGAGGATTTTGGTGCAGGTGGAGGGTCTGGCGACATCTCCTCTGTGAAATAGCTGGAATTCCTCCTATGTCAGTTTACATATCTGGGGGTCCTGTGTTACACTGAGGGTCTCTCTCTGGCAGACACAGCCGGGATGGGAGAGGGGAGGGTAGTTAAACATCTCCAGGTGCTATATATTCCCTATATTCCATCTGTTCTGTTAGGAAGTGATTTATATCAGATGATTCTAAGTATAATAATGTGTATTACAGCGTTCTTACCATGTATGTACTATATCAGTATCTATGTAAGCATGTGTGTACTGTAGATATGTATATATATATACATATATTTTTATATCACACAATGTACTTAGCACAAAATAGCATGAAACAAATGATACAAAATGAGAAAGTGCAACAAAAATAATGTTGAACACATGAAGATTTCCCAGATGTATGTATATTAGCAATTAGTTGTTCTTATCTTGTGCCACCAGGTGGCAGTATTGTTCGCCGGTGGTCAGCCACGGATCTTTGGATCTAGAATAGAGTCACAACTCTCTCATAGTCCATGAAAGTGGATATTGGGCGGAGATGTTATTGGCTGCTTTGGAAGGAAACATGGACGTATGTAGAACAACACTCATTTATAAAGTTTTCTTCATGGGGATATTTTTTTCTAGAAATCCCAACATTGCCAAACTTCAGTAACAGCGCGTCATCTCAGATACGGCTTATTCTCCTGCCTCGGTGTCTCATTAATGGTTTGTTCATCCACCCTAGCATCTCATCAAATACTTGATCTTCCGCCTCAACGTGCCATCACTGGTTTGTTCTTCAGCTGCAGTGTCCCATTAACGGTCTGTTGTCCAACCTCGGTGTCCCATCAATGGTTTGTTCTTCCATTCACAGTGTCCCATCAGCAGTTTGTTCTCCCATCTTGGCGTCTCATCAACGGTTTGTTCATCCGCCTTTGCGTCACATCGACGTTTTTTTCTCCCGCCACAGTCTACCATCAATGGTTTGTTCTTCCACCTTGACGTCTCATCAACTGTTTGTTCTCCCGCCAGTGCCCCATCAACGGTTTGTTCTTCCGTGTCAGCGTTTCATCAACGGTTTGCTCTTCTGTCATGGTGTCCCATCAGCAGTTTGTTCTCCCTCCTCGGTTGTTCTCAGATTTAAAACAACCTACCTAGCCCCAGCACAGCCTTGGTCTTGATTTCATGGGGCCAACACTGTTTAAAGTAAGTAAATACACAATTAAATAGACTTATACTTTAAGTGGGACCCACTGAGGGCCATTCAGACACACTCCCGTCATAAATGGCTACCACCTGTATATTGAAAGCCCATGGGCGGCCTTCTCAGCCCCCCATGCTGTGGTAGACGTAGTAATGAACAAGGTTGGCACCATTATAGCAGGAATCTGCCACCCCAGTGATCTCAATATAAAGCACAGAGTATTTATATCACAATCATCTACTACAATAAATAATAATCCCAATGTTTACACACACAAGACAAAGGCGGGGACAGGCCCCATAATAGCCCCAAGTGTGAGATTTTGCCTGGGGCCAGGGACATTGGAGAGGGGCTCATTACTTATAGGAAACAGATAATACATATTAGCTTCCTGAGCTGAGGCTGAAATACAATAGTGACTGACACATATAATGTTACATATGGACCATCATCTCCATCCGTACTGAGCCTTTATCCTGTGATGTCAGGTTACGATCACCGTCCGGGACGTTAGATTCTATAACAGTAACGGAACGATGACTTAAATACTAATTCCTGCATACTGGATTCTACCCTCACTCGTACACTGTATCTGTACGTCTGATGTACCGGGGGCTGGAATCGTGACCTAGGGGGCAAACATACGTAAGTGGCCCAGGCTCCTCTAGCAGTGCATGGCAACGGGTGATGCTAAAGCCCTGGGGATATGGTTTGTCTAGTGTATAAGGGAGATTATTTCAAAAAGCTATAATTACACACATCGCACACAACCAATTAGTAACCAATATATAATACAGAGAGCATTCTAGTGACCAATGTATAATACAGAGAGCATTCTAGTGACCAATGTATAATACAGAGAGCATTCTAGTGACCAATATATAATACAGAGAGCATTATAGTAACTATATACAATACAAGGAGCAATCTAGTGGTCAGTATATAATATAGAGGACATTCTAATGATCAATATATAATACACAGAGCAATCTAGTGACCCAGATACAATACAGAGAGTATTCTGGTGAACATAATGTAATACAGAAAGGATTCTAGTAACCAATGTGCTATACAGAGAGAATCGCAGTGACCACTGTACAGTGTTAATTCAGTTCTGGAGGCCACTATAATAAAGCAGCCCCCCCCCCCCTAATACTATGTATGGGCTTTACAATTTACATGCCCCCAGATCTCTGGTTGGTGAGCTCACATCAGGATAACACAGTACAGACCCTTATAGAATAGTGACCTCCTGCTAGTGTATCACTGTCACTTCACACTCTGCAGGTAAAGCTGGACTGTGTCATAACCAATATACAGGTCCTGGCACTGATTGGTGAATAGCACACACTATGTACCAATCAGTGACTGATAAGAACACAAGGGTCCATCAGGAAGATGCCCACTAGACAGTCCGGCTCCAGCTGGGTATGTGACATTATTCTGCTCCTATACGGGGACTGTGTTGTGTCATTGCCTCAGTATAAGGTATTGCTGTGATTCCCACACTAGAGGCTTCCTCTGTGAGATGTGAGTCACACATTAGTAGATACAGGATTTACGGGGAGGTTCGGACGCCAAAAAAACATGTTTCTTTCCCGTTGAAAATTGTTAAATGGAAAACAACAGCCGTTGGCACCAGGGAAATAATTTACTTTGTGTTCCTGGGCCTCACATTGGCAAAAGGCCTATGCCAGCTTAGTAATAAGTTACAGATAGAGAATGTTTCCCCCATTTATTTATGTTGTACCCGGCTGGTTACACCCGGTGACACAACGCCATCGCCTGTACGCCCGCTGCCCTCTACGGTGCACCGGCTGGTGACACCCGGTGACACAACGCCATCGCCTGTACGCCCGCTGCCCTCTACAGTGCACCGGCTGGTGACAGCCGTGGGGGCTGAACCACTGATGATGAACATACACTCACTAGGAACTAAGATCTAGAGACATCACTGAAGCATGAAACAATTTGTACCTCGTACCTCAGTGATGCCTCGAGGCTGAATATTACCTCAGTCCATACAATGGCTGTTTCCACTGTGTATAGGTGACAGTAACACTCTAATGTCCTGTAACAGAGTCATCCTTAGACCTTGTGGCCCCTGGGGTGTCTGGTTCACAGAGGATGACACAATCCTCTGCTCCTATATAAACTGACATAGAGCTGGGAGGTGGTCATTCTGCTGGGTACAGCTTGACCGCAGGGGCCGATCTAGGCAGTGTTAGTATCCCGCCCCCCTGTCACCCCTGGCAGTAGACCTGTGACTGTGTAGACTGACAGACAGGCAGAGTAGGCTGTGATTCTCCGTCTGTCTCTCAGCCTAGAGCGCATATATACAGGCAGCCCGTCCGTAGTAGGGACGGGGGGCAATCACCCTAATCACCCCCTACTGGATCCGCCACTGCTGGGACGACATCAATCTGCTGTGTGTTGGGGGGGTAATTATTAAACAGACCCTTACTGATGATGATGATGCCGTATTACGTGAACCCCAAGCTAACAACTGTTGAACCACATTCTCCGGCCTCTCTATATATCTATATATCACCCCCTCTCCCATTATTTTTACTGGTCACAGACAGTTGGATCATTTTAAACACCATGTAGGCAAAAGAAAGAAAAGGAAAATGGAAAAGGAAACAACATGAACATAAAGCGGTTTCTGTTCCCCCCCTAGAAGCACAAGGTTGAGCATATTGTTGGTTTAGGGCCTATTTATCAAGCACTAGACTGATATTTCAGCATGTTTTAGGCATTTTTACATAGAATAGTAATTTAAGTAAAGTTGAACACAGGAGATGTCTCCTACATTGGGCCCAGTACCGCACAATCCAGCAGTATTACGGGGAGTGCAGTGTGGGCAGATTTAGCTCTGAAAACCTTAGTTTTTTGGAGCTTCACTCGATGGCTGAAGCATCTGAAGATGGCGGCAGCCGTTCACTCCTACGGGGAGAGAGCGACGCATGAGACGGATGGTCGGATCCTATCGGACGCACTGTCCTGACATGACTGTTACAGTAAATTGACCCAAAAGGTCATTGTTGCGACAATAATAATTAACGGGCAATAAACCGAAAAATCTTAACTAGGCCCCTAAGACTGTGACCATCTCATCACATTCACATTTGTATAATAAAGTATTATTGTGAGAAGCAGTAACTTCAGACTGATAAAGGTGAAACCAGAGGAATGGGGATAGAGCGCTGTCTCTTCTGACGGCCCGCGGTACGGTGAGCAGGAAGATAACATCCCTCTATGTCCATCAGTTTGCCGTCTGCCTTATACAACGTTCCCAGCGGAATTGCAGTTAATATAAGATAAAGAGCAGAGCGTCCGCTCTCCTGGCTTCATTCCTCTTATCTCTGCACCTCTGCATTAGGATTCAGGAACAGGCCTTTTACTCGGGTGTCTAAATCACAGCCGGCTCCTAACGCTGCTTTACCCCGTCCCGTTTATACTGCAGATATATAAAGTTGTTTAGACAAACATTGCGCCCACTATAAACAGATTATATGGAATGTATAATGGCTTTCTGAACACGCGTAAGCCATGGAGTTAAAATAATCATATATGTGCAGCTCAGGGGGAAGGAGATTGTCTCGGACATGTGAGTTGGAGCTGCACTTTCTTCTCTCCCGTTTTACTAGGTGATTTATTGTAATAATTAATGATGCAGCGCGAGGATACAATACGATGTATCAGGTGTAACGATGGTGCCGAGATTCAGACTTTCCTACTAATTTGTGAATTTCTAAGTATCTGACAAAAGTTTCTTCTTGTGCAGTCCTGGTCCGGAGTCCCTGCCCAGCGTACGGATAACCAGGAATCGGTTTCCCGGGGGTCCCACTACTTAAAGGGCTGTAACACGGGTGTTAGTTCTACACATTTAACGCCTGTCCATGTTTCCTGGCAAACACAGTTTACAGCTGATAGTTCAAACAATACTGTAAGCGAATGAACCTGCGCACACACTTCTGACAAACGTTCAGTCAGCTTCATGCCCGGGGCGTTCAGAGCGCCGACGCTCTGTACAATATAACGGAGCACTCATGGGGTACATTGAGCCAGCATTTCCCCCCCTGGGTGCCCAAGATGCCCCCTTGCCTTATCGAGTACGAGTACCTTCCCTCCATAGATTCTGCCCCCCACCACCACGAATGGGGGGTGAAGTAGGAACTTCTCCTCTTGGGAGTGTTGTACTGGACTGTGACATCATAGCCCAGCGCCCCACCGCCAGCCCATCACCAATATGGCAGAGAAGAAGCCGTCAACTGCTGCCGCCATGTTAGCATCCGGCACATAGTGACGGGTGCAGTGGTAAAAACAAAGAAATGAGTAACACGATGTCACAGTTACATTAGTCCCCCTATATTCTGATGTCCTGGGCCAGAGTCATTACAGAAAGGAAAGCAAAAAAAAAAGTAGTAACTTTGCACCTTGGCAAAACCATGTGACATTGGAGGGGAGGTAAATATAAAACGTGAGGATAGATTTATAGTTGGGGTAGAGCATGTCCTAGATCAAATTTACATTTTAGTTTACAAATAAAGCTATCAAGTATTTGTGTGTTACATGAAAAAACAGCCAGTAATTATCTTATGTGAAAAATAATAAACTAATGTGCACCCCTTGTATTGTATCATGGTTTGTCCAGGTAAAAAGTTACTCCTTTTTCTGCTGTACTTTCCTTAGTGACTGAGGCCTCGTTGTCACCTGCTGCACAAAGACATTGAACTCTCTGCAAAAGTGAAAGGTTTCGTCTTTGCTTTAACAGATGTTGGTTTTCAATGTCCTCGTATACAACACCTAATGCCCTCGTATACGACACCTAATGCCCTCGTATACGACACCTAATGCCCTCGTATACGACACCTAATGCCCTCGTATACGACACCTAATGCCCTCGTATACGACACCTAATGCCCTCGTATACGACACCTAATGCCCTCGTATACGACACCTAATGCCCTCGTATACGACACCTAATGCCCTCGTATACGACACCTAATGCTCTCCTATACAACACCTAATGCCCTCATAACACCTAATGCCCTCGTATACGACACCTAATGCCCGCGTATACGACACCTAATGCCCTCGTATACGACACCTAATGCCCTCGTATACGACACCTAATGCCCTCGTATACGACACCTAATGCCCGCATATACGACACCTAATGCCCTCGTATACGACACCTAATGCCCTCGTATACGACACCTAATGCCCTCGTATACGACACCTAATGCCCTCGTATACAACACCCAATGCCCTCGTATACGACACCTAATGCCCTTGTATACGACACCTAATGCTCTCCTATACAACAACTAATGCCCTCGTATATAACACCTAATGCCCTCGTATACGACACCTAATGCCCTCGTATACGACACCTAATGCCCGCGTATACAACACCTAATGCCCTCGTATACAACACCTAATGCCCTCGTATACAACACCTAATGCCCTCGTATATAACACCTAATGCCCTCGTATATAACACCTAATGCCCTCGTATACGACACCTAATGCCCTCGTATACGACACCTAATGCCCTCGTATACGACACCTAATGCCCTCGTATACGACAACTAATGCCCTCGTATACGACACCTAATGCCCTCGTATACGACACCTAATGCTCTCCTATACGACACCTAATGCCCTCGTATACGACACCTAATGCCCGCGTATACGACACCTAATGCCCTCGTATACGACACCTAATGCCCTCGTATACGACACCTAATGCCCTCGTATACGACACCTAATGCCCGCATATACGACACCTAATGCCCTCGTATACGACACCTAATGCCCTCGTATACGACACCTAATGCCCTCGTATACGACACCTAATGCCCTCGTATACGACACCTAATGCCCTCGTATACGACACCTAATGCCCTCGTATACGACACCTAATGCTCTCCTATACAACAACTAATGCCCTCGTATACGACACCTAATGCCCTCGTATACGACACCTAATGCCCTCGTATACGACACCTAATGCCCGCGTATACAACACCTAATGCCCTCGTATACAACACCTAATGCCCTCGTATACAACACCTAATGCCCTCGTATACAACACCTAATGCCCTCGTATATAACACCTAATGCCCTCGTATACAACACCTAATGCCCTCGTATACGACACCTAATGCCCTCGTATACGACACCTAATGCCCTCGTATACAACACCTAATGCCCTTGTATACAACACCTAATGCCCTCGTATACAACACCTAATGCCCTTGTATACAACACCTAATGCCTGCACCCTATGGGGCACTGAGATGTCCTGAACAAGTGTCTGGTCTGAGAATTCACCAGTAATTATCCAGTAGTAGCAGAACACAGGGAATCCGTGTAGTTATAGTGGACTAATGTTAAGCAGAGACCAGTCACATATCCCTGGACTGTGCTCTGTGTTATACTCTGTGGAATTTGATGGTTAAACTGAACTGTGACAAAATACGAACATTTAAAAGTTCTGTTTTTCAGGCATTAGTTGAACTGAACACAGACCGATCTGTTTGTGTCGTGGCCAAACCAACCTACACCAGGATTGTGCATAAGAGAGTCTATTGTTTTCCATGATGACGCTCCCTTCCCTCCCCCACCATGGAGGGAGGGGGCTGCACAGCAACTTCGGAGAGAAGTTCAGCTCTGATTCCAGCTCCTCTTTCATCCTTTCTATTATTACACTTGGTCCCATGAATAGTTTCACCTCTTACTCATAGGACTCTCCTGTGTTTATCACCAGTGACACCACCCCTCCTTAATGCACTGAGGGGTAGAGAGTCCATTAGGGGGTCTATGTGGTTCTGTCCTCTGTTCTTCCTCGTTACACTTGGAGGCGTCTTAACAAGTCTCAAAATTCCATTTACATTCCTGTCATGGGGAGGTCAGGCCCCAACAAAGCAGAAGACTTAATCCGGGGCAGAGGGCGGGGGTGCACATGCCACAGAACGAGGGAGGTCTTACCCCACTTCAACCCCGGTCTGACAATGGGATGACTGAAGTCACTATAATAGCAGGTGTGAGACTGCGTAATACAGTGTCCAGTCCGCTTGTACGAAGCTGTCACAGTCTAACTAGTACCGCCATAGTGTGTACATTGTGTGAGCTCTGCTAAATGGAGCTGTAAAGCTTGCAAAATATTAGTGGGTAATATATTATATTATATAATCATACGGCTGACAGAGGAGACTGGATGCGCACCAGAAAATACTTTGGTTTTGTACCGATGCGCCTATCTTGGGAGACGCTGACACAAGCGCACAATGTGTGATGGGTGATGGGAAATATGAAGAAGCTTCTACATGGAATGGTGGAACTACAGAGACTATGGGTTCAAGGGTAAAGAGGGGTCCGTAGCCGTTGGACAATCATCAATGATGATAGGTCCACCAATACGTGTACTCACAGTCATGTAAGCACGGTGGCTCAGTGGTTAGCACTTCTGCCTCACAGCACTGGGGTTATGAGTTCTCAGTACAGCGCTGCGGAATTGTTGGCGCTAAATAAATTAATGATGATGATGATGATGTAAGAGAATGTGACCAGCTCCACACTGCAATGCACAGGACCTGGATGGATGATACATCTACCACCCCCCCCCTTCCCCCCCAAATAAAACAACAAACAGTGTGGCTATGGGGCATTGTAGCGTTCTACCACTGTCTACATATATATGTATTTGTTTCTGTGTATATTCCACAACGCTGTACGTATAGAGGTGACATTACTGTAAAAAGTGTAACACAGAGAAACAAGTTCCAGTGTGTGTCTGCCCAGAGAAGCTTGCAATCTAAGTGGGTGGGGACTGCACAGACGCATAGTAGAAGTTGTCATACAAATATAATGACTGATATGAGAAAAGAACCAAAATGGAAACCACAAACCCCTAAAATGAGACATTTAGAGAACAGGAAACCTATAATAAGATCTGTCTTTATTCTCACCTAGTTCTCAGCAACTGACACGTTCCTATTTCCTGTTTCTAACTTTTTTTATACAATTATAATAATACATTAGATGTAAAATACAGATTTACCCTCTTCCTTCCTGTAGTCTTACCTCTTATTTCGGAAGTGACTTAACCGTCCAATGAACTGAGAGTGAGATACAAGACAAGTGTCGGAATAAGAGAGAACTATTGTTAGAGTTACAGAAACATTTCCCCAGATTACTGGGAGTCACTGCAGCATCCAGACTAAGGGGCGTTATGTCCCCAAACACTTCTGTAAAATAAAGAGAAACGGTTCTGTATTTTCTACAGGTCTTTTTTATGAAAAAACAGTCAGTATTTAACTTATGTGCAAAACAGAATCCTAATTTGCACCCCTTGCATTGTAACATGGTTTTGTCCAGGAGACTGAAATAAGAAGTTTCTCAAGTTAAGATCCTTAATGAATCAGGTCCCTAGTTATCATTTATTTAGTACATTCTACAAAATGACAGCTAGAATTTGATTGGTTGCTATAGGCAACATCTCCCCTTTTTCAAACCCACGGGAATCTCACAGTTTGATACATTTACCCCTAAGTGTATGACTTGGTTTTGAATTATTACTATTATGATTTTGTATTGTTCTTAATGCATTAAATCCCCCTCCGACACCTTTGTCTGAATACACAGAGCTGAGAAGCAAAAAAAAGAAAAGTAAAGACTCTGCTATAAGTGTGTCCTGAGACGGCACCTACGGATCCTTTAGTGCTTTGTTGAGGGATTTACCTGAAAGCTGATAATACTTCAGATATTCTGTTCCCCCGGGTAATACTTTATTTTCCATCCATTCCTCCACCTGGATGAATAAAACCACTATAACTGCAGGAAGCCGGTTATTATTCTGGCAGTAGGTGAACGGTTTGGTTGTGGAAAGGACAGAGACCTTCTGTATATACAATGTTATTGTTCTAGACGTGAAACACGACTCTCAGGCATAGGAGTGAGTGCACCTGACTTACATCTGTACATCAATGAATGTTCTGTAATCAACTGGGAATTTACCTTATACCGAGGAATTCCCCTCTGTAAAACAAGGGACCGTTTCAAAACACTGAGGGCTAGATTTACTAAACTGCGGGTTTAAAGCAGTGTAGATGTTGCCTATAGCAACCAATCAGATTCTAGCTGTCATGTTGCAGAATGCACTAAATAAATGACAGTTAGAATCTGATTGGTTGCTATAGGCAACATCTCCACTCTTTTCAAACCTGCAGCTTAGTAAATCTACCCCTCTCTCTGCTTTCACGTCACTACAGAATGTGATGGTACCATATAGATAAACAATAATGGCAGCACAATTTAATAAAAACAAATGCAAATACATATATATTTTTTTCATGTCGCACACAAATATCAACTTTAAATGTCAGTGTATAAATAAGCTATCAAGTATTTGTGTCCTACATGAAAAACAGCCGGTATTTATCTTATGTGCAAAACAGAAAACTAATGTGCACCCCTTGTATTGTAACATGGTTTTGTCCAGAAATCTTACTCCAATTCCTGCCTAAGTGCCTTATTGAATCCGGCCCATCGCCATGCTCCCGGGAATGGCCACAATCCAGGCTTCCCACAATGCACTGCACCCGTGGCTGCTTGATGTCATATATGTGTCTGTGTATGGTGGTGGCTGGGAGGAACATGTTGGTCACATTAGATGTTTTAGGAGCACAGTACACCTAAGACCAGAGAACACAGACACTCAGCGCCGGGGTTTGTAATGGTCCCATTGTTTGCAGTCTTCAGCATTATGGGCTTAGTGAATGTGGAGCTCTCAGAACAAAGACTGACATTCATTCAGATGAAGGCCTCAGAGAGACAGCACAATACCCCGACTCTCCCCCACACCTCCTCCCTCATGGTGCCTCTCTGCTCTGTTGTGGGACTTCCCAGTCACACTACGGCCCAGACTTCACTTGTATGTGCCCTTCAGATAATCAGCCATCTGTCTATATCGAGGAGCATTATTTATATCTCAGGGAGGATATCAGGAGAACATGAAGTAACTTGTATGGTTGTTATTAAGTTTTAAAGGCCACAATCAGGAGACAAACTGTTTATCACTCATCAGAAATGACTTACCGGAGCCCAGCGAGGGCCGTGACCCTGCACAGCCACTGACAGGCGGAGAACAGTCCTGATCTCTAGACTTTATATGTTAATCACTTGGATACTGGAAAATAGTTATAGAATTGTCAGAAGAATATTGATTTACACATATAATTATAATACCTGAGAAGATACGTGGTGCAGTTATTATCATCGCTGCCTATCAGTGTCTGCAGACTACGGGTGTAGAAGATATATACTCACATACTATCCCTTATATAATAAACTCATAAGGAAGACACAACATTGAGGACTGAACGAGGTTTACTAGGACAGAGGCGACTCTTCTGCGTTCACTCAGCAGTGAATGGAGCGATAACTGACACAGAATATACATAACAATATTGTGAATATTAAATCCCTTTATTATCCAGGGAATGTCTGCAGACGGCAATAAGGGTAAAGGAAAGAGCAATAATTTAAATGCAGTAATAAGGACAGTACACTGGAATCACAGTAATAACCTGACGTACAGTCCATGGACAGATGGATAGAGCAGTAGATATCACCAGAGCGCTATCATACCACGGCCACTAGTGATCATTACCCCTCAGGCCACGTGATGACAAACCTCACTGCACCCATAAGGACACCCGCTAGTAGGAAAGAAGATATTCCCTCATAGTCCCGGTAACAACGCTGGTTCTCAGACATCCATGAGTCCCATTTGGAGCTGCTGCCAATATATAACCTCATAGTGAGGGGGACACATCCTTCCTGACCCCATAGAAGACAATGAGATTAACTCCCTGGATCCTCCGGCCTTATAATGCTTCTCTCTGGACAGTCTGAGATGGCTTCTGCCTCCCTCAATGTCTCATTACTCTGGACGGTCCTTTCTCCTCTGCTCACCACCCGCTCTGTCCACTGAGGGCATGTGGTCCCCACAGTCTGTATCTACATGTTCTGCATCCTTCTTATCTTACGTATAACCTCCAATCACAGTGATATTATCTACTCGGCAGGACTCCCAACCATACAGGCCAATATACCGAGGACATGTGTCCTTTCTCCTGGATGCTGTCTTCCACCAGTCAATTGGTCCTGATTCATGATTCCTGGGTGCAGTATTTTACAATATTGGGTTACAGCTAATTCCTTAATGACTATAATTTCTTGCTATCTGACCCAACCTCGTGTATGCCTTGACTACGCTCACACTATCCCATTTGACTGTGACAATCTGTCCTACATCTGTTCTGGAATCCAGATCTCCTGGAACCCAGAATCCTCAGCTGTCCGACCGCCCAGCGGGACCCAATACTCTGCTGGAGCAGCATCAACTTCACTTTAAAGTGGGTCTTGTAATGTGTGATGACTCATGAAACTGGACATTTATCCCTTTTATCAGATTGTTACTATTCTCTGCACTTCACACCTCATTTATGTGACCGTGAACCGATTCCCTGAACTCACCAATAACCATATAAATAGTATAATGTTTTCATGTTACTCTGCTGTGTTGGACATAATCCATGCAGTTGGCATCATCTGAAAGTTTTATGTGTAGTTTGGGTGGAACCCGAGTGAGTAAATGTTACCACAATAAATTATTCTATAACAAGTTACCTCAGGTGCTCAATTATGAAGAAAGAACGTTCTTCACCTAACCGCCGTTATTCTGTTTATAGGAGGGCTAAGCCCGGATCAAGAATAATAGAAGCTTCTAAAACCTCAGATATCAAGGTGGAGACCTCACCCCAGAACGTCTGGATCACCGGGCAGGTCCAGAAGACATGGTAAACATCGGCTATCTGGTCACATTGACGCCAGCAAAATTTTGATTGGCTTGGCCATATCTTGTGAAGATGGTCCGGGGTGAGATAAAGCCGATTAAGAAGCTTAACATGCATTTCGGTGTGATTAATGCATCTGGACATGCGGTGTGAGGATATGAAGAGGTTTTCCCACTGCTGCAAAGTAAAAGTTAAGCCAATATCTGCCTCCCAAGGGAGTTGGGTCGAGGCCTTGGAGGCTGGGACCAAGGACTGGAAATACTGGTACCAAAATGTTATTCCTCCCTTATTACCCGCTTTTGTCTAGAACCTGAGCTGGTGGTGTAGATAGAGCATGGGGGATTCTAGAAGCAGCCCCCACCCAATGTCTAATTCCCATATATTTGAACAACTCGGATTGAGGCAAATTGTATTTGTCCCTAAGCAGAGCAAAGGGGAGAAAGGGGTCTGAGCAAACAAATCTGCCAGAGAGACTATCCCTCTGTCTTTCCATACAGTGATGTTAATATCCGGAATACGTTTTGACAATGCTTAGAGAGAGAGGTTACCGGAGGGGAGTGCAAAATCCGTATGTGGCGTCATGTTATAGGCGTCATGTTATATGCGCTATGTGATTGTTATGAATCCCAGTGCATTCACAAAGTGCAACGGAAATGTAAGGCAAAGTGTCTTTATTCAGGTAAATATATTAGACAACTCAAATCCACGGATAACAGGTTCCAAAAGAGACTGTATAGTAAAATGGCAGGAACAAGTATAATAAGTATACCCCAGTCCAGAAGGCACAAGGCTGTCCAGGAAAGCAGACAGAGTCCAGGGATCAAATAGAGACCAGACAAACAAATCCAAATAGCCAGGCAGAGATCGAGCAAATAGGCGAGGTCCAGAAGTCTGTCCAAAAGGTCATGGCAACAGGCAAAACAGCGTGGTCAAAGGTACAGGCAAATGATTCGGGGTCTCAGGCAAGCAGGCAAGGTCCAAGGTACAGGCAGGGGTCATACACAGAAGTTCAGTCCAGCAGGTATATACCAAATAGCACAGGAGCAGGTTAGCAGCAGCCAGGAACAAATGGATGAACTGCTCAGAGCACAGCTAGAGGCAGGTACTTAAAGCAGTGCAACAGGTGCAGTTCTAATTAGCATCAGACAAGGAGATTAACTCCTTCAGGCATGTTGCAGAAATCAGGAGCAGGACAGCAGCAGCACCTCTGATGGATTATAGGTACTGCTGCCAGATACAAAACAAAGGCAGTCATAACAGTGATAGGCGTTATGTAATAGGCGTTATGTTATAGGTGTTATGTTATAGGCGCTATGTAATAGGCATTATGTTATAGGCGTCATGTTAGAGGCGTTTGTTATAGGTGTTTTGTTATAGGCGTTGTGTTATAGGCGTTATGTTATAGGCATTGTGTTATAAGCGCTAATAAAAATTATCTGAGAAACAAGTTCTGTCACATGTCCTGTTATTATGTCGGTTTTCAGAACTAGTGTAAATAAATAGACTGATGAATGTTACAAAACATGTTAAAAGTTATTAAGAAATACAAGAAAATTAAGGTTTTTAAAGGAAACAAATATTACTGAATGACCTATATAGTGTCTAATGTCATTTTCCCTTTTACTAAATGAACTTGTATCGTGGAATTTCTATAGCATACGAATATTTAAAAATTATATTGTAGAATTATTTTTTATTTTAAGATCATTAATATAATTTGGGAAACCTATAAAACTTCTTAAGGATATAGACCTATCCTCGTGTGTGCTTTGTCATTACATAACTATTCCTTTAATTATATTTGGATGTTTGTAAATTTATATTTTCATATTTACTAAGGAAAATTATATTATAGAAAACACCTATTTACTATATAACAAAAGTTCTGTATTAGAAGCAAAAGATGTTTATATTTTTCTTATCATTGATACAATTAGAATAACGATACAGAAGATGTAGTATTTGCCTATCGCTGCTCTCTTTGTGTTTTCTTCTGACCGTGCAGGAATGGGGATAATATAGTCATTTATTTCATTATTATCCCTCTGTGATATTTCTATTCCTGGAGATAATTAACAGAAAATTGTAAGAACTATTGGGGACAGTGAAAGGTTGAATTCTGCTGGGATAAGTAGCCGGAGAGCTCTGTGACCACCATACTCTATACAGAGTAATGGGAGGTATTGGAGCTATATCAATTATTATAATAATTATTTGTCCGACATCCTGATAAACAGCTCAATCAGAAACCTGCATTAAGAGACTTCAGAACATATAATTACATCCAGGTCAGAGACGCTGACTGATATATATATGTGGAAGTGATCACTCACACTATAGCCCCATAACATTAAGTCTTCTCCCACATGCGCACAATCTGCATTTAGGAGCAGCCAATAGTAATGTGTAGACTGAATGTGGGTTATGTCTATTCCAGATCTGCTGTGTCCTTGGTATCTCTTACACCTATTACACGGCTCACACATTCCCAGCTATTCCCAACATTGGTTTATCCTGGAGAACTAATAGAAGCAGCAGGTACAAGGCTACATAGAGGCAGGAACAGCTCAGTCTGTCTGCAGAGGGTCTGTAACAAGGGGCTCACAAGCAGCAGTTATAATGTCCGATCCTAAGAGGTTTATTTATCAGATGGAGTAAAGGTCAGAGGGAGCTTCCACCCAGCAGTGATGTCATTTACTGCACTTCTCCCATTCTTCTATTTTTACACATTTTCTTTTTCTTGTTTTCAGAAAGAACTGAAAGCCCAAGTCTTGGCCTTCAGTTCCACTGTTCATGCGTGTACCAGCTCTGCACTAGCTCAGCACCAGCTCGGTACCAGCTCGGCACCAGCTCGGCACTAGCTCAGCACCAGCTCGGTACCAGCTCAGCACCAGCTCGGTACCAGCTCAGCACCATCTCAGTACCAGCTTGGTACCAGCTCGGTACCAGCTCAGCACCAGCTCGGTACCAGCTCAGCACCAGTTTGGTACCAGCTCAGCACCAGCTCGGCACTAGCTCAGCACCAGCTCGGTACCAGCTCAGCACCAGCTCGGTACCAGCTCAGCACCAGCTCGGTACCAGCTCGGCACTAGCTCAGCACCAGCTCGGTACCAGCTCAGCACCAGCTTGGTACCAGCTCAGCACCAGCTCGGCACCAGCTCAGCACCAGCTCAGTACCAGCTCAGCACCAGCTCGGTACCAGCTCCGTACCAGCTCAGCACCAGCTCCGTACCAGCTCGGTACCAGCTCAGCACCAGCTCGGTACCAGCTCAGCACCAGCTCGGCACTAGCTCAGCACCAGCTCGGTACCAGCTCAGCACCAGCTCGGTACCAGCTCGGCACTAGCTCAGCACCAGCTCGGTACCAGCTCAGCACCAGCTTGGTACCAGCTCGGCACTAGCTCAGCACCAGCTCGGTACCAGCTCAGCACCAGCTTGGTACCAGCTCGGCACTAGCTCAGCACCAGCTCGGTACCAGCTCAGCACCAGCTCGGTACCAGCTCAGCACCAGCTCAGTACCAGCTCAGCACCAGCTCAGTACCAGCTCAGCACCAGCTCGGTACCAGCTCAGCACCAGCTCAGCACCAGCTCAGTACCAGCTCGGTACCAGCTCAGCACCAGCTCGGCACTAGCTCAGCACCAGCTCGGTACCAGCTCAGCACCAGCTCAGCACCAGCTCGGTACCAGCTCAGCACCAGCTCAGTACCAGCTCAGCACCAGCTCGGTACCAGCTCAGCACCAGCTCAGTACCAGCTCAGCACCAGCTCAGTACCAGCTCAGCACCAGCTCAGCACCAGCTCAGTACCAGCTCGGTACCAGCTCAGCACCAGCTCAGCACCAGCTCGGCACTAGCTCAGCACCAGCTCAGCACCAGCTCGGTACCAGCTCAGCACCAGCTCGGTACCAGCTCGGTACCAGCTCAGCACCAGCTCAGTACCAGCTCAGCACCAGCTCAGCACCAGCTCGGTACCAGCTCGGTACCAGCTCGGCACCAGCTCGGTACCAGCTCAGCACCAGCTCAGTACTGGGCAGGCACAGCGGTAAGTTAAGTCTTACCGTCCCCGGTTGGTATTACCAGAGCAGCTGAATTTCGCTCCAATGTCTCGGCCAGATATTGATACATCTGGACGATAGGTGGTTTTGTATCGCTGTGATAAGTGCTGAAAGAAAATCAGCCCTGTCGCCATATCTTAGTAAACAGACCGCAAATACTATCATTTATGTTATATTATATCCATCTGTTTATCTATATCTCAGCATGATGGCACTGTGGTTAGCATTGCTCTGAAAACATACCAGGAAACTAATTGGCAAATTTGTTCTATATGTGAGATATAGATCGCACCATCTGCATTTACTCTCTGAGCTGTAGAAGATAACACTTACTAAAGAGAAATATTTATTATGCAAGAAAGTTCACAACTATCACATTCAGTAAGCATGGAATGCTGGGCATTGTAGTCCACCTGGGTGTGACGAGACTGTATCAGGTGTAACCTGGGTGTTCCTGAGAATCTTTTATAATGTTTATAGATTGAAATCATCCACATATTATAATAATGATCCATCTACATATCAATGCCGGTGTCCCAGACTGTAACTGAACACAAGTGTCAGCAATACAGGTGAATTAATGGTAACTGGATATAGTGTCTCTCAGTGGCTCTCAGACGTCTCTCAGTGGCTCTCAGACGTCTCAGATATCTCTCGGATGTCTCTCATATGTCTTTCAATGTCTCTCGGATGTCACTCAGTGTCTCTCAGATGTTGCTCAGATGTCTCTCAGATGTCTTTTGGATGTCTCTCAGATGTCTCTCAGTGTCTCAGATGTTTCTTAGTGTCTCAGATGTATCTCAGATGTCTCTCGGATGTCTCTCAGATGTCTCTCAGATGTCTCTCAGTGTCTCAGATGTTTCTTAGTGTCTCAGATGTATCTCAGATGTCTCTCGGATGTCTCTCAGATGTCTCTCAGTGTCTCAGATGTTTCTTAGTGTCTCAGATGTCTCTCAGATGTCTCTCGGATGTCTCTCAGATGTCTCTCAGTGTCTCAGATGTTTCTTAGTGTCTCAGATGTCTCTCAGATGTCTCTCAGATGTCTCTCGGATGTCTCTCAGATGTCTCTCAGTGTCTCAGATGTTTCTTAGTGTCTCAGATGTATCTCAGATGTCTCTCGGATGTCTCTCAGATGTCTCTCGGATGTCTCTCAGATGTCTCTCAGTGTCTCAGATGTTTCTTAGTGTCTCAGATGTATCTCAGATGTCTCTCGGATGTCTCTCAGATGTCTCTCGGATGTCTCTCAGATGTCTCTCGGATGTCTCTCAGATGTCTCTCAGTGTCTCAGATGTTTCTTAGTGTCTCAGATGTATCTCAGATGTCTCTCGGATGTCTCTCAGTGTCTCAGATGTTTCTTAGTGTCTCAGATGTATCTCAGATGTCTCTCGGATGTCTCTCAGATGTCTCTCAGTGTCTCAGATGTTTCTTAGTGTCTCAGATGTATCTCAGATGTCTCTCGGATGTCTCTCAGATGTCTCTCAGATGTCTCAGATGTTTCTTAGTGTCTCTCAGAATCTTTATATAAAGAAATGAGTTTCCGAGTGAGGAGAAGGAGATCCGGGACACAGATTTGGAGATGACATTTTTGGCGTGTCCTCACATGTACTAGAAACCAATACAGTCACAATAATCTTTTCTCAAAGTCTTTACAATCTTTATGTTGTTCCCTGAGGAAGAGGCGGATTAAATGACTTTTCTCAGAGGTCACAGAGGTCTCCCACTTCACAGACCCGGAGATGGCGGCTCCTCCATCACTAATGACTCATCAGCCACAAGCTGTAATCAGGGGTCAGACACACAATACACAATCACTTTCCTGCTACTGTAATATGGAAATAAAATATAAAGGAAATAAAAGCTCATCCTGGGCATCTACATGTACAAATGTCCCTATGTATGTCTGGTCTATGTGCTCAGCTTGGTCCATTATCCTGCACCCAGAGAACCAGCTATCCAGCCTCATATCCCCTGTAATAATAACATATTATAGCTATACTATGATAGGGAATTAATCACCAATTTACATTGACAGATACACATTGCTGATCACATTACACAATGCTGTGATAAAGTATTTGCCCCCTGCATGATTCCAGCTGCACATTTCCTCAGTTTGGATGATGAGGCGTTGAAACGTTTCCATAGAGCGCGAGAGACAGCGCGGTACGTTATCCTGACCTATCTCGTGTGTTCTCCATTTGTTCGTGGTATGATGGCCAAGCGATGGGGTCAAACTGCTCTGCCAAATACCCTTCAGCTGGGGTGCGGTCACAGGGACGGGGTAGTTTAGTACATGGAGGTTACATGGTTTATAACCCTCACACTAAACAAAAGAAAAAGGTACAAAATTATGATGACATTTTGTGTAATCCAAGAATAGACTGAAAGACCCTGGACCCACAATGATAAATTCACCTGCTAATAATAATATTACACCAAATAACAATACATCTAATAATAATTATAATAATATGATTCACCTTCATAAGTCTGCCTCATAAGGATCCCTGCACCAGATCCCACAATGGACTTACAGGGGTGACGTCTGGGGTGCATTGAATGTTTCCCCCTCCATTTCTATAGCACAGGCAAGTTCCTAAAATGTGACCTGTATGTGTGGGACGGCTCTGGGCAAATATCCCATCAGATGGGCCAAATCACACAGAGGGAAATTGTCACTGAAGAAGTTCATTAGTCTGTGTGTGGGGTTATTAGATGGCAGAATATGAAGAGCGAGATCACAGATCTGTTAGGACACAGGGGAGATTTACGCTGGATATATGGTTAGACTTGGGCTAGATCTAGGATTACAACTTACATTACAGGCTCCTCGTTGTCCGCAGACACTGGAGTCCGTGTACTCGGGGCCCCTGTACACTCCAGCCTCCGACAGGTGTACTCGGGGGCCCTGTACACTCCAGACTCCGACAGGTGTACTCGGGGGCCCTGTACACTCCAGCCTCCGGCAGGTGTACTCGGGGGCCCTGTACACTCCAGCCTCCGGCAGGTGTACTCGGGGGCCCTGTACACTCCAGCCTCCGGCAGGTGTACTCGGGGGCCCTGTACACTCCAGCCCACGACAGGTGTACTCGGGGGCCCTGTACACTCCAGACTCCGACATGTGTACTCGGGGGCCCCTAGGAGTCCTCTTTGGCCCATTTATTAAATAACTCTTTCATTTCAGTGTAGTTTAGGCCTCTAATGATTATGTAAAACTGTGTCATAATTTGCTGTAAACAAGAAAAGGTTTCAGCTAAAATTCAACTTCGCCTACATGAAACATCCGCTTGAAACATAGATACAGTCAAATGTATCACACCCTTTATCCAGATGTCATAACCTATTTTCTCGAGTACAAACAGCAATAAAACACATTTTGGAACACAGGATTCTGACTCGTTAAGACAGGACTTAGCGTGCTCTGTGAATCGTGCCAACACCATATTATAACAACAGTCTGGAGGACGTGAGGAAACAATGAGATTTAATAAACTGAAATTAGATTTCAATTTAGAATTTGCCCCTCAACGTGGGAAGCGCAACCTGGTAACTGGAGCTACTCCTATGACAGAGAGTTAGTCCTGACAGCTGAGCAGTAAGCGGCCTGTAGGACGACAGCAGCGAGTATTGTCTCTCCCCCATCCATCCACAGTGGTCTTCACTTCCAACCTGTTATCTTGTAGTTCTTCCTCATCTCCAACACCCGGTGAATTGTAGCTGAAAAGGACGATGTGTATTACAGGGCAGATGACCCAGGGCGAGCTGGCCGTTATCTCCTTATATCTTACATTCTTATTTCCATGGGATGTCGCTCTCTATGTTCAGAAAGCTCAATCTCATTATCAATCCAATCTCAAATGATTTGGAAGTTGCTTAAATAGATCTTCTGTAGCTCAATGAAGACGTAATCATTCCAAAAACACACTAGTAGATTAATTGGCTGCTATTAAATTGACCCTACTATGTGTATGTTAGGAATTTAGACTGTAAGCTCCAATGGGGCAGGGACTGATGTGAGTTCTCTGTACAGTGCTGCGGAATCAGTGGTGCTATATATATAGATGATGATGATGTATCAGGGACCAGGAAGGACTTGTAGATTTACGCTCTAACAAACCATTGACTCTCTCTACACCATATAATATACATGGTCTATAGTGTAAGATCTGTATTGAATATTTGCCAAAAAGGAAAAGTTAGAGAATACTTTGGCATAAACATCTGATAATCGGTGTCCTGGTCTCCCCGGCACATCGTCTGCAGTGGCCACAACATGGAATAACAGAAGTGTTGTGACATATTACTGCACTTCCCATAAAACTGTACAACTCAAGAGCTATTTAGTTCAGCGACAACCTAAGGGTCTGATTCATGTTCCGACATAAGTCCGTTTTCGTGCCGTATTTTGCATGAATCAGCTCTGTGGATGCTCTGAGACCGACCAATTCATGTCAGAACTAAAGATGACACTTACGACTGCCTACGAGACGCAGAACGGGGGAAGGGGCGGATTAATGTGGACCATGTACAGTAAGGGGGTGTTCCAACGCAGATGAGGCCAATTCAAGGTCTAAGTTTCTTGTGCGCACCTGATCTCAGCCATATCACTTGCACCGGACACAGGGCAGGTGCCGGCTAATGACTGATATGGCATCGTCTCGGGAATCCAACCTACATGTATGTGTGCCAATAGTTATCACAGAACACGTGTATGGCTGTATGCAAGGTAGACTCATTGTATGCACAGTATGCATTAAAAGCATCTTGAATTATTTATTTAATGTAAAAAAAATATTTTCCAGATTTGAATTAAATATTATATTCTTTAGAGTTGTTCATTTATGTTATATTATCATTTTTTTAATGCGTTTAGGCAGAGCGTACGTACACCCAGATTCAAATGGAAATGTCTGACCTCAACCCTAACCCTGACCCCAAACCCAACACTGACCTTAATCCTGACCCTAATCCTGACCCTGACCCCATCCAACCATGAACAGAAGCCTAAACTCAACCTTGACTCCTAATCCAACTAAACAATTTCACAATAACTGCATATGAGCAAAAGTTGCTATCAAAGCAGTGACCCCTCCACCTCGCCCGGTAAGTCCAAGAATAGCCATCCAGCCAATGTGGTACTCTCTGTGTCCTTTAGTGTAACACAATAAGCAGGAAATCTGCTGTGTATTCCAAAGCTTTGCCCCCACAATTGTAACTTTATTTACAAACTTATTTGTGAATGTTATAAGTATCTCTTATATATAAGATAACCTGTATTTTGGGTTAATCCCTGAGTCCGGGCTTTCCTCTAGGCCGACACTAACTAACGCCAGCTGGATACAACAACCTCTGCTCCAGGCAACTATTACTTTGCTCCCAAAGGGACATCATGTGCTGATCAATCAGCTGGTTTGGGATAATTGAAAATCGTAAGATCATGTGAGGTTTCCCCAGTATAGGGCAGCCTGGGGATGTACAGGTTTTATATCTCAGGTTCCCTCTACCTGACAGATTGATTCAGTGTAACCTGTATCTAACAGCGGAGGCTCGTCAGCCGCTGGTAGCTCCCGGTTACACTGACTCTACCAATGAGGAGAACGGAGGTTGTTTTCCTGGTTAATGAAATGAGCTTTAAAAAAATAAATTAAAAAAATCTGCATTTGTTTCTAGGCCCCATAAACATACTGTAGCCCATTGGTGTTTAGGGTGACTTTCTGGGGTTGTACTAATTGGGTCAAAATAACTATGGGGAGAATCCGGGAAATGTGTATTTTATTCTATTTTTGATTGGTTTTAGAATATAAAATGAAATCCAGCACATTAGACATCTGTGAAATAAATGTTCACAAAGTTAAAGTGATAACTGATTTATTCATTGGTCTGTGATGGGTAACGCTGCTATGTCCTATATCTGTCCTGTGCTACCATATACTATGATATCAAACTATATGTACACTACAGCTCAGACACAATGTACCATCAAATCTCATGTTTATACCAGCAATATGGTCTTATAACAGCTAATAAGTCCCCACAGTGAACTAATGTCCATGTACAATACAGAGAGCAGGTGACCGTCTAATAAACAGAGCGAGTTCCAGGTGTAGTATAATAATAATAATTATAAACGTAGACGAGGACGCTACAAGAGTGATTAATGTGCCCAATGTAACAGAGGAATAAGATCAGACACGCTGACATAGGACACATACGGTCTCTGTACCCTCACTACATACCCTGTCATAGGACCAGGGGGTGAACAGATTGTGATATACTGCTGGTTACACCAAGTCCTGATTACAGTAATGACTACTACACAATACTGGCGTTAATCAGGGTGAACGAGTCTGAACCTGACATCTTACAGGACCAATGTATGGAAGCGTCAATCTGCCCCCATTGCCCTGTGCAAGAGGCTCTGATTCGCTTTATGAGAGATGGATGGGTCCACTGCCAGAATGCTCATTAATGGATAATGCTCAAAGTGCCCACTCATTTTGTATTCATCTGCAACACAGCACTTAATTATAATGGAGCATTAATTAACATGCTAAATTGCAACGGAATTCCAATGAAAACAAGCTGGAGCGCCATTAATACCACTTTAACTTGCCATTGTGAGGTGATTGCTCACAGCCTATAGGGGAATTATTCTTTTGCTTGTAGAATGAGCCTAAGTCACTAAATATCACTGAGCTAAACTGGACAGGAAGGACGTAAACACTCAGATACTGTATTGTAAGATTATTTCATTATAGCAGGTCCCTGTCCGGATAAATATATGACCTATAAGTTCCATCTGATGAGTTGTCAGTGAGAGTTAATGGAAGCGATAGACATCAGCTTTCTCTGTAGAATCGCAGAGCACACAGACTGCTGGTAATGTACATTCACTGGTGAAAGATAGAAACTGAATCATTCAGTAATATCTGCAGAACATCGCCCTGTCCCAAATGCATTCTGATACATTCTGCAGAGCAGTGCATACGCTGACAATAGGAAGAGCTTTGATACGTTCATGAGGGGGTTAGAGGTCTGCAGGGGGATAATTCAGCGGCTTAGAACAGCAGGAATGATTCCAAGCCAAACATGGCCTCAAGGGATTGGTTCGGAGTCAGTCACCTGACATATCCTTTGGCTCATTTGCAATCACATATGAAATCAGCCAGGAATGCCTCTCCCAATGCCTCCCATCCAGATTGCTGGAAAGTCCAGGGTTCAACATTTTTCTCCAGGGGGTCATCCAACCAATAAAGGAACTGAGAAGTTGTCCGGTCTGTGTGCCCCATCAAAACAGAAAGATGACCACCCTCTGTATGTTTAGATATAGATGGCCGTCCTCCATAACCTCAAACAATACCCTGACACTAAACCAAACCCTTATCTCATCTCTAACCCTGAGTCCAAGCCCAACCCCAGCCCAATCCTGACCTCAGCCCTAATCCTGATCCCAAACCCAACCCCAGCCCAATCCTGACCTCAGCCCTAACCCTGATCCCAAGCCCAATCCTGACCTCAGCCCTAATCCTGATCCCAAACCCAACCCCAGCCCAATCCTGACCTCAGTCCTAATCCTGATCCCAAACCCAACCCCAGCCTAATCCTGAAATCAACCCTAGCCCTGAACCCAACCCTAACCATAATTTCAACTCTATCCCTTACCCGAAACCCTTGCCTATCCTGGTCTCAACCCTAACCCTGATTCCAAACCTAACCCTGAACGAATCCTGACCTCAACCATAACCCTGATCATAAACCCCAACCCTGACTTCAGCCCTAAAAGGTCAGGGGTCAAAGTCTTTCTCCAGGGGGTCATCCAACCACAATAGGAACTGAGAAGTTTTCCAGGCTGGCTGTCCCCTCAGACCAGAAGATGTCCATGCATTGTATCTAGATATAGATGGCCGTCTACCTGGCTGACATTTAGGAATTGGTTGTCTCCTTCTTAAATGTCAATTCAACAGCATATTGTATATGTGGACACTCCCTTCTGCTCGCAGCGTGCGTCCAACCGTAGGAGACAAATTATTGAAATATTTAAAACTATTTATGTGCTTTATAAATCTATGTAATGGATATATCTCAGAAAGTGAGTATACAAACGTTGCCAAGGTTATTTAAAACACATGTGATTTGGTGATCCAGTTGGAGAATTAGGGTCTGATTCATTACGGAAAGTACAGTAAGTCCCGTTGTGTGTTGTGCATGCTCATGAAGAGCCCACATGCCAGTGAACACCAGGGGAAGTAAGGGGCGTATGCACGTAGGCAATGTACCGTAAGGGCGTGCCAAGGTCGAGTCAAACTACAGCGGCTGATCTAAACTGTTATAACAGAGACTGCTTCTGTACAGGTATAACAGTGATATGGTCCTATACATTGAGGTTTCTATGCTGTATTATGATTAGATCACCTCTTTGAAAGCAACGTGATTGTATCTATTTCTGGAAAACATTTTCTATGTTTTTTTATGTGGTTTTATATCTTTTAATAAATGTGATTGTAAAATAAGCTTGGGAACGGTTCTAGGATATATTATTGTATTTGTGTGAGGTCCCATAATTTTATCTAAATTCTAATTCACTCCATTGAGTATTTGACTGGTGAAGGCTGTGGACAAACTCTCTCCGCTTCCTCTCATGTCGTCTGGTTTTATATATTCTTATTGTGCATTGGGAGCATCCATGCTGATGTGCAGCGTTTTATGTAGAACACAGTGATTTAAAGGGACACATAATATGCAACTGTATATTTTTTGTCTTTTAACTTATTAAAATGATGGGGGGTGCTCTTCTTACACCCCCTCTGCCCTATGACAAAAAGGAAAACTGCTATGTATAGTTAGCGGCAGGACAGATATTGGGGGTACTCAAACACCCACACAGCTATTTTTCCAACCCCTTCCAGGAGCCACCTGCAGCCTCACACCTCGCTGGAGACACGGGATACATAGTGTACAACTATTATGGCTACTGCGATACACAATTATTCTCTAGGTAAAACAGCTGATCCAGTACCTGAACCCCCCACAATGAGGGGGATCCTCACAGCCTCAGTCGTGTGAATTCCTGAACAGACACCGATATTTCATTCATAATCTGATTGTTTTACCCCAATACATTAATTTATTTCACATAGATTTGGCAGGCAGTTACCTTAATTATCAGATGAAATAGTCTAGAAAATGTGTCGACATTTAAAACTAATTATGACACTTGCAAGCAGCAGCATGTCAACCTGATGGAAAAAGCAAAGGATTCTGGGAGCAGAAAGAGCGTTACCGTTGTAACATGAAACATAGTATTATCGTGTTAGGAGAAGTCACTGTCTGTGGGAAATGTGATTAGGCCATTTACAAACCTATTAATATTGGTCAATGAATCAGTGCAAGAGAACATTTTAAAAACAAATAATTAAAAGTTACTTTTTAAACAAAATTATGGCTGTAGTTATTTATTTATTATTACTTACAAGGTAACAATGTTTTATTCTAATTTTTCTGACAGTGTTTGTAGCTCAATGTTACATATAATAAAATAAATAAACCCTTTAACACTGCAGATCTACAATTCCTAACTGCATAGATCTATTTAGTCTTTTCAATGGTTCTTACACAGCCAACACCTCCCCTGTGATTTGTAGGGTCATAATTATTATTATTATAAACATTTATGTATAAAGTGCCAGCGAATTCCATACAATTGGGAACAAACACAGGAATAACACAAGACTTAGTATTAACAGACAGTCAAAGTGATAAGACAGCGCTACTCACAAGCTTACAATCTATAGGACAATCGGAATTCGATACATGAGGGTAAGTGTTACATATTACTTATTGGTCCAGCCAGATTACAGTGGGATAAAGGGCTTTGTGGGCTGTATGATTGGGTCACACTGTTGGTCTGGGGGTCAGACGGTTGATTGGGTGTAGAAGGCGAATATATGTAATTGTGGGTGAACTGATTAGGAGAGGGGGGTAATATAGCCAACAGAGGTCAAGAAGACGCTTTGGGCATTTGGTAA
>JAVHZZ010000008.1:145876478-146108978 GCA_036250195.1 Mixophyes australis | reverse complement strand
AGCAACGTGTCAGTAAGATTCCGTCCATCAGTAAATGTTTATAAAACTGTGTATATAAAGTCAGAATTCTCACTGACAACACAATTAGCTCCGGCTACAAATCACAGGCAAAGTCCTTTCCTAGCGTCTTACAGACTGTAATACGGCTCACGCAGCCGGCTCACCACATCGTTATAACGCTCAGGTACCTACGCATTTCACACTCAGGCTTCATCAGGTGGAATGATTATAATCAGAAATCACCCTCTTAGGTGTAAGACGTTCTTCCATAAAGAAACATTTACTTATATGTTGACACATTCTTCAAGTCAGCAGAAACGTGCACAATCAGGAATCTGTCAATAACGCAGACCCGCGAGAGGACGCTCCATAATGTAAGTGCTGTATCCACTGGGAGGACGGATTAATATCCCATTGGAAGTATAGAGCCCAGCAGTCAATGCTGCAATATCCATTTAAAGGAATCCTATCAGAGTCATGTCAAGATGTTTGTCTGCAACATCTCCAAATTACAGGAGTCATTTTCTGCATCAATGAGGCTTGTATGTGAACATGGACGTTAGAAAGTAATTAAAGCATCTGCCAGTCAGAAATAATAAGAGATGAGCTGCTACTTATGTAAATGAACGGTGTTATCACTGACGGCATTATCAGACAGAGTTATCAGACTGCTGCACGGAATATGTCTGCCATTAGCTGGATGCAGAATATCACACACTTCTGTCTAAAGCTTTCTGTCATTCACTCAGCATCACCCTTCTCTCAGCGTCGCCCTTCTCTCAGCGTCGCCCTTCTCTCAGCGTCGTTCATCTCTCAGCGTCGTCCATCTCTCAGCGTCACCCTTCTCTCAGCGTTGCCCCTCTCAGCGTCGTCCCTCTCTCAGCGTCGTCCATCTCTCAGCATCACCCTTCTCTCAGCGTCGCCCTCTGCTCTGCGTCGCCCTTCTCTCAGCGTCGTCCTTCTCTCAGTGTCGTCCATCTCTCAGCGTCACCCTTCTCTCAGCGTCGCCCCTCTCTCAGCGTCACCCTTCTCTCAGCGTCGCCCTCTGCTCAGCGTCGCCCCTCTCTCAGCGTTGTCCATCTCTCAGCGTCACCCTTCTCTCAGCGTCGCCCTCTGCTCAGCGTCGTCCATCTCTCAGCGTCACCCTTCTCTCAGCATCGCCCTCTGCTCAGCGTCGCCCTTTTCTCAGCGTCACCCTCCTCTCAGCGTCACCCTTCTCTCAGCGTCGCCCTCCTCTCAGCGTCGCCCTTCTCTCAGCGTCGCCCTTCTCTCAGCGTCGCCCCTCTCTCAGCGTCACCCTTCTCTCAGCGTTGCCCTCCTCTCAGCGTTGCCATCCTCTCAGCGTCGCCCTTCTCTCAGCGTCGCCCTTCTCTCAGCGTCGCCCCCCTCTCAGCATCACCCTCCTCTCTGTGGTCCTATTCTTTCAGCAATCTAAGTTGCATTAAGTGTAAGAACCGAGACGTCCAGATGGGACAAAACAGACAGGGGCAATTCTATGGGCCAAATCCCACAGGGAAATTCAAACATAAAAAAGTAACACAGAGAGTCCCAGTATCCCCTCTCATGATTACTTACAGATATATAGGATAAAGTGTATACAATGGGAGGGGCTGGGTGTACGGGGGTTGGACTTTGAAGTGACGTCCTTACTCTTTACATCATGCACATCCTCAGATTCATCCTCCCACCGCAGGGGGAGTTACACGGACCGGGGAGTGGCCATGCACTGTGAAATGCGCTAGCAGGTGAACAAATATTGACCGGTGCATTCTGCCATTTTTGTGATTTGTAAATGTGCAAACTGTCCCTATAAATCCCCTTCCTTTAATGTAGAGACTTAGTGCATCTAACATATTATATATTTAGAAGTACACGGTGTGAAGAATGCTGCATTTATTCCCCGGCTATCAGTACGTTACCTCCGTTTCCCGCATCCTTCTATGTTTACAATAAGTGAGATATAACGTACCGGATGAAGGAAACTTCTATTACCTTCCTCGCACCAGAGCTTTTCATTTCTGCGCTAGTAAATCATAGGTTTTACTTTAAATTAACCCTTTCTCCCAGCTAACCTGACCTTGGAGCCACTGCCCCATAAACAAAGAGGAGACAATTTCAAGGTAATTAACCCTTCCCCTCCGACAGCTCAAGCTTGTCCGTGTGGCTCTATGAAGCAGCAAAGATTGATTTCATGGAGCTTATCCGGCTCTGGCAGCTCAGCGCTGAGGCCTATGATGTATGGTTACCATGGCAGCAGGAAGCGTTATGGCAGAATTATAGACATCCACAAGATCTCTACTGAGGACCGATATGGTAACCTCTTGTCTCGTTGGTCACCGGAGCTGTAACGTGATTGCAAACATTTCAGAAACAGATGATTGACAATTCAATATGGTACCTTGCTCTATGAGGTGTAAACGTTGCTTTCTGATTGGATGAAGACTGCAACCCAAGAAATGGTATGCATGATTAACTGCTGTGCAATGTTAGGAGCGCGGCAGGCGGGGCGCAGAGGCAATTAATGTACGTCCACAGAAATCATTTCCACCCACTCTCCAAGGAACCAAGATAATCGCTAAATTATAGCATTGACTGGCTAACTAAAGAAAGCTCTTTCTCATTAAGAAACCGTGAAGGAGCCTTAATACAAATACACAGGCATTGTCTAATTCAACACTATGTTATTGTCGTGTTCTTTATACACAGTGTAAAGGCGGCTATCACCTCCTTACAGGATAATAGTCACACCAAGGTCTGTTATCATAGTTACCCTTTGTAAACGCTCAGTACTGTACATCAGGGGAATTGTGTCACATACGGCTGATACTGAAGGTGTTTTCTGTGCTTATATTGACAAGTCACAAATAAATAACCATAGCCAAGAATAGATACCAGAGTAAAAATTACTGCTCTGTCTGGTGATTGAGGGTATGCAGAGAGCAGGAGTCATTTATGATGGACCAGTGCAGAGCACATTTGGCATCAGAGAAACCACCACATTCACAGAGCTTGCGACCGTGATGGAGGCGAGGAACCTGATCACATCGATGGAGGCAGCACGTAGTGAGGTGGCGGCAGCACGTAGTGTGGTGGTGGCAGCACGTAGTGTGGTGGTGGCAGCACGTAGTGAGGTGGCTGCAGCACGTAGTGGGGTGGTGGCAGCACGTAGTGGGGTGGTGGCAGCATGTGATGTGGTGGTGGCAGCAAGTAGTGGGGTGGTGGCAACACGTAGTGTGGTGGTGGCAGCACATGATGTGGTGGTGGCAGCATGTAGTGGGGTGATGGCAGCACGTGATGTGATGGTGGCAGCATGTAGTGGGGTGGTGGCAGCACATGATGTGGTGGTGGCAGCATGTAGTGGGGTGGTGGCAGTACGTGATGTGATGGTGGAAACACTTAGCGGGGTGGTGGCAGCACGTAGTGAGGTGGTGGCAGCACGTAGTGTGGTGGTGACAGCACATAGTGTGGTGGTGATTATATTGACAAGTCGCAAATAAATAACCATAGCCAAGAATAGATACCAGAGTAAATAATACTGCTCTGTCTGGTGATTGAGGGTATGCAGAGAGCAGGAGGCATTTATGATGGACCAGTGCAGAGCACATTTGGCATCAAAGAAACCACCACATTCACAGAGCTTGCGACCGTGATGGAGGCGAGGAACCTGATCACATTGATGGAGGCAGCACGTAGTGAGGTGGCGGCAGCACGTAGTGTGGTGGTGGCAGCACGTAGTGAGGTGGCTGCAGCACGTAGTGGGGTGGTGACAGCACGTAGTGTGGTGGTGACAGCACGTAGTGTGGTGGTGGCAGCACGTAGTGGGGTGGTGGCAGCACGTAGTGATGTGGTGCCGGCAGCACGTAGTGGGGTGGTGGCAGCACGTAGTGGGGTGGTGGCAGCACGTAGTGAGGTGGTGGCAGCACATTGTGTGGTGGTGGCAGCACATAGTGTGGTGGTGGCAGTACGTAGTGGGGTGGTGGTAGCACATAGTGTGGTGGTGGCAGCACGTAGTGGGGTGGTGGCAGCACGTGATGTGGTGGTGGCAGCAAGTAGTGGGGTGGTGGCAACACGTAGTGTGGTGGTGGCAGCACATGATGTGGTGGTGGCAGCATGTAGTGGGGTGGTGGCAGCACGTAATGTGGTGGTGGCAGTACGTAGTGGGGTGGTGGCAACACGTAGTGTGGTGGTGGCAGCACATGATGTGGTGGTGGCAGCATGTAGTGTGGTGGTGGCAGCACATGATGTGGTGGTGGCAGCACATGATGTGGTGGTGGCAGCACGTAGTGAGGTGGTGGCAGCACATTGTGTGGTGGTGGCAGCACATAGTGTGGTGGTGGCAGTACGTAGTGGGGTGGTGGTAGCACATAGTGTGGTGGTGGCAGCACGTAGTGGGGTGGTGGCAGCACGTGATGTGGTGGTGGCAGCAAGTAGTGGGGTGGTGGCAACACGTAGTGTGGTGGTGGCAGCACATGATGTGGTGGTGGCAGCATGTAGTGGGGTGGTGGCAGCACGTGATGTGATGGTGGCAACACTTAGCGGGGTGGTGGCAGCATGTAGTGGGGTGGTGGCAGCACGTGATGTGATGGTGGCAACACTTAGCGGGGTGGTGGCAGTACGTAGTGGGGTGGTGGTAGCACATAGTGTGGTGGTGGCAGCACGTAGTGGGGTGGTGGCAGCACGTGATGTGGTGGTGGCAGCACGTAGTGAGGTGGTGGCAGCACATTGTGTGGTGGTGGCAGCACATAGTGTGGTGGTGGCAGTACGTAGTGGGGTGGTGGTAGCACATAGTGTGGTGGTGGCAGCACGTAGTGGGGTGGTGGCAGCACGTGATGTGGTGGTGGCAGCAAGTAGTGGGGTGGTGGCAACACGTAGTGTGGTGGTGGCAGCACATGATGTGGTGGTGGCAGCATGTAGTGGGGTGGTGGCAGCACGTAATGTGGTGGTGGCAGTACGTAGTGGGGTGGTGGCAACACGTAGTGTGGTGGTGGCAGCACATGATGTGGTGGTGGCAGCATGTAGTGTGGTGGTGGCAGCACATGATGTGGTGGTGGCAGCACATGATGTGGTGGTGGCAGCACGTAGTGAGGTGGTGGCAGCACATTGTGTGGTGGTGGCAGCACATAGTGTGGTGGTGGCAGTACGTAGTGGGGTGGTGGTAGCACATAGTGTGGTGGTGGCAGCACGTAGTGGGGTGGTGGCAGCACGTGATGTGGTGGTGGCAGCAAGTAGTGGGGTGGTGGCAACACGTAGTGTGGTGGTGGCAGCACATGATGTGGTGGTGGCAGCATGTAGTGGGGTGGTGGCAGCACGTGATGTGATGGTGGCAACACTTAGCGGGGTGGTGGCAGCATGTAGTGGGGTGGTGGCAGCGTGCCAGCTCTGGATTGTCTTATCTGTCAGTAACAACCTGGGAGATTGGTACTAATACCTGAAACTGATAACAGAGACATTTATACAGTTAAGACACTGAGACCAGCTGATTGGGGCCTATCACAATAAGAAATATCGGCGTGCTCCCAATGTTTTACATGGGAAATTCCTCTGTCTACGTAATGCTGTGGGCAAAGCAGGGGCAAGAAGAAATGGGGCAGAAGCTGAGAAATCAGTCCTAGGCTCAAACACTGTTTCGTGGCCCCAGGACCCACAGATAGCTCGTCCTGTTTTTTTTCCCAAATGTGCATAAAATGAGTTGTGCCACCGGTGTGTCTTGCTTGGTGTTTGGCACAAAAGTGTGAGGTCAGCTGACCCCATTCTTATAATGCTGACGCCGGTCATGGTGTAGGTACTTGTAGTTGTCCTATACCCGATACATCGCTTCATTATCTCGCACAGAAGCACCTCACCTCGTCTTCAGAAGGCATTACATTTCCGGACAAATCCATTGGTTTCTTTATTTCACTATCCAATGTAGGAACCTCTCTATATTTCACAAATTAGGGGGAAGATATTTGGCATCTTAAAAAGCCTAACCCCTTTTATTTTTTTTACTTTAAAATGAAGATGCCCCGTTATTTTAGCATTGGGGGTGGAGGTGGTGAGGTCTGAGTCCCCTTCTCATACAGGACCAGCAGACAATAGCAGACGCACCTTCGTCGGACTTTCCCCTTCCAAATGAGAGTGTCCTCTGTTCTGGTCCCGGAATAGAGAGACTAAGGACCCCGATTCCAGGCATTGTCAGAGCAGGCACGTGCTGTAATATATTATAGGGATGTATATTACATAGGAGAATGCTATATATTGTGTGGGAGTATATTATATTATGTAGTATTGTATGTTGTACGAGCCATTCAGGTCCTCCCCTATCTACATACACAAATATAGCCATAGATCTATTCCAGGACAGTATTGATGCCTTCCCTGTGTTACAATCTGCATTCTAACAGGAAAGGACACTAGTATAATAATGATTAATATAATAAACCTCTCTTAATTAAACACTAGTCACATGTACTACTGCCAGATGCTCATCTAAGACACAATTAAAGGAAATGTACTTATTTCTTCATATAAATGCCAGAATGTCTGGCACTTTACATCAATGATATGAAAAATTAAAAATAACCCAACTGATCTGTGTTTTCCCATGAAAGGGGGTCTGGACTGGGCTGTAAGGGGGGGGGGGGGCCTCTGCAGCGTCCCTGCAAACATGGGGGCTCTCCGGTCTGTTCCCATGACCTTGACGTCTGAAGTGCAGTTTATCAGCCGGAAGATTAGACTTGGACTCCCCCAGCGGCTGGTGAGAGAGGGGCGAGTGTGGACAAAGTGTTCTGTATACAGAGAGAGGTTCGCCAGTCATATCTAATACAGGGCTGGAGGACGGGTTTTATTATCAGTATTTTTAGTTTTTGTATTTTGGAATTAACTTTTCATGTTTTAAAATGTTAGTTTTAAGGATTTAGTTAAGAAAGTTATTTAGTCATAAGAATAAATATTTCACTGTATACATTGTATCAGAATAATGTTCTAGAAGCTCCCTGTACACAATACAGCAAAGACCCAATACTCCCAACTCCCCTCACAGACTCACCCAGTCACACCCACTTGCCCACAAAGCCTTTGTAGTAGTCCAAACCACTGTTGGAGTACGAGGATCTGAACAGTTCTGCCATAACAGGGACTACAGGAAGGTACGGGTAATCTGCTTGGACATTACTGACTGTACCCACCCAATGGATCCACACACAATATCCAATCTGCAGTGTAATTACAGCTTTACACCCACTGTATTCCTCAATTTGCGCAGGGGAATCTAGATTACCACGGGGCACATAGGTAGGTGAACAGACTGTGGCATTGTGGAGCCGCACTTTGCACAGACAGAGGGAGGAGTGCAGAGTAACTCACCAGTGTGTGATCATTGTGACATATCCAGAGATGTGAACCTGTCCTTTATGTTGTGACCTGATAAAGTGATTTTTTTCCCCAGTGTCACCAATGCAGTCATCAGAATCACATTACTTTCCACAATTAGCATCATACCAGCAGCCAAAACTCCAGACTGATTGCACCCTGCTTGCTATATCACTATTACACCAGTGGTGACATCTGTAGACTGGCCCAGTAGTGAGTGCACCCTGCTCACTATATCAGTATTACACCAGTGGTGACATCTGTAGACTGGCCCAGTAACGAGTGCACCCTGCTCACTATATCACTATTATACCAGTGGTGACATCTGTAGACTGGCCCAGTAGCGAGTGCACCCTGCTCACTATATCACTATTATACCAGTGGTGACATCTGTAGACTGGCCCAGTAGCGAGTGCACCCTGCTCACTATATCACTATTATACCAGTGGTGACATCTGTAGACTGGCCCAGTAGCGAGTGCACCCTGCTCACTATATCACTATTATACCAGTGGTGACATCTGTAGACTGGCCCAGTAGCGAGTGCACCCTGCTCACTATATCACTATTATACCAGTGGTGACATCTGCAGACTGGCCCAGTAGTGAGTGCACCCTGCTCACTATATCACTATTACACCAGTGGTGACATCTGTAGACTGGCCCAGTAGTGAGTGCACCCTGCTCACTATATCACTATTACACCAGTGGTGACATCTGTAGACTGGCCCAGTAGTGAGTGCACCCTGCTCACTATATCACTATTACACCAGTGGTGACATCTGTAGACTGGCCCAGTAGTGAGTGCACCCTGCTCACTATATCACTATTACACCAGTGGTGACATCTGTAGACTGGCCCAGTAGTGAGTGCACCCTGCTCACTATATCACTATTACACCAGTGGTGACATCTGTAGACTGGCCCAGTAGTGAGTGCACCAAGCTCGCTATATCACTATTACACCAGTGGTGACATCTGTAGACTGGCCCAGTAGTGAGTGCACCCTGCTCGCTATATCACTATTACACCAGTGTTGACATCTGTAGACTGGCCCAGTAGTGAGTGCACCCTGCTCACTATATCACTATTATACCAGTGGTGACATCTGTAGACTGGCCCAGTAGTGAGTGCACCCTGCTCACTATATCACTATTATACCAGTGGTGACATCTGTAGACTGGCCCAGTAGTGAGTGCACCCTGCTCACTATATCACTATTATACCAGTGGTGACATCTGTAGACTGGTCCAGTAGTGAGTGCACCCTGCTCACTATATCACTATTACACCAGTGGTGACATCTGTAGACTGGCCCAGTAGTGAGTGCACCCTGCTCACTATATCACTATTATACCAGTGGTGACATCTGCAGACTGGTCCAGTAGTGAGTGCACCCTGCTCAATGTATCACTATTATACCAGTGGTGACATCTGTAGACTGGCCCAGTAGTGAATGCACCCTGCTCGCTATATCACTATTACACCAGTGGTGACATCTGTAGACTGGCCCAGTAGTGAGTGCACCCTGCTCACTATTACACCAGTGGTGACATCTGTAGACTGGTCCAGTAGTGAGTGCACCCTGCTCACTATATCACTATTACACCAGTGGTGACATCTGTAGACTGGCCCAGTAGTGAGTGCATAATGCTCACTATATCACTATTACACCAGTGGTGACATCTGCAGACTGGCCCAGTAGTGAGTGCACCCTGCTCGCTATATCACTATTATACCAGTCATCTGCAGACTGGTCCAGTAGTGAGTGCACCCTGCTCACTATATCACTATTATACCAGTGGTGACATCTGTAGACTGGCCCAGTAGTGAGTGCACCCTGCTCACTATATCACTATTATACCAGTGGTGACATCTGTAGACTGGCCCAGTAGTGAGTGCACCCTGCTAACTATATCACTATTACACCAGTGGTGGCATCTGTAGACTGGTCCAGTAGTGAGTGCACTCTGCTCGCTATATCACTATTACACCAGTGGTGACATCTGCAGACTGGTCCAGTAGTGAGTGCACCCTGCTCACTATATCACTATTATACCAGTGGTGACATCTGTAGACTGGCCCAGTAGTGAGTGCACCCTGCTCACTATATCACTATTACACCAGTGGTGACATCTGCAGACTGGTTCAGTAGTGAGTGCACCCTGCTCACTATTACACCAGTGGTGACATCTGTAGACTGGCCCAGTAGTGAGTGCACCCTGCTCACTATATCACTATTACACCAGTGGTGACATCTGTAGACTGGCCCAGTAGTGAGTGCACCCTGCTCACTATATCACTATTACACCAGTGGTGACATCTGTAGACTGGCCCAGTAGTGAGTGCACCCTGCTCACTATATCACTATTACACCAGTGGTGACATCTGTAGACTGGCCCAGTAGTGAGTGCACCAAGCTCGCTATATCACTATTACACCAGTGGTGACATCTGTAGACTGGTCCAGTAGTGAGTGCACCCTGCTCACTATATCACTATTACACCAGTGGTGACATCTGCAGACTGGCCCAGTAGTGAGTGTACCCTGCTCACTATATCACTATTATACCAGTGGTGACATCTGCAGACTGGCCCAGTAGTGAGTGCACCCTGCTCACTATATCACTATTATACCAGTGGTGACATCTGCAGACTGGCCCAGTAGTGAGTGCACCCTGCTCACTATATCACTATTACACCAGTGGTGACATCTGTAGACTGGTCCAGTAGTGAGTGCACCCTGCTCGCTATATCACTATTACACCAGTGGTGACATCTGTAGACTGGCCCAGTAGTGAGTGCACCCTGCTCACTATTACACCAGTGATGACATCTGCAGACTGGCCAAGTAGTGAGTGCACCCTGCTCACTATATCACTATTATACCAGTGGTGACATCTGTAGACTGGCCCAGTAGTGAGTGCACCCTGCTCACTATATCACTATTACACCAGTGGTGACATCTGTAGACTGGTTCAGTAGTGAGTGCACCCTGCTCACTATATCACTATTACACCAGTGGTGACATCTGCAGACTGGCCCAGTAGTGAGTGCACCCTGCTCACTATATCACTATTATACCAGTCGTGACATCTGCAGACTGGCCCAGTAGTGAGTGCACCCTGCTCACTATATCACTATTACACCAGTGGTGACATCTGCAGACTGGTCCAGTAGTGAGTGCACCCTGCTCACTATATCACTATTATACCAGTGGTGACATCTGTAGACTGGCCCAGTAGTGAGTGCACCCTGCTCACTATATCACTATTACACCAGTGGTGACATCTGTAGACTGGCCCAGTAGTGAGTGCACCCTGCTCACTATATCACTATTACACCAGTGGTGACATCTGTAGACTGGTCCAGTAGTGAGTGCACCCTGCTCACTATATCACTATTACACCAGTGGTGGCATCTGTAGACTGGTCCAGTAGTGAGTGCACTCTGCTCGCTATATCACTATTACACCAGTGGTGACATCTGCAGACTGGTCCAGTAGTGAGTGCACCCTGCTCACTATATCACTATTATACCAGTGGTGACATCTGTAGACTGGCCCAGTAGTGAGTGCACCCTGCTCACTATATCACTATTACACCAGTGGTGACATCTGCAGACTGGTTCAGTAGTGAGTGCACCCTGCTCACTATTACACCAGTGGTGACATCTGTAGACTGGCCCAGTAGTGAGTGCACCCTGCTCACTATATCACTATTACACCAGTGGTGACATCTGTAGACTGGCCCAGTAGTGAGTGCACCCTGCTCACTATATCACTATTACACCAGTGGTGACATCTGTAGACTGGCCCAGTAGTGAGTGCACCCTGCTCACTATATCACTATTACACCAGTGGTGACATCTGTAGACTGGCCCAGTAGTGAGTGCACCAAGCTCGCTATATCACTATTACACCAGTGGTGACATCTGTAGACTGGTCCAGTAGTGAGTGCACCCTGCTCACTATATCACTATTACACCAGTGGTGACATCTGCAGACTGGCCCAGTAGTGAGTGTACCCTGCTCACTATATCACTATTATACCAGTGGTGACATCTGCAGACTGGCCCAGTAGTGAGTGCACCCTGCTCACTATATCACTATTATACCAGTGGTGACATCTGCAGACTGGCCCAGTAGTGAGTGCACCCTGCTCACTATATCACTATTACACCAGTGGTGACATCTGTAGACTGGTCCAGTAGTGAGTGCACCCTGCTCGCTATATCACTATTACACCAGTGGTGACATCTGTAGACTGGCCCAGTAGTGAGTGCACCCTGCTCACTATTACACCAGTGGTGACATCTGCAGACTGGCCAAGTAGTGAGTGCACCCTGCTCACTATATCACTATTATACCAGTGGTGACATCTGTAGACTGGCCCAGTAGTGAGTGCACCCTGCTCACTATATCACTATTACACCAGTGGTGACATCTGTAGACTGGTTCAGTAGTGAGTGCACCCTGCTCACTATATCACTATTACACCAGTGGTGACATCTGCAGACTGGCCCAGTAGTGAGTGCACCCTGCTCACTATATCACTATTATACCAGTCGTGACATCTGCAGACTGGCCCAGTAGTGAGTGCACCCTGCTCACTATATCACTATTACACCAGTGGTGACATCTGCAGACTGGTCCAGTAGTGAGTGCACCCTGCTCACTATATCACTATTATACCAGTGGTGACATCTGTAGACTGGCCCAGTAGTGAGTGCACCCTGCTCACTATATCACTATTACACCAGTGGTGACATCTGTAGACTGGCCCAGTAGTGAGTGCACCCTGCTCACTATATCACTATTACACCAGTGGTGACATCTGTAGACTGGTCCAGTAGTGAGTGCACCCTGCTCACTATATCACTATTACACCAGTGGTGACATCTGTAGACTGGCCCAGTAGTGAGTGCACCCTGCTCGCTATATCACTATTATACCAGTGGTGACATCTGTAGACTGGCCCAGTAGTGAGTGCACCCTGCTCGCTATATCACTATTATAGCAGTGGTGACATCTGTAGACTGGCCCAGTAGTGAGTGCACCCTGCTCACTGTATCACTATTACACCAGTGGTGACATCTGTAGACTGGCCCAGTAGTGAGTGCACCCTGCTCACTGTATAACTATTACACCAGTGGTGACATCTGCAGACTGGCCCAGTAGTGAGTGCACCCTGCTCACTATATCACTATTAAACCAGTGGTGACATCTGTAGACTGGTTCAGTAGTGAGTGCACCCTGCTCACTATTACACCAGTGGTGACATCTGTAGACTGGCCCAGTAGTGAGTGCACCCTGCTCACTGTATCACTATTATACCAGTGGTGACATCTGTAGACTGGTCCAGTAGTGAGTGCACCCTGCTCACTATATCACTATTACACCAGTGGTGACATCTGTAGACTGGTCCAGTAGTGAGTGCACCCTGCTCACTATATCACTATTACACCAGTGGTGACATCTGTAGACTGGCTCAGTAGTGAGTGCACCCTGCTCACTATATCACTATTACACCAGTGTTGACATCTGCAGACTGGCCCAGTAGTGAGTGCACCCTGCTCACTGTATCACTATTATACCAGTGGTGACATCTGTAGACTGGCCCAGTAGCGAGTGCACCCTGCTCACTATATCACTATTATACCAGTGGTGACATCTGCAGACTGGCCCAGTAGTGAGTGCACCCTGCTCACTGTATCACTATTATACCAGTGGTGACATCTGTAGACTGGCCCAGTAGTGAGTGCACCCTGCTCACTATATCACTATTATACCAGTGGTGACATCTGCAGACTGGCCCAGTAGTGAGTGCACCCTGCTCACTATTACACCAGTGGTGACATCTGCAGACTGGCCAAGTAGTGAGTGCACCCTGCTCACTATATCACTATTACACCAGTGGTGACATCTGCAGACTGGCCCAGTAGTGAGTGCTCTCTGCTCACTATATCACTATTACACCAGTGGTGACATCTGTAGACTGGCCCAGTAGTGAGTGCACCCTGCTCACTATATCACTATTATACCAGTGGTGACATCTGCAGACTGGCCCAGTAGTGAGTGCACCCTGCTCACTATATCACTATTACACCAGTGGTGACATCTGTAGACTGGTCCAGTAGTGAGTGCACCCTGCTTACTATATCACTATTACACCAGTGGTGACATCTGTAGACTGGCCCAATAGTGAGTGCACCCTGCTCACTATTACACCAGTGGTGACATCTGCAGACTGGCCAAGTAGTGAGTGCACCCTGCTCACTATATCACTATTACACCAGTGGTGACATCTGCAGACTGGCCCAGTAGTGAGTGCTCTCTGCTCACTATATCACTATTACACCAGTGGTGACATCTGTAGACTGGCCCAGTAGTGAGTGCACCCTGCTCACTATATCACTATCATACCAGTGGTGACATCTGTAGACTGGCCCAGTAGTGAGTGCACCCTGCTCACTATATCACTATTACTCCAGTGGTGACATCTGTAGACTGGTCCAGTAGTGAGTGCACCCTGCTCACTATATCACTATTACACTAGTGGTGACATCTGCAAACTGGCCCAGTAGTGAGTGCACCTTGCTCACTATATCACTATTACACCAGTGGTGACATCTGTAGACTGGTCCAGTAGTGAGTGCACCCTGCTCACTATATCACTATTACACCAGTGGTGACATCTGCAAACTGGCCCAGTAGTGAGTGCACCCTGCTAACTATATCACTATTATACCAGTGGTGACATCTGTAGACTGGCCCAGTAGTGAGTGCACCCTGCTCACTATATCACTATTACACCAGTGGTGACATCTGTAGACTGGTCCAGTAGTGAGTGCACCCTGCTCGCTGCATCACTATTATACCAGTGGTGACATCTGTAGACTGGCCCAGTAGTGAGTGCACCCTGCTCGCTATATCACTATTACACCAGTGGTGACATCTGTAGACTGGTCCAGTAGTGAGTGCACCCTGCTCACTATATCACTATTACACCAGTGGTGACATCTGCAGACTGGCCCAGTAGCGAGTGCACCCTGCTCGCTATATCACTATTACACCAGTAGTGACATCTGCAGACTGGTCCAGTAGTGAGTGCACCCTGCTCGCTATATCACTATTATACCAGTGGTGACATCTGTAGACTGGCCCAGTAGTGAGTGCACTCTGCTCGCTACATCACTATTACACCAGTGGTGACATCTGTAGACTGGCCCAGTAGTGAGTGCACCCTGCTCACTATATCACTATTATACCAGTGGTGACATCTGTAGACTGGTCCAGTAGTGAGTGCACCCTGCTCACTATATCACTATTACACCAGTGGTGACATCTGTAGACTGGCCCAGTAGTGAGTGCACCCTGCTCGCTATATCACTATTATACCAGTGGTGACATCTGTAGACTGGCCCAGTAGTGAGTGCACTCTGCTCGCTACATCACTATTACACCAGTGGTGACATCTGTAGACTGGTCCAGTAGTGAGTGCACCCTGCTCACTATATCACTATTATACCAGTGGTGACATCTGTAGACTGGCCCAGTAGTGAGTGCACCCTGCTCGCTATATCACTATTACACCACGGCTTCTGAATTTGAGAAAAAAAATATGACTGAGAGATAAACTTTGCTCTCAGTGAAAACAGCAGCTACCAGGTAATTATCACCTCCACATCATTCAGTCATTTCAGGATGTTACTCTGAGTTGCCCCTGGCAGCGTTTAACCCCTTCCTGTGAGGCTCTGTGTACGGTGATGATCCTGGTTGCAGAGGAAGGGGGGTCATGGCTCCTACACCCCTCTCAGGGTAACTCCCAGGGTCTGATTACAGAGATAATTGTTTCCTCACCTGGAGACTTGCGGTGACAGGATCCCAGCACATTCCACACATCCCCCATCCCAGACACTACAGACAGAGGCCATTCATCCAGGTGATGCCCCCCAGACCTGTCTCCCATTCCACACATAAAGATCAGCAACGTTTGTTTTACCCAAGCTGGACATTGTGTGACACGTATGATCTCCATGTCTGTGCAGAGCTGGACACGTATGATCTCCGTGTCTGTGCAGAGCTGGACACGTATGATCTCTGTGTCACCCTCCGTCATCGCAGTGACAGTCACCCTACACTTATAATGATAGATAGGGGACCCGGTCAGCATCTTACAGCTCTGTATATAAAACAGGTACATTTACAGTCATTTCCTAAGAGAAGATACTATACAAACAGCATAATAATAATAATAATAATATATTAATATTACACTTATTTTGCACATTCTACACTATCTCCATCCATGATGTCTGTGGACTCCACAATACACAGAACTAGGGTGTGTAAGGGCAGCTACAGAACTAGGGTGTGAGGGTAACCACAGAAATAGTAGGGCAGAGAGGGAGCACAGGTATAAAGTCCACCCTGGGGGCCCGGATGGTAATCATGTTAAACAGGGCAGGGGAATGGTACTTCCAAGAGCCCTAGATACCCCTCGCATCTTACCATATGTTTAATCAGGGTAGACTGGGTGTGTGACATCATAGCCCAGCGCCACCCTCCTGGCATATCAATGCCAGCAGATTCACAGGTAAGAAGCTGGCACCCTCCATGTCAGTGGTTGGCGCACAGTGAATGGGCACTGCAAGGAATATAAAACACTGTACCCGCCTAGGGTGGCCTAATGCCAGCGCCAGCACTGCCTCGCCCCTGCTGGCAGCCAATGAGCTGGTGGGGTGGGGGGTGTTCAATGCAATTTCCTGGGCAGCTGGCACTCATGGGAAAAAGAAAAACCCTAACACAGTGCCATGACGTCTCTTATTCAATGGTTTAGATCCCCCTGATATTATGGTTCTCTAGGCGGCCGCCTGAGCTTGCCAGATGGTAGCACCGGTCCTGCTTGTCGATGTTTCCTAAACGCCAGTTCTCCCGTCCTGTTTTGAAACCATTAGATACAGCAGAAAATGAATAAACTTCCCAGTAAAACAAGGTCATGTTAAGGTACCACACATAAGACGCATCCTAAATCACAGCTACGTGTTAGGACCTGTAGGATCACGATGCTCCAATACGTTTGTGGTATTCAGAAAACCTTCAGTCCTAGGAGCATCTCAGGGGATGGGGAACCTGTATCAACAGAAAGTTAAACAAAGCTGACTCTTCTCACAGAGGAAGTTAAACATTTGCAGTCAGCGATGTCATATGCAAAATATTTTCTTGGCACAGAAGAATTTAGTTAAACAAGTGAATAACAATGTGACTTTTATCACTTATCTGCGCCTCAGAACATTTCCATTTGACATTGCTGAACATTTTATCTCCCAAGTCCCCCAAAAAATATTGTAGTGATTTATTGAAGTCCGGAGCTCACATGACGAACATTTCAATTACAAGCTGAGTCAACAACCTCTGTTTATTCAGATTCCATATTTACTCTCCATAGACCTTATCAGGGGATCTCCTACATATAATTGTCCTGTCCCTGTACAATGCCTCTGTCTGATTCGGAGACAGCAGCAGACACGGGGGAGGGTGTGGGGGGGGGGGGGGGGGGGTATTTTATCATCATCAGAAACTTCATTAAGTCAAAAAGGGTCATTTACAAAAGCGCAAACAGTCCTTTGTGATGACACGTGATTTTGTGGGGGGGGGGGGGGGGGTAAATGCACCTGTTTTCTATGGGTAGTGCTTGGATTTGTGGAGATTTGCAATTGTTTGGGGGAGGAGCTTGGCAAATTGGGGGCATCCATGATCATTACAGATTTGGGGTATGAATAGACCTACTTATGAGGGTTGTAGAAATTGCATTTGGGGCCGTCTCCCTGTTTTGCTCACAGCATTTTTTCAAGGTCTGGAATTTCCTAGACAGTCTGGAGGAGCCAGTCATAATATCCCGTATTATTGAGGTGCGCTGGGCACCTTCCCGATGCACTTTTATGGGAAAGAACATTTTCTGCCAATGTAATAAAACATTCAAACACCTAGTGATACATGTAGTAATAATATTGATACATACATAATAAATGTCCCCTCACTCTCATAATTAATATAAGAATTACAAGTGTTCATAGGACGGCCTTCTGTATTCCGTTTCCACCCTGCGCATTTCTATTCTGCGAATGTTTAGTGTGTGGGGGCATACTTATAAATGCCAGGGTGTGGGCACATACCTATGAATGCCCAGGGTGTGGGCACATACCTATGAATGCCCATGGTGTGGGCACATACCTATGAATGCCCATGGTGTGGGCACATACCTATGAATGCCCAGGGTGTGGGCACATACCTTTGAATGCCCAGGGTGTGGGCACATACCTATGAATGCCCATGGTGTGGGCACATACCTATGAATGCCCAAGGTGTGGGCACATACCTATGAATGCCCAGGGTGTGGGCACATACCTATGAATGCCCAGGGTGTGGGCACATACCTATGAATGCCCAGGGTGTGGGCACATACCTATGAATGCCCATGGTGTGGGCACATACCTATGAATGCCCATGGTGTGGGCACATACCTATGAATGCCCAGGGTGTGGGCACATACCTATGAATGCCCATGGTGTGGGCACATACCTATGAATGCCCAGGGTGTGGGCACATACCTATGAATGCCCATGGTGTGGGCACATACCTATGAATGCCCAGGGTGTGGGCACATACCTATGAATGCCCATGGTGTGGGCACATACCTATGAATGCCCGGAGTGTGGCAGCATACCTATTGTGAAGATACAAGGTTTTCTGGACCAATTCTACCCACTTCACTCTGGCTGGCCACCCACGGGTGCCATGAGTGTGGGCATATCATCCCACCCAGCTAGAGTGGAGCTTTATGCTGTCCCGTGTCATAAGATGAGACAACAATAAAACTGGGCCACTCCTGTGCACACATACATGGTAGGAGAGTTGTAGGCCACCATCCCTTGGGTGCCTTGTCCGCCCTCAAATGCCCAACTGCAAATAGTCCCTTGGCAGGTAATCTGTTTGTGGAGGTCACGTTCCCCTCCCCCATATACCCAAATGAAGACTGCCTAGGAGCAGGAAAATTTTGGGGCTCCTTGTCCGGTTGTTTCCGGCAAAGATCCAATCTTTCCTCCCCCATACGCTCAAGTGACAACTGCCCAGTGTCAGGAAAACTTTGGGGGTTCTTGTCTGCGTCCTTCTCCTAAAGATCAAATCCCCCCTTCCCCAAACATTCAAGGGACAACTGTCACGTGGCAGGCAAACTTGGGAGCTTCATTCTTTGCTGCTGGGGATTCCTCTGTCCCCCTTCCAAACCACATGTGGGTGCCTCTGTATGTATGTTGGGGTGCATCTCTTATCCCCTGCTACCACATCTAACTGTTGCACTTCTTCCCTCGCCTCTGGCACATCAGTGAATCCTCATTGGCTATAAAAAGTATATGCTCTAATCCACATTTTGTGGAAAACGAGGGACAGGATGGTTACAGTGTTATCAAACTCGCTTCATCACACCTATGAATACCCGGGGTGTGGCCTCATACCTATGAATGCCCGGGGTGTGGCAGCATACCTATGAATGCCCAGGGTGTGGCTGCATACCTATGAATACCCAGGGTGTGGCCGCATGCCTATGAATACCCGGGGTGTGGCAGCATACCTATGAATTGCCGGGGTGTGGCAGCATACCTATGAATGCCCGGGGTGTGGCTGCATACCTATGAATGCCCAGGGTGTGGCAGCATACCTATGAATGCCCGGGGTGTGGCAGCATACCTATGAATGCCCAGGGTGTGGCAGCATACCTATGAATGCCCGGGGTGTGGCTGCATACCTATGAATGCCCGGGGTGTGGCTGCATACCTATGAATGCCCAGGGTGTGGCAGCATACCTATGAATGCCCGGGGTGTGGCAGCATACCTATGAATGCCCGGGGTGTGGCTGCATACCTATGAATGCCCAGGGTGTGGCAGCATACCTATGAATGCCCAGGGTGTGGCAGCATACCTATGAATGCCCAGGGTGTGGCAGCATACCTATGAATGCCCGGGGTGTGGCAGCATACCTATGAATGCCCGGGGTGTGGCTGCATACCTATGAATGCCCGGGGTGTGGCAGCATACCTATGAATGCCCAGGGTGTGGCCGCATACCTATGAATGGCCGGGGTGGGGCCTCATACCTATGAATGCCCAGGGTGTGGCAGCATACCTATGAATGGCCGGGGTGTGGCTGCATACCTATGAATGCCCGGGGTGTGGCAGCATACCTATGAATGCCCAGGGTGTGGCAGCATACCTATGAATGCCCAGGGTGTGGCAGCATACCTATGAATGCCCGGGGTGTGGCTGCATACCTATGAATGCCCGGGGTGTGGCAGCATACCTATGAATGCCCTGGGTGTGGCTGCATACCTATGAATACCCGGGTGTGACCTCATATCTATGAATGGCCGGAGTGTGGCCGCATACCTATGAATGCCCGGGGTGTGGCCGCATACCTATGAATGGCCGGGGTGTGGCCGCATACCTATGAATGGCCGGGGTGTGGCAGCATACCTATGAATGGCCGGGTGTGGCCTCATATCTATGAATACCCGGGTGTGGCCGCATACCTATGAATGGCCGGGGTGTGGCCTCATACCTATGAATGGCCGGGGTGTGGCAGCATACCTATGAATGGCCGGGGTGTGGCCTCATATCTATGAATACCCGGGTGTGGCCGCATACCTATGAATGGCCGGGGTGTGGCCTCATATCTATGAATACCCGGGTGTGGCCGCATACCTATGAATGGCCGGGGTGTGGCCTCATATCTATGAATGGCCGGGGTGTGGTCTCGTATCTATGAATGGCCGGGGTGTGGCATCATACCTATGAATGGCCGGGGTGTGGCCTCATACCTATGAATGGCCGGGGTGTGGCCTCATATCTATGAATGCCCGGGGTGTGGCTGCATACCTATGAATGCCCAGGGTGTGGCTGCATACCTATAAATGCCCAGGGTGTGGCTGCATACCTATGAATACCCGGGTGTGGCCGCATACCTATGAATGGCCGGGGTGTGGCCTCATACCTATGAATGGCCGGGGTGTGGCAGCATACCTATGAATGGCCGGGGTGTGGCAGCATACCTATGAATGGCCGGGGTGTGGCCTCATCCCTATGAATGGCCGGGGTGTGGCCTCATATCTATGAATGGCCGGGGTGTGGCAGCATACCTATGACTGTGCTATAATGTAGCCATGATTGTTGTATTCAGCATATTGAGAGCAGTACACAACATTTCACGAACTTCTGTCATATGTATTTTTTACATATTTTAAGTGAAATAAAGTATATTTTTCAATAGAAAGAAATGATCTTCCAGAAATAAGATTCTTTTGTCGGTAAAGAATTTTAATTTGTTACATATCGGAAGTGGCCTCAGTTGTGCGTGTTTTGCATTCATAGACAAAGTGATTTTAATGGACCCCCAGCCGCAATGTTTCTTCATTTTGAAATATTCTCTATAGTAAAAATGCTGTTTTGTGAATGTAAAGCCAGGAACGCGCCTCTGCTCTCAGTTTCCTGGAGAACAGTAGATTTTTTTAGCATTTGAAATTCTTCTCTGACAGAGGACAATTCTCTTCATTTTCTGGGATACAAAGGAACAAACCATATGAAATCTTCAGTAATTATAAAACATTGGCTGTGTACTGAGGCTTCACGCTTGGAACGTACAGAAATTACAGAGTAATGTTGTGCTGGAAGGGATGTAAGATAATCAGTGAGGAATTGGAAAGAGTCTGCAGTTCTCTCTTACCAGGGAGCGTGGTGGGCATTGTCTGCTGCTAGGGCACAATCTCCGGGGTCTCAGGAGTGCAATGATATATGAAATCATAATCATTATGGGACCTGAAGAAGGAAGACCTAGAGAATGGGACATGATTAGTCTCCCATCAACTCTGGGTCTGTTCATCAAAGGAACCCCGATCATGGTGATGAGGCTGATTTTTTATAATCGTTTATTACTAATCTCCCTCTTCGCCCACCACGCGGTGGTATTATTTGAAGTCACTCTGCTTTCAGCTGCCACACACTTCCTAAAGATCCAAGGAGGGCAAAAGATGATCACTGGTCCTTACTCCCCTTCACTGTAACCTCCACTTCTTGATCAGTCCAGTAGAAACCATAACCTCTAGCCAGTCCTGACATCCAGGTCTACAATCTCCCCTCCAGTTAGGGGTGGTGGGTGCAGACAGGCTCCACCGCAAACCCCCATGACTATAGTCAGCTGAATGGACAGCCAGCCCCGCCTTCATACCACAGTTACCTTTGCACCTATTCTGGTGAATGATGCTCATATTCACCTATGAGTGGAAGTGTCTACTAGTCCTGCACTCCCTGCTTTCCATCACGTTACTGTCTCCAATAACTTCTTGTGACAGCATCAGAATTTGGTATAAGCTCCTACTACTACTACTACGTGGTATGTCCTGGGGGCATATGAGTACCACTGAGCTTATCTCTGTGGGAAAGGTGAAGACCACGATTAATCGGTTCTAGGGGTTTTATCCTAATTATCCTGAAGTTGGCCTCACATGTGCACAGAAGTTTATCCGGTTCCCATGCTGCAGGGCAATGCTCCATCTTGTGGCTCCCAATTGGCGACTCTTATTTTCTAGGGGCTGGATCAAGACTCGGGTGTTGCCTATCTCCATCTGGGACCCGCTGCTGGTGGCGACTCTAGACTGTACATGCACATAATATATGTATATATATATATTGTACATGCATACTAAGGGGAAACATGACTTGTGACTGAGAGGAGAGTGGGTGCTAGCAGGAGTAACCTGCCTGGTACCCACCTCACCTTGAACAGAGTAAAATGTATCTGGGCCACAGTCAATTTATTGTGGGAAACGAGGTACAGCAATGGTCGGGTGAGTTTCATCCCTCGTTTCACCACAAGGACACAATAAGCAAAGGTCTTGGACTATGTGTGATGTGAGGACCTCCAGAGAGGTCACAGTCAGTATTGTCCCATCCGCAACATGTGAGTCACATCCACTGGTTTTCCCTCATACCCCATGTGTTGCGTTCATTAGTGTCCCCTCAGCTCCCTGTGTCACATTTATTATGGCGTGGGAAGCGTCAGAGTTCAGGCTATTTGTGGACACCTCATCTTCTCATAGTTTATGGATAAAAATATCAGGGTCACTTAGTTCAGAACCCCAAATCCATGTTCCTGGCTTTCCACTATTAATGTCACTTATGTATGTCCTCTGTGGTTTACGGCTATACGGCGTGGTCACCTGACGAGAGAGATTCACCCCATGGTAAGCTCCCTCACTGGTAAAATATCCACAATGGCAGCTCTGTCCTCCTCACAAAAGCATCTACACGGATTCCTAGACGACGTCCTTAGAACCGGGCTTGTGGTGGTCTCACCTACAGCAGCCCCCTTTCCCTTACAACTGAACACTCCAACCAGTTCTCAGTTACAAGTGCATCGAGTGTCTTTTCTTTTCTTATCATTGTGCTGTTGACGGCTGTGTTCCATCATTACCTCTGATGGCTTTTTGCAAAATTGTGATTTCCTAAACTAAAACTGTTATCTTTCATTTCCTTTTGAATCCTGCTTCTTAGCTGTTATTATTATTTTTATTCAATTATTTATCATTCTGTATGTGGTATAAGCAGAGAAATGGTCATCTTGTAGGAGAGATGATTTATACTTACTGTAATAGCAGAATGCATGTACGGACGCTGACTATTATTCACACTCACATAATGATAAACTGATAAACCATAAATTGGAATTGGTCCATCAGTTTAGTTGTTTTTATCCTAAAGGCTGCCAATGTATTATTCTACATGACCATAATCCGATCAGCTCTGATTGGGTAGAATGGAAAATGTGCTGAATGACTCAAACTGAGATGAGTCAAATTGTGGCAAAATGTCCCATGAATAGAGTTTTGCAATGGAACAAGTGTGACACAGAGGCGTGACGCAGAGACATGATGCAGAGGCGTGACGCAGAGACGTGACGCAGAGGCGTGACGCAGAGGCGTGATGCAGAGACGTGACGCAGAGGCATGACGCAGAGACATGACGCAGAGACGTGACGCAGAGGCGTGACGCAGAGGCGTGACGCAGAGGCATGACGCAGAGACATGACGCAGAGGCGTGACGCAGAGGCGTACCGCAGAGGCGTGACGCAGAGGCGTGCGCAGAGACATGACGCAGAGGCGTGACGCAGAGGCGTGCGCAGAGACATGACGCAGAGGCGTGACGCAGAGACGTGACACAGAGGCGTGACAGAGACGTGACGCAGAGGCGTGACGCAGAGGCGTGCGCAGAGACGTGACGCAGAGGCGTGACGCAGAGACGTGACGCAGAGACATGACGCAGAGACATGACGCAGAGACGTGACGCAGAGGCGTGACGCAGAGACGTGACGCAGAGGCGTGAGCAGAGACATGACGCAGAGGCGTGACGCAGAGGCGTGACAGAGACGTGATGCAGAGGCGAGACGCAGAGGCGTGACGCAGAGGCGTGACGCAGAGACGTGACGCAGAGGCGTGACGCAGAGGCGTGATGCAGAGACGTGACGCAGAGGCATGACGCAGAGACATGACGCAGAGACATGACGCAGAGGCGTGACGCAGAGGCGTGACGCAGAGACGTGACGCAGAGGCATGACGCAGAGACATGACGCAGAGACATGACGCAGAGGCGTGACGCAGAGGCGTGACGCAGAGGCATGACGCAGAGACATGACGCAGAGGCGTGACGCAGAGGCGTGACGCAGAGGCGTGATGCAGAGACGTGACGCAGAGACGTGACGCAGAGGCATGACGCAGAGACATGACGCAGAGACATGATGCAGAGGCGTGACGCAGAGGCGTGACGCAGAGACATGACGCAGAGACATGATGCAGAGGCGTGACGCAGAGACGTGACGCAGAGGCGTGACGCATAGGCGTGATGCAGAGACGTGACGCAGAGGCATGACGCAGAGACATGACGCAGAGACATGACGCAGAGGCGTGACGCAGAGGCGTGACGCAGAGGCATGACGCAGAGACATGACGCAGAGGCGTGGCGCAGAGGCGTACCGCAGAGGCGTGATGCAGAGGCGTGCGCAGAGACATGACGCAGAGGCGTGACGCAGAGGCGTGCGCAGAGACATGACGCAGAGGCGTGACGCAGAGACGTGACACAGAGGCGTGACAGAGACGTGACGCAGAGGCGTGACGCAGAGGCGTGCGCAGAGACGTGACGCAGAGGCGTGACGCAGAGACGTGACGCAGAGACATGACGCAGAGACATGACGCAGAGACGTGACGCAGAGGCGTGACGCAGAGACGTGACGCAGAGGCGTGAGCAGAGACATGACGCAGAGGCGTGACGCAGAGGCGTGACAGAGACGTGACGCAGAGGCGTGACGCAGAGGCGTGCGCAGAGACATGACGCAGAGGCGTGACGCAGAGACGTGACACAGAGGCGTGACAGAGGCGTACCGCAGAGGCGTGACGCAGAGGCGTGCGCAGAGACATGACGCAGAGGCGTGACGCAGAGGCGTGCGCAGAGACATGACGCAGAGGAGTGACGCAGAGACGTGACACAGAGGCATGACAGAGACGTGACGCAGAGGCGTGACGCAGAGGCGTGCGCAGAGACGTGACGCAGAGGCGTGACGCAGAGACGTGACGCAGAGACATGACGCAGAGACGTGACGCAGAGGCGTGACGCAGAGGCGTGACGCAGAGACGTGACGCAGAGGCGTGACGCAGAGGCGTGACGCAGAGGCGTGACGCAGAGACGTGACGCAGAGGCGTGACGCAGAGGCGTGACGCAGAGGCGTGACGCAGAGGCGTGACGCAGAGGCGTGACATTCCAGCAATAAAAGCTTTGAGTTGACTTATGATTGAGCGTCTTTGTAATTTTGCATTTTGTGGATGAGCAGAGCAGAGTGACAACATTTAATTCATTCTGCTGGGTTGGGTGGGACTTGGACACAAGTCCAAGCTCTGAAAAACTTTGATGGAATCAGTTTAATACTTTGAACAGTTCCAACAGTTTCGCTCATCTCCAGTTGTTGTTGTCATTGCCTACTAGAAAGGTGGATAGAGGAAGGACATTATATTATGTGGAGGTTCAGCTGACCCCTAACCATACATATCTATCCCTCCATATCATGTCACTAGAAGAGTAAGATATCGGATGCTCAAAGGTTTAGGTCATTTAGGAATATTTAGCTGCAGCTCCGTCTGTTTTATATCTTTGGCAATGTATATACCCCCAGCATGTGGCAGACAAACTGACCACAGATCTACCAAACAATCATGTCAGCAGAAATGAGCAAAAACGGTGGAAATCAAGAATTCAGGAATTTGTGGATTCTGAGCGGTTAAAGATGAAACAAAACACAAGAAGTCTGGTGATACTGACACTAATAACTAAACATGGTCCCGCACGCCAATGTCCACCCTCATTTGTATCTAGTTATAGACAAACATTTCCATGTAACACACAAAGCCTCCTGCCCATACAGATGGGTCCAGAGTGAGTGGGTCACCTCTGTAGCGGAGGTAGCACTGACAACTTGCACAATCACAGTGGATGGTAGTGAAAGTCCTTATTGCGATGAGCGCAAATTAGGTGTTAGTCTAATGTGTAGCTGGAACATCCGATCTTCAACCCAGCAGCCTCAGGTTCTTGTGGGTGCCTCAGACTACTGCTACCTGCAGAAGTAACCCTCTACCTGCAGAAGTAACCTTCTATATTGCATAACCCCTCACATAAAGAGTTATATCTAGTTATTACAATGACCAACACCTCTTCTGACGCAGCTTGGTCGTTGGAAAGTGTATGTCCTTGTCTGCTGGCTGCTTCTCGCCAATCAGGCTCAGTCTAACAGATCCAAATATCCAGCCAATGAGAAACCAGGACACATTCTGTGTCTGAAGAACAAAAACATATATGTAATTAAAGTGCCAGCAGGTAATAATTACATAAGAAGATCTACGAATTGCAGTAGACCAACCTGTTGTTACTATACCAGATAATAAGCCTGAAATACAAAGAGTAAAAGAGCTGGGACATAGCCGCCAAACCCTTGTTGGTGCTGCCGTGAGCACCAATTGGTGCAAGATATTCAAACATCATGGGTTTGGGGAAGAAGGTGGCAACGTTTGTGGAGGAATAGAAAAGAGCTGACGAGAAGAGTTGGGCAGAGTGAGGATGTTCCTGGTTAGTGTGGAGAAGAAGCAGAGGTCGGCCGGGTTATGAGATGACGGGTGTGGGGCATTCCTTGCTGTGATGGGCAGACAGTCATTTCCACTCTGCTCTGAGCTCTGGTGGACATCGGGATCATCATATACGTTTAATAGGTCACGTTTTGCACCTTCCATTTGCAAGAAAGCCTCAAACACACAAAAATGCCCCATGTAATAAAGACTTTGCCAATGTCTCTGATGATTTATTTGAGCCATGAAGTGGCTGAACCCAGCAATATTTTAGGGAAAAGAAGTTTTATGTGATGAAAGGGGCAGCTCTATAGTGATCGAAGTTTGGACCTTGATGTGACCTTTACACGTTTGCACAGTCGCTCTCCAGATTTTCCCGCCTGTCTGTGCACCTGGGCGCCCTTCTCGCTTCCTGAGAGTGACGAGTAGGCGGCTCCTTCACATGTACCGGGTGAGGCATCTGAACGCAGCGACATAAAACCAGAAACTCAGAAGTGTCCGATGAAACCTGCTGAGACACTTGAAATAGTTTGAATATTTTCATCAGTTTCTCTTTGGCAAACATGGGGAGTTGTGGGTAACGAGCAGCAAATCGCTTCCAGTAACAAGGGGTAAACTGGACCGAAGCTCATCAACCAATCAAGCTCTTGCTTTCATTGTCTAATAATAGGTACACTCTCTCGGTTGATTGGTTGCTGTGGCTCGGTGATAACGTTGACCAAGATGCAGCGTTAATGATTGAGCTCTTTGTATTTGTCTCCTAGGTGAGTCTGATCCTTCTCATGCCCAAAAAATGCCACTGGGGGTAAGCAAAGAGCTGTCTGCAAAGAAAAACAAGGAACAGTTCAGATGGCAAGAAAATAACAACAAAAATAGAAATTACCGTAGGAAAAAGCTAAATTCATTCTACTTTGCTGCATTATTGACAGGGTGACAGTTTAACTCTTTCTTAGGCTCCAGACACTGGGAGAGACAAAGAGGCGACAGCGAGGGCGTCAGCTGACACTGTAATTAGACTTTCTATCTGTGTCTCTGTCACACTTAAGCTGGCACTTTCCATGCAGTCTGCCACCTCCTCTCCTTGGGCATTTTTAGCTGTTAGTTTGTTCCTGCGAGTCTGGCAGCAGCAGGAGGAGGAGGCGCTGGTCCTACATGGAGTTTTCTAGGGGAATAAACAACAAGTGGTTCTGGGAAACATTCATTTATTTGCAGTGTTCTCAGATGCTCTCAGGAACCTTCTGGGATAGAACATTTATAAATTCATCTTTATATTTCTGCTTCTTTCTCTAAACTGTGGAGGCGTCAGGGGGAATTATGAAAGTGCTCTTTTTACTTGTCACATATTGGAAGTGATTTATGGAGATGTCCACTTAAATAGGAAGCCACAAGATGCCTCATCCGGTGCTATGAATAGTAGACCCGGCCGTGGTGGGTTTAGTCATTCTTCATGCTCTTTACATCCTCACACAACGTTACACAATCATCATCATCATTTATTTATATAGCGCCAACATATTCCGTAGCGCTTTACAATTGGGGACAAACATAATAAACTAATAAACAAACTGGGTAAAGCAGACAAAGAGGTGAGAAGGCTGCTCGCAAGCTTACAATCTATGGGACAATGGGAGATTGACACATGAGGTTAAGTCTACATTTTGCATCTTGGCCCAACCAGACTGCAAAGGTAAAAGTGACTCATAAGCTAAATGATCCTGTCACACAACAATGTTGGTCAGGGGGTAGTTGTCTTGTGTGAAATTGTGTAACAGGCAATAACAGGCTAAAGGTAGTGAGGTTAAGAGGGTGGTTGAGGAATATTATAAACTTGTCTGAAGAGGTGGGTTTTCAGAGAACACTTGAAAGTTTGTAGACCAGAGGAGAGTCTTACTGTGCGAGGGAGAGAATTCCATAGAGTGGGTGCAGCCCGAAAAAAGTCCTGTAACCGGGATCAATCATTTGTATACAGTCAATGTGCACTATGAGAGACAAACACTGACATTATCATTACTCGGTATATTATCATGGTACAAATTATTGTTTACACTTCTACAGCTCAAAAATGACCCACTACCTGCGGACACCTCTGTGGTCCCATCTGCAGGCAGCCAATCACACTCTGTCCCTCATGCTGTCCAGTCATCTCTACATCCCTACATCAAGATATATTGTGCAGCAACGGTTAGGAGCGACGTCCGCATGGGATACAGGACCCTCCAGGTGTGTCTGGAATTGGGACGTCAGTTCCTGCTGTCCCTAGGAATGCGCCATCCGAGACAAGGTTCTCGCCTCACGCTTGGATCGGCCCTGATAAGTTATAAACATTATTATAGGATCAGAAGATGTAAGTGTTCTATAAGTATATTTCTCACAAAGAAGGACACAAAAACCAAGATCATACTGGTAGGTTAATTGTCTGCTAGGGAGTTTAGACTGTAAGCTCCGATGGGAAGGACGGGAATGACGTTTATTGATCCAGCTCAACTCTGCATAATGCAGGCGGAGGCCGGAGAATACTCAGTCACAGCAGCGAGGCACCTTGTCATAAATTAGACAAATCTGGGTGTGGAGAGTAAACCCCCCTTTACTTGTTCTGTTTAGCACTTCGAGGGCTGTGACTGCCTTCACCTAGGCCCAGCACCCCATCCATTCATTCATAGGTCCTACTAGCATCTAAATGAGGTCAACTTGTTGCAGCCCATATGAATGAGGACATCTAATTGGGGCCAATCTGAACAAGGTCACCTTATCTGACTGCGGCCCATATGAATGAGGTCACCTGATTGCGACCAATCTGAAGGAGGTCACCTGATTGCGACCAATCTGAATGAGGTCACCTTGTCGCAGTACATCTGAACGAGGACAGCTGTTTGAGGCCAATCTGAACTAGGTCACCATATCTTGGCCCATCTGAATGAGGTCACCTCATCTAATACCACCTGAACGAGGTCACCTTGTTGCAGTACATCTGAATGACATCACTTTGTTACAGTAGACAGGGATTCACAATCAGATAACAATGTGCAGTAAGAACCTCACACACAAATGTTCTTATTGTGATTAGTATTTAGTGTCCTGTGTTATGTCAGAGGGGTGCAGACTCGTCCCCCCCTGTGTATGTCAGAGGGGTGCAGACTCGTCCCCCTGTGTAATGTCAGAGGGATGCAGACTCGCCCCCCCTGTGCTATGTCAGAGGGGTGCAGACTCGCCCCCCCCCCCGTGTTATGTCAGAGGGATGCAAACTTGCCCCCCCCCCCCGTGTTATGTCAGAGGGGTGCAGCCTCGCCCCCCCCTGTGTTATGTCAGAGGGGTGCAGACTCGCCCCCCCTGTGTTATGTCAGAGGGGTGCAGACTCGCCCCCCCTGTGTTATGTCAGAGGGGTGCAAACTCGCCCCCCCCCCGTGTTATGTCAGAGGGGTGCAGCCTCGCCCCCCCCCCCCCTGTGTTATGTCAGAGGGGTGCAGACTCGCCCCCCCTGTGTTATGTCAGAGGGGTGCAGACTCGTCCCCCTGTGTTATGTCAGAGGGGTGCAGACTCGTCCCCCTGTGTTATGTCAGAGGGGTGCAGACTCGCCCCCCCCCCTGTGTTATGTCAGAGGGGTGCAGACTCGCCCCCCCTGTGTTATGTCAGAGGGGTGCAGACTCGCCCCATCTGTGTTATATCAGAGGGGTGCAGACTCGCCCCCCCCTGTGTTATGTCAGAGGGGTGCAGACTCGCCCCCCCTGTGTTATGTCAGAGGGGTGCAGACTTGTCCCCCTGTATTTCTTCTGTTTATTCCTAAAACTTTGTGTATCGCATGATTTTACTGCTCAACTGACCCTTTATCTAGGCCCTGAACGCCCTTCACAGTCTCCTCTGCTCTCCACTGTTCAGTATTAGGAGAAGTGAAGAAAGTTAATGATTAATTAGCTTGTAATTAAAGAAATGCATCATTAACTACACATTATCCCTAACTCGTGTTCCCATATTGTTACTGCAAATATTGCTCCATTTCAGGCCAGTACAATATGTTTTGCTGTAACATCGGTTCTTAAAGGGGCCGAGTTCTTTTCAAGAAATAGAATATTATTGATGTGATAAATCCAGTCTGTAACATCAGGGTTTCATTTAATTATAATGGTAATCCAGCCCAACACTGCTGTGTTATTGGAGAAACCCTGGCTCAGAAGTTAAGAGCCCCAAACAAGGGAAGATCTCAGATACACCGGGGCACACATGGAACATAAATGTGAGCTCTGGTGCAGCATGGACGTTATATGTAACACGCCAGGTACGTGATCTGTGTCAGGAGACCTCTCTGCTCTATGGAACACATAAAGATGTAACAGAGTGCTTCATGGGGCTGTGCCCACATATGTACATTACTTTTATTTACATGATAAACATATGATATAAGAACTAGTTCCACTAATAAACGATGTGTCAGTACACAGTGCCGATTACACCGACAGCATGAACCAGCTACTGTCCATTAACTGCCTTCAATATACAGAGAACCTGACACCGTGAACCAACATGGAATTAAATCTCATGAGCCCCCAATTCCTGGGAACTTCCAATCCCAACATTACAACTGGAATATCCCTCCGGGAAGCTCAGCAAATGGGGAATCTCTGAACAGTGTACGGTTCTATATATATAATATATAGAAAGATAATTATCAGCTCAGGCTGCCAGGTCAGAGGTTTAATATTGGACCCATAAAAAAATACACATTTGGAGGCAATAAGCCAGGATAGTAACAGTCATCTCCGCAATCAGGGTGATTTACTAACTGCAGCGTCTGTGTACTTGTAGGTAATTAGTGTAAGGAAGTACGTTACTGGGCAGACCTATCCTACTTATCAATAGATCCCTTGTAGCGGCAATAAGGCTCATTGTTTATCCAACAGAATAAAATATAACTTATTGCGCAATTTGTCAATAAAATATCGTCAGGCTTAACCTGCCTGTCGCCGGGTCATACCTTAGCCGGGTCAGATGTCGCCGGGTCATACGTCAGCCGGGTCATACGTCAGCCGGGTCATACGTCAGCCGGGTCAGATGTCGCCGGCTCATACGTCAGCCGGGTCATACGTCAGCCGGGTCATACGTCAGCCGGGTCATACGTCAGCCGGGTCATACGTCAGCCGGGTCAGATGTCGCCGGGTCATACGTGAGCCAGGTCAGATGTCGCCGGGTCATACGTCAGCCGGGTCATACGTCAGCCGGGTCAGATGTCGCCGGGTCATACGTCAGCCGGGTCAGATGTCGCCGGGTCATACGTCAGCCGGGTCAGATGTCGCCGGGTCATACGTCAGCCAGGTCAGATGTCGCCGGGTCAGATGTCGCCGGGTCAAACGTCAGCCGGGTCATACGTCAGCCGGGTCATACGTCAGCCGGGTCATACGTCAGCCGGGTCAGATGTTGCCGGGTCAAACGTCAGCCGGGTCATACCGCCAGCTTTGATGCTCGCTGGTTCTTACAGACACAACTCTAAATAACAGCAGGTAGCACAGTGGCCGCCATCTTGGATCCGCCATATTTATGTTACATGAGTTGCAGAAAGTGCGCAAGAGAACATAATTAGATGTTTGGAAAACTATTAGGTGGAATTTTCCATGAAGGTTTATTTGTCCTAACGCCATAGTGAAGCCCTTTCCTCACAATGCCCTACGCCTGTAATATCACTAGAACATAGTCATCATAGAATGGTCGCGGTCCATCTGATGGAAGCACTTTCTCTGCACTGATATTATCTGTTCTTCAGAGCCTCCAGGGGAAACACAGCGCTAATCTCCATTAGGATCACATTATCTGTGCAAAGGTCAGGTTCAACCTAATAAACTATAGAAAGGTGCAAAACAGCGGCACAGTGCCCCAGGCTCAGAATGTGGACTATTGCAGCTAATATAATATAATATGATACAATATACTATGGACTGATGCATATAATATAATATAATATATTATAATATAATATACTATGGACTGATGCATATAATATAATATAATATAATATAAAATACTATGGACTGTTGCAGATAATATAATATAATATAATATAATATACTATGGACTGTTGCATATAATATAATATAATATATTATAATATAATATACTATGGACTGTTGCATATAATATAATATAATATAATATGATATAAAATACTATGGACTGTTGCAGATAATATAATATAATATACTATGGACTGTTGCATATAATATAATATAATATATTATAATATAAAATACTATGGACTGTTGCAGTTAATATAATATAATATATTATAATATAAAATACTATGGACTGTTGCATATAATATAATATAATATATTATAATATAAAATACTATGGACTGTTGCATATAATATAATATAATATATTATAATATAAAATACTATTGACTGTTGCAGATAATATAATATAATATAGTATAATATACTATGGACTGTTGCAGATAATATAATATAATATACTATGGACTGTTGCAGTTAATATAATATAATATAATTTAACACGGACTATTGCAGTTAATATAACTGTTCTAGCTAATATAATATAATATGTTTATATTATTCATCCCAAGGTATTTAACGCATTTAGACAGAAGATGACCCCCAATGGGAATGGGTAAAAGTGGGGGTGTGTTGGGAGGTTTTTTTTTAAACAAAGAACTTTATCGTGGGGTATGCGTTTTTATTTCAGTGTGTTTTATGAAGGTGCACTACAAGTCCCAGTAGCCCCTGGATGCCAGGGTATGCTGCCACTTGTAGTTCTACACACACCAGTATACCCGAGCAGTTTACAGCTCCGGGGCTTGCTGATTTATTAACAGAAAACAACACATTATCACGCCAGGCGTCACAGGCGTATCTCCTGCAACATACGTGTTTTACAGAGTACGCGGCGAGGGATCGTGCAGCTCAGCATACACCTGTATACATCAGAGACCCTGTGCGCCTGCAGCGCAGGACGCAGTATCGCCCCACGTCCTGTGCTCCTGGTTTATCCTGCACCTGCCCCGAAGTGTGGATGACCCTGGGACTGAGTACTCAGATTACTTATAGGACTCCAGTACTACACACAGAACTACTCTGACACACGATACACAGCGGAGTATAAATAGCTTCTTATTTAACCGTCTTATTGGCCACAACTTAGATGAAGTTTTGTTATGTGGTGAATATTCCATATTCCCAGAGCATCAGCAGCCAAATTACAGGGACACCCTCTGCCTCCAGCTCTGTAATACAACTAAGACGAGGTGACTCCGCTCCCCAGCACTAATCCCCTCTGTCCCCCGAGACCTGGGGCCGCAGTATTACCAAGAGTCCTGACATTCACCAGACAGTCCCGATTCTTGTAGATGAGGCGGATGGGGGATGGTCTACAGCGGCCCGTGTCTCCTTCCTCCATATTTTGGGAATGTTGGGTCCTTCTAAGGCCGAATACAGATCATTATGGCCTAGGAAAGAGATAACAAGAGCCTGCACTACTGACACAATAAGGTACAAATGAGAAAATGACCGTCTCATTGCTGCTCTTACACAGTGCAGTTCTTGCTGTTGTCACAGTAATTATATTGTAGTAATATTACCAATTAAATCAAATTTGGGGCAAAGCTTCAGTTCTCTTTTTTTCACCCAAACTGCACTAAAAAACCTCCAATAACCCTGAATAAGTTTATTGTATCTACTCTGGTATCACTGAGCTGCAGAGCGGCCGAGGGGTCTATGTAACAAGAGCCGCCAGTAAGGTAGATAGATGGGGGCTGAGCGAGAGGCGTCGTACAGACCAGGGAGCTCTGCTCCATGATTACTAACCTGAAGGTCCCACCTCCTCCCCCGTCCTCTAATGTTATTACATTGTAAACATCCATGTTTGTGTTATCACTGGTCCTGCTCTCTGTATCTCAAAGTTCCTCAGTGGAGAAAGATGAAACTAAGTTACAAGTTCTCGGATCTCGAAGGTGACTTGTAATCTCCATATTAATGTACAGTAGAAGCTGTGAATATAATCCTTATAATACACACATGATGACATCAGAACTCTCCGTTTATACAGATTGTATTTCCAGGAGTTTCTATATAATATAACATCACACAAATTATGGGGCCCATTTACAGTTAGGTGTATATCTGTTCTTTTACATAAGATGCGTATTTCTGAACTGCGCACGTGCACCAAAAAAGGTCTGCGCATAAATCCGTATAGGGGTATATTTGTGTGAAGTTTATAAATAAATGGTGATGATGATGATGATGATGTTGACCTGCTTCTCATTAAGCTTGGAGAGGTGGAATGGGGGCCGGCAGGGGAGGGAAAACGCTTTCCAAGTACAACAAGGACGCGTCCTCTTAATCGCGAGACAAGCAGACATTGACGTATCTGTGGATATATCTTGTGGGCCCCGGGGGGCCGGTGCACCCATATGCAATGATGATGATGACTATCCAGCCGCTGCTGATTGCGTGTTACCTCCTCCACCCGATCGCGCATCACGACTATATTTTATGAAGTCGCCACCGTCTGGTTGCCGTACTGGGTGGACAGTTCCACTTGGACTGTGACTGGAGATATTTAATGCAACTTAATTTTATTGTATTTTGTTTTTCACGATATTTTAGATCCATGAAGTGACTTTCCTATTTATTAATATATGTCCATACAATATTCTTTAACCTATTGTACAATATATAATATTGTAATTAATAATGTGACCACTAACTCATCAGACTACATTATCGCGGGGTGTTAGTATATTCAATCATTACGACTCACACAAACTGAACATATAAATGTAAATAGGGTTTCCTCAGCGTATATACTGAGCGTATGCGCCAACCTATATGTCTATTATTGTACAAGATTACTTTCCTAATATAGAATATAGACGCTGTTAGTTTAAGGAAAGCCCAGCTTCTCGCAGATTGTGATGGATATAGATATTACAGACTATGTTACATCATAAACTCGCTGTCTTCCTTTACAAGTTTCCTTTTATACATAACTCCTGATAATACTGAATTCTGCCAAAGATATTGTATTATTCTGATGGCTATATTGTATTTTAATGTCGATTATATTGTATTAGAGCAATTGTATTCCCACTTACGGTGTCAGCAGCAGAGATTGAGCCAAGCACAGTCTAAAGGATTTTCTCTGCTTTCTGATGCTGAGCAATTGCTGCAACATTTGCTTAGGGTGAGAGAAATGGGATTTATGTGGAAACCGTTTTCCATTATACTGCAGGACGGAAGAATCAGCGAAGACATCACCAGCCCAGATCTCCAGAGAGCATCCAAAATCATCTACGTTTCAGGCTCCTTGGAAACCAGCATTAGGAATAGCCGACCCTATCTCCTGCGCTTTGAGGAAGCATCAGCTATTTTTGGTGACTTAGGGATATCAAATTACACAGTAAGAAAACTGTCATGATGTGAATAGGGGGGAGCGTATTATCCTCTCCCCTCCCAGGCTCCTCCGGGATGACAGCTGTGCCAAGTAAGGGAATGTTTAGGCTCATCCTCTACAGAACACTTAGTAAGAGCGATGGCAGAGGAATGAGACCCTACGCCCAGAATATCTGCCATAATAACCAACGTTTTACCAGGACGATAAGACCTATCGCTGCATTATTGTGATGCTCAGTGGCCCTGGTGAGGCTGGCCCGGAGCGGTAAGGGTTAACGCTGCAGCACTTCCCTCACCTCAGTCTGCAGGTGAAGGGTTAACAAACTATGTGAGAACCTGTACACATTACAGTATAATGATTGTCATCTGCGATCACCATCCTGAGGAGACTTATTACATGGAGGTTATGGTGGGAGATATCAGTGTTATTGGTAACTGCTGTATGTATGGGGGGGAAGGAGCCAGTGATGACCCCATTGATAAACCAGCCGCTGTGTGTGACAGTCCACACTGGAGCTCTGCGGACGTTAGGCTGGGCACACACTACAGTCACACAATAAACGACTATTAGATCTGATATCACATTACTGTATACACTTCCACGTTCATGTTTGGTCGTACCAGGGCACATCATATGGTTTCATTTCATTTTAAAACTGGACTAAGAGGGAGGATTGAATCGCCCGCGACATCCCTGAGTAACGCCCCTCCATGGGGCGCAAGCAAAAATGAGTGTTACTTCTGTAACATAAAATCCGCACGAGTTGTCTCACAGCCGTTCCGGAGGCACCTCACGTGGATATTTGGGGAATTAGATTCCCCTCGGAAGTGACGGATCAGGGGTTCTTACACACACAATGTGTGCGGTACGGATGTGGATATATATGTACTGTTATTATATTATTATTATTTATATAGTAACTACATATTACACAGCGCTGTAGAGAGAATATGAATCATTCAGTCCCTGCACCAAAAGAGCTTACAATCTATATTCCCTAACACACACACTGAGGTGAATTTTGCCAGAAGCCAATTAACCTACTGGTATGTCTTTGGGAGGAACCCAGAGGAAACACACCCAAACATGGGGCAAACATGCAGAGAGGACCATGGGCCCGAGCATTTAGAGGAAATAATGCTGACCACTGTGCCACCATACTGGTATTTCTGGTTACAGGTATCATTAATATGTTACTTGTAAAGTATGAAATCTGCAATAGACGGTACAGCCAGCAGCTGGATACCTGCACAGATCTACACACTATAGTTATGGTGTCAGAACTACCATTGGTGAGGCCGGTGCAGTGCACCGGGGCCCATGGAGATAACGCAGAGGATGGGGGGCCCCCGGCTCCCTCCTCCCTGCACCGGGGCCTATGGAGATAACGCAGAGGATGGGGGGCCCCCGGCTCCCTCCTCCCTGCACCGGGGCCTATGGAGATAACGCAGAGGATCGGGGGTCCCGGCTCCCTCCTCCCTGCATCGGGGCCTATGGAGATAACGCAGAGGATCGGGGGCCCTGGCTCCCTCCTCCCTGCACCAGGGCCCATGGAGATAACGCAGAGGATTGGGGGCCACGGCTCCCTCCTCCCTGCACCGGGGCCTATGGAGATAACGCAGAGGATCTGCGGCCCTGGCTCCCTCCTCCCTGCACCAGGGCCCATGGAGATAACGCAGAGGATTGGGGGCCACGGCTCCCTCCTCCCTGCACCGGGGCCTATGGAGATAACGCAGAGGATCTGCGGCCCTGGCTCCCTCCTCCCTGCACCAGGGCCCATGGAGATAACGCAGAGGATTGGGGGCCACGGCTCCCTCCTCCCTGCATCGGGGCCTATGGAGATAACGCAGAGGATCTGCGGCCCTGGCTCCCTCCTCCCTGCACCAGGGCCCATGGAGATAACGCAGAGGATTGGGGGCCACGGCTCCCTCCTCCCTGCATCGGGGCCTATGGAGATAACGCAGAGGATCTGCGGCCCTGGCTCCCTCCTCCCTGCACCGGGGCCTATGGAGATAACGCAGAGGATCGGGGGCCACGGCTCCCTCCTCCCTGCACCAGGGCCTATGGAGATAACGCAGAGGATCGGGGGCCACGGCTCCCTCCTCCCTGCACCAGGGCCTATGGAGATAACGCAGAGGATCACAGCTCGCTGGTTCCGCCTCTGGTGGTACATATCAGAAAACACATCTAACTCCAATACAGACGTGAGAACACACCTCTACAGACGCACATGTACTCTAAAGTGAATCTCTGACGTCCACGACTTATCTCTCCCTTTGTGTTCATTTCTCTGTATATGGTAAAATGTAGGAGGTTAATTAGAACTTTCTCTCCAAACACATAGTTGGGAATTTATTTATGGGACTCAGAGGGTCCTTGAGAATATGAGGTGGCATTTGTTCATTGATCGAGGATATTGTGCAGATTACAATCCTTGTTATGATTTGTTAGATTGTCAGGTTGTCCTCTCGGAAGAAACCGGTGAAGCTCAAAGTAACTACAAATTATCTATCACGGGGAATATTTCTTGAAGATTACATTTAGTTGTAAAGGCAGCCGGCGAAATGAAGGCCCCTTAATACCTGACCACAAATCATCTATATCAGATATCCACTCAGACAGCGGACTGTGTAATCATAGAGCTCTGCAGGATCATTCCTGGGCCATTATGGCTGCTAATCACTTGGCCGGGGAACAATGTTTTCTAGAGAGATAGGAGACACCAAGGATGGAGAACAATCACACGAGAGACCAAACGGTTTAATGGTCATCTGGCCAGAAGGGGGGTGGGAGACGTCTAACTATTGTTTGGAGAGACCACCACATTATCCAGCAATTACTCAGGGAGGAAATGAAAAGAGAAAGAGGTGGAGACATTTGTGAGTTTGCACCATGGCAGCTCCGCAGGGTCCATTCATAGAGATATACAGTGTGTGGGGGAAGGAGACAGAGTCCTCAGAATGTGACAATATGATGCATTATTTACTAAGCGGCCTCTTAGCTCTGGGGGTTCCAATATTGTCTTGTAAGCTGTGATTGTGTCCCTGGGACCTCCCAGGACTTCACATAGAGACACCTGAAGGTTTAATTACCAGTGGATCATGTAGCGGGAGGCCTGGACCTTCCGATAAATCACATAGAGCTGCGATATATACAACACAGCTCAGACACACAGAGGAAATAACAGGAGATTGGATTCTGGAAAGTGCGCAGAACATTCACATCACAAGTGATGCTCTAACTGTATAGGAACCAACCACAATCCATCTCATAGAGGTGCGTTACGGGCAGAGGGCAAAGCTGGAGTTCACGATTTACCAATGTGCAGTCTACTTATTTATATTTCATGGTCTAAAACGATTAATAATAAACAGCACTTTGCACCTTTTTTCGTTTACAAATTTGCACTAAACAGTTTATTTACAAGAATTATGTCCCTATCAAATGCTTGTTCCACATTACAGTGTTTATATTGTGGTCTGTTCTGTGCTATCTGCATTCAGACCTTAACGTTAGTTGTAATCTGCCAGGTGAAGGGTCATAGGGCCTGAACGTACAGATATATATATATATATATATATATGTTATCCGCTACCTTATGTGTCAAGTGTTCCCCACAGCTCTTAGACTGTAAGCTCATGGGGTAGAACCATCTTTATCTCCTGTTTCATGTCATTGTAATTTATGTGATAATCCCCTTCATGTAGAGTGCTGCGTAATATGTGAGCGTTCTAGAAATAAAAGATCATCATCATCATCTATTTATAAGATAATTTATGTCACTTTTAGATGCTAAGGGACCATCTTTTTTTTTCCGAGCATCTTGTACTCAAAAAACTCTGAAATCTGAACTGCTTCTTTGTAAACTTATGTACTAAACGTTAGCGCTATTTTTCATGCTCCAACTCTGCATTAATAAAAAATGTGTTTATTACACAACATAGTCCATATGGAGAATCATATAAGTGCGACTTATATCATGTGAGATAAAGGGTCTGATTCAGGAAGGACTGCGAGCCCAAACATCTGTACGCCGTACTTAGAGCAGCCGATGAGTCCTTCACAACAGGTAAAAAACATTTTAATTTATATGTTGCCAACACAATTGCTGTAAAACAGAATTTAAACTTGAATGATCTGATAGCGCAGGAACAACTTCCCGACAGGTGTACACCCACCTACATCTACCTACCTGCAGTTACCAGCACGCTCAGCAAATCCTAATCTATGGGCGAGCGACTGCTAAAGTCTCAATAAGCGTCTGCGAATCATAAGTAAACCTCTAATTCCAAACAGTTTGCTAGTGGGTGATCGTCATCATCATCATCATCCACTACCTACCCCTGCACTGACCAACCGAAAAGAAAAACACATTTCAGTTGTATCTGTGACTATGTCCCGTTCTGCATCCGTACGCAACTGCTCAATAACACATAGGACCTCATTTAGAGTCGGACGCAAAGTCCGATTTAGGCGCATCTCACAAAAAAAACACTACCACGCATGTGCAGAAAGCTCCAACTCTGACTGCATCTTGGACGCAATTAACACTTGCGACAGCTTGCGACTCGCTACGAGAGAATGGGAGGAACGCGGAATTGTGAAGGCGTGACCCTGTAAATACATCCTAGTCGCAGTGAGGTGCAGACGCAACACACTCAAAACAGGGCTAAAGCTGTGCGGCAGGAATTAGGTGGCGCAAGCGTTAGCTAGCTGCAGGAACTGCTCCCAGCTCGATAGGGTATTACGAGTGGGACTCAACTGGGGTTTGCTTGCACCTCGTAATACCCCACCAAGCTGCGGCACACTCCCACTCCTACACTTCTTACACTTTGCGTCCGACTCTAAATGAGGTCCATAATGTACATTCTGTCCCTCCCTCGTCGTAAGGAGCCGCAGGTCTGAACAGCTGCAGTTGCGCACATTGAACTTCTGACCGTGTGTAATGAGAAAGAACCCAAAGATATGGGACATAACGGGCGCACGTCACTGTGAATCAGGCCCAGTGTCTGCTTAGTGTACCCCGTTATCTCCTCTATCTCCTACAGACAGCATTGGAGACACTGCTGGTATAACCTCATCAAGTTCCCCCAATGTGCAGAAACCCAAATAAATGACTGTACATATGAAGTTACTGAGCGACGTCCTGGCGCGTTCATCTGTATTCTCCGTATATTATCACCGGTATAAATGATTTACATAACGGCAGCATAATCCGCAGCGCTGCATCCTGGCTCTGTACAGGACATCAGCTCCCAGCGAAGCGAGCAGGAAAGAGAGCTGTGTTAACTCTTCGTTGTCAGCCACCATTCCAGGATTGCCCCCTCCTAATTTAATGACTGAATATATTGTGTCTACTACAACAGCAGCGTGTTATACACAGGTCACTGGGCGACAGAGGCAGTAATGTAGGGGGGTAGGAAGCTAATATGATTTCTATTATGTATAAATAGATAAGGGGGCTCCATTGAAGTTCCCAGTTTGACAGCTGAGGATGGCTGGCTGATACGCCATTGGTGGACTGAGAGGAAGCTGCAGCCAATATCAGACCGTTGCCCTAGCAGCGATGGGGGGTGATTGGCTGCCTCCGCTGTAAGGCTGCTTGCAGGAGAAAGCACCTTTTCTCTCCAGGATTTCAGGCTCTGTGTTTGGAGTGAGAGATCGCTGCAGTTCAGAAAACAAGAAGAACCTTTCATCGCTTGTGCCGGATGGCTCCTTGTCAGCCGTAGGGGCCTCTTCACTGGGAATCAGAGGGATTATCCGGAGATGGAAGGTACAGTACTGGTCTCCGCTATTACCCGGTGTCTTCATCGTTGTTTTATTCCATCCATAGACACCATGACACAATCCTTACACCAAGACACAGACACAAACAACAACCTCACTGTCTGGCTGCTGGTTATACAGAGAGACATGTTTTATATACAGCTATAAGGACGGATATTGATGTTGCAGTTACTATACACAGTGTAACGCAGGTGCGGTGTAATCAGTAACCACTGACAGATATTTGCACATTACAGTGTACGCAGGGAACACGCTGATAACACATCGGAAACTGCAGCAGTGTTTGTGCTCCATGGTGATGCAATTAGCAGTCATTTTAGTCACGTTCATCCAAAATGGCTCAGGGTTTGTGTCAGGAAAGTGTGGTGGCAGGCTCCATGTACTGAGAGAGCGGTAGGTGCGTGTGTAATACAGCGTCTGAGCACAAACCTAGTGCAAATAAATAAAAGGGGCCTGAAGGGACAAGAAACACGCGTGTTCCTGGTCCAGGCACACAGGGTTATTGTTGTACCTCAGCTTTAGTGTGGCAGCTAGAGGTGAGCAACATTAATAATACCGCTCCATGAAACGTGAGTTTACAAATACAGCGCAGAATGACGCCGTAAAGGTAGAATTTAGAGATCTTCTCATCTCTGTTCTGCGTCTAATTCCAAGCGGCAGCCACAGGGGTCCTCTTAGATATAATGTCCAAAATTTAACATACAATGTAAACAGACATTTCCCTTATTTAGAATATTACAACTAAGTCACTTCTATCATTTGTCTGCTTTATTCAGATATAATACAAACAGTTTCCTCTCCTGTGAGTTATAATGTTGTGATTAGAATTGTTGGCACCATCAGTTCAGAGACCTGTTTGATATTAAGGAATGATACATTCGTACTGCTGAGAGGGATATCCCAGTAATTACAGATCCGCACCCGGTATAGAAGCACCCAGCCTTGCGATCTATATGTGTATTGGGCTGATAATCTGACTGCAGTCCTTTGAGTCCTGTACTGACAGGAAGTCCCTATCTGAGTCCTGCACTGGCAGGAAGTCCCAATCTGAGTCCTGCACTGACAGGAAGTCCCAATCCGAGTCCTGCACTGACAGGAAGTCCCTATCCGAGTCCTGCACTGACAGGAAGTCCCGATCTGGGTCCTGCACAGACAGGAAGTCCCAATCTGAGTCCTGCACTGACAGGAAGTCCCAATCCGAGTCCTGCACTGACAGGAAGTCCCAATCCGAGTCCTGCACTGACAGGAAGTCCCTATCCGAGTCCTGCACTGACAGGAAGTCCCTATCTGAGCCTGCACTGACAGGAAGTCCCAATCTGAGCCTGCACTGACAGGAAGTCCCTATCTGAGCCTGCACTGACAGGAAGTCCCTATCTGAGCCTGCACTGACAGGAAGTCCCTATCCGAGTCCTGCACTGACAGGAAGTCCCTATCTGAGCCTGCACTGACAGGAAGTCCCAATCTGAGCCTGCACTGACAGGAAGTCCCTATCTGAGCCTGCACTGACAGGAAGTCCCTATCTGAGCCTGCACTGACAGGATCTTCCACCTCTCCCTCCCGTTACCAGTATATCACCATTACCAGTATATCACCATCACCAGTATATCACCTTCACCAGTATATCACCGTTACCAGTATATCACCGTTACCGGTACATCACCGTTACCGGTATATCACCGTTACCAGTATATCACCGTCACCAGTATATCACCATCACCAGTATATCACCATCACCAGTATATCACCTTCACCAGTATATCACCGTTACCAGTATATCACCGTTACCGGTATATCACCATCACCAGTATATCACCATCACCAGTATATCACCATCACCAGTATATCACCGTTACCAGTATATCACCGTTACCGGTATATCACCATCACCAGTATATCACCATCACCAGTATATCACCATCACCAGTATATCACCGTTACCAGTATATCACCGTTACCGGTATATCACCATCACCAGTACATCACCGTTACCAGTATATCACCGTTACCAGTACATCACCGTTACCAGTATATCACCATTACCAGTACATCACCGTTACCAGTACATCACCATTACCAGTATATCACCGTTACCAGTATATCACCGTTACCGGTACATCACCGTTACCGGTACATCACCGTTACCGGTATATCACCGTTACCAGTACATCACCGTTACCAGTACATCACCATTACCAGTATATCACCGTTACCAGTATATCACCGTTACCAGTATATCACCATTACCAGTATATCACCATCACCAGTATATCACCGTTACCAGTACATCACCGTTACCAGTATATCACCATTACCAGTATATCACCATCACCAGTATATCACCGTTACCAGTACATCACCGTTACCAGTATATCACCATTACCAGTATATCACCGTTACCAGTATATCACCGTTACCAGTATATCACCATTACCAGTATATCACCATCACCAGTATATCACCGTTACCAGTACATCACCGTTACCAGTATATCACCATTACCAGTATATCACCATCACCAGTATATCACCGTTACCAGTACATCACCGTTACCAGTATATCACCATTACCAGTAGATCACCATCACCAGTATATCACCATTACCAGTATATCACCGTTACCAGTACATCACCGTTACCAGTATATCACCGTTACCAGTATATCACCATCACCAGTATATCACCGTTACCAGTATATCACCGTTACCAGTATATCACCGTTACCAGTAGATCACCATCACCAGTATATCACCATTACCAGTATATCACCATCACCAGTATATCACCGTTACCAGTACATCACCGTTACCAGTATATCACCGTTACCAGTAGATCACCATCACCAGTATATCACCATTACCAGTATATCACCATCACCAGTATATTACCGTTACCAGTACATCACCGTTACCAGTATATCACCGTTACCAGTAGATCACTGTTACCAGTACATCACCGTTACCGGTATATCACCATCACCAGTATATCACCGTTACCAGTATATCACCATCACCAGTATATCACTGTTACCAGTAGATCACCATTACCAGTATATCACCGTTACCAGTAGATCACCGTTACCAGTAGATCACCGTTACCAGTATATCACTGTTACCAGTATATATAACACAAGTCTGAAGAACCCGATTCTGTGTATTTCTGGTGCATCTAAGATCCTCAGAGCATCGCTGAGTTAGTGATCTGATGACCACTGGTCACAGGGACAGGTGAGCTGTAATCTCGCTCCATGTAGTCTCTATGGGCCCAGGTCATAGAAGCCCCCTGGGCCGGAGTAAGGTGTGAGAGAGGGCTCAGCTCACTGCATGAATCATGTCCGATAGTCACTGACATCCGCCGTCATCCCGGTATAAACGGGATAAAATTATCCCAGAACTTCACTATCCACAAGTTGATTTTAACTTCTGTAAAGTGACTTTTGTCATCAGCGAAGGAGAGAGGGTGACGGCTGTAATTCTTATTAGGTATCTGAGAGATAGCTGTAACGCTGAGTTATACAGCAGCTCAAACAACCCACATTGTTCAGTGTGTTGTCACCCAGCACCGACCATAACTCAGAGAGATGAAGGCAGCGGGCCAGGGTGGCAGAGGGATGTCCTCTGGTGCCAGTCTAGTGCCCACTATACCTGTAGAGATGTGGGATAGTTTCTAGTACTACTGATCACTGGGAGCGTACACAAGGATCAGAGGCAGGAACACAGACTGCACACGTCGGGGCCACGTCTTGTGGATCAAACGTCACAATGTCTTTTATGTGTGACATGAAGAGTTACAGCTCTAGACCGGTCCCCATCTTTCTTACGCAGGACACAGCCTCCATGCTGGGACCACATACTGCCCCTAGGTATATAAAGCAAAAACATAAACCAGAGCTGGGTTTCTCGAGGCCGCTCAGTGCCCGCTGGGCCCTAGTACATGATCTATGCAGCTAGTGAGCTGGTCACACTCACATACCTCCCAACCAGAGCTGAGCCAGATTCTCTGTTCTCCAAAATATTCACCTAGATCCGCATTTAGCTGAGAAGTTTCACAAGTTCCACCATTTGGCCCTTAGTGGTTCCTAGTCCTGCCCCAGCCCCACAGCTGAATGAACTCACCGCGATTCAGGCTCTGTTTATAGTCTAAGTTCTGTGACACAAGAGCAGGAATCACAGATTGTATCCACGGGAATTCCGCACCTAAAGCTCGATCCGTGGGACATTCTCCCAGAATGTTGCTCATCTCTAATCCCAACAACACAAATTCCTTTGTACCTGTTTTCCAAACCTTCCTGGCCCCATTTCCATCCATCCAGTATGTATCACAGGATCCGCAGTGTATATAATAATGAGATTTATTTCATTGTGCTGGTTATAGTAGTATATAGTAATCTGTGTTGTATGATCATTTGTATCCAGTGTGTTCCTGTCACTATCTGAGATATTGTGCGGGTGTAATATTGACATGTGCTCATAGACTACCGGAGTCCTGGGGGAAATGTATCAAGCTGAGAGTCTCCATCTAGTTTGAATAGTGGAGATGTTGCCTATAGCAACCAATAAGATTCTAGTTATCATTTATTTAGTACATTCTACAAAATGACAGCTAGAATCTGATTGGTTGCTATAGGCAACATCTCAAACCCACTGGAAACTCTCAGTTTGATGCATTGACCGCCTGGTGTTTATTTCCACGGTGATCAGTGTGTGAGGTTATAAGAGGTCTATGTATAATATATATCCCGGGTACATGTAAAGCTACACATCTCTGGTCACCCTTCCTGCTGGTTCCTGTGAGATGGGCTTAGCTTGATGTGGGGTAAATGTATAATAGGGACAGGTTGGTGTTCAGTATCTTAATGCGTCACACACAAAACTGTCCCGATGGACCTAGGACCACTGCAATCCCCAAGTTATACCATACGTTCTGCACTTTAAATGCTCCCTTTCAATAACTATCAAATGAGAAAAATTATATCTAAGATGCAGATTTTCTTTCTCGTGCAATTTGTAAGTATAGAAAAATAGCTAAAAAAAATGTATAGGGACGAATCTTGAAAACTTGGGAATATCCCTGTAAATTAGGGACAGTTACACCGTGTAAGTAATCTCTGTACATTGCATGTTATTCCTCTGTGTGTCCGTGCGAGGTGTGCAGTTATATGAGTGTCAGCTCTGCAGACTAGTTGGGTGTTTTCCTTACTGAGACACAGTGTGTGACCCTTGGCTATAACAGTGGGTGACAGTGATTGTGTGATATATATATATATATATATATATAGATGCAGACATTCTCGGCTTCCTCTCAGTCTATGATTTATTCAGCTTAGTGCAGTAAACAGATTATCTATCATCTTCCTATTTATTTTATCACTGCCCGTTATGGACACACAAGTATCTGAGAGCCGCTCTGTAGATAAATAGAGGACATTATGTGTCAGTCTTTATTCTGTCTCAGCTTGTACACTTCAGTCTCTGCTGGAATATTATCCCTCAGCCCAAATTGAAGTAATTACAGGAGGGAAATCATATATCTGCGTTGTGTACTGATGATGTGACAATAACTTCTACTCCGAGCCCACCCTGCCCGAGCCAGACAGGTCATTACCAGTTACTGCGCTTACAACCGCTAGTGATTACCAGCATATTGACAAATGAATTTCTTCCATCTGCTCCCTCTGCGGTCGCTGTTTTCCTCCCCGTGAATTTCTCTGCTCCGACGACCTGTCCCGGCCTCCTGGGACTCCTCACTTGACAGAGACTTTGTGCTCACATCAGCTGGGAATTAAACATGTAAATTGCTTTAATTTGCGTCAGGAATTCCGATAGACTGGAAGAGTCAGCGAGGATGTTTGAAATGGCGGCCAGCAGGCGTCAAAGGACTAGACCTTGAAAAGGATTCTGGGAAAGTTTCCATTGGTGATGAATAGGGTCATGTACGAAAATGGAGGGAAGGAAATCTGGAGTAAGAAACATTTATTGTGAATTCTTCTGTCACGATTATGTGATTCAGCAAAGACTACACCTGTCTCCCACCCGATTCTGTAACCCAGGTCCATATCTGCCCCAATAATGTACCCAGACACTGATTACACCTCCATTAGGGACGACTGATGTCCAATAAACCTTGATCCTTATGCCGCTGCCTCAGATTGGTCTTCAGCCTTATAATCCGCAGGACGAAGTCTTTATATTGGACCAGGTTCCTCCCACAGCGCCCAGGAGATCCTGTGATTCCATTGGTCTGTTGTTCTCTGACTCAAAGCACAAATTGCAGGTTGTTGGATTTAATGCTAAACACTCTGTTTGTTTAATAAAAGCATTGGAGTTATTAATAGCAGTAATGTGATGTCCAAAGGATGGAATATACCATAGCCGCCAACTTTTCCTCGTTGGCTTCAGAGAAATCCCGGAGGAGGTGGGCGTGCAGGGGCGGGGCTTGATGCATCACATCATTTTGGCACCGCCCCCTAAACGGTTGTCACAATTGTGGCCAATTACAGCAGGGGGTGGGGCTAAGATGACACAATGTTTGTCATTAAGCCCGCCCCACCCCATCTATTGCGGGGGTGAGAACCGGGAGGTTGCCTTGCTCTCCCGGGCGCCCGTGAGGTCTCCCAGAAATGCGGGAGTTTCCCGGAGAATAGGCAACTATGCGTTAAATAAAAGCAGCTAATGAATCTCTAGAGACTGAAGTGTCATTTACATTTCTGTCTCCATTACTGAAGTCATGTTGTCTTACCTGTCAGTCTATGATTAAATCTTGGTCTCCATGAAAATGGCCACCTCCATAGGCATCAATACATGGACATAGGACACAATTTCTGAACTGTGTCATCATGCCACAGAGGGGGAAGCCAACCACGTCTTGTACTGGCTCAGCATCAGGGAGAATGCCAGACTCCTCAGGGAGTGAGGGAGATCACCCCTATTTCAGGGAGTCTCCCTGACATTCAGGAAGAGTTGGCAAGTATGGAATATACATAACTAAGAAACATAACTCTATGTATCCAGAGGGCAAAATAAGCCCCACCCCTATCCCACATATACCCCGCCCCAAACTGCAGTCACACTTACTTTACGACCAACACGCCCACATTCTGACTTCATAAGTCCCACCCACTTCATAAGTCCCACCCACTTCATAAGTCCCACCCATGACAGTTGAACGAATGCTGCACATTACGTCTCTGCCCTCCGCTATGTAGTAAGGACCAGGCAGGAAGCTCCATATACAATATCCCAGGTACAGAGGGATTATACACAGCAGAACCCCCTTATTGCCACATTCATACATTGTATGGTCTTATAGTCACTCTGTGTATGTATGTGGTATATATATATATGTATATGTATGTGTGTATGTGTACGTACGTGTGTATGTATATATATGTATGTGTGTATGTGTACGTACGTGTGTATGTATATATATGTATGTATGTGTATGTATATATATGTATATGTATGTGTGTATGTGTGCGTACGTGTGTATGTATATATATGTATGTATGTGTGTATGTATGTGTATATATATATATGTATATGTATGTGTGTATGTGTATATATATATATGTATATGTATGTATGTATGTGTATATATATATATGTATGTATGTATGTGTATATATATATATGTATGTATGTATGTGTATATATATATATGTATATGTATGTGTGTATGTACAATATATATTTATATGTTCCATCTGCAACGTGTCCCTGGGATAGAAAGTGCTCCGACACTAAAGAAGGGCTTATATATATATATTTCCACACTGTTACTTTGATCTTCGGGCTCAGTCCTGTACTCTTTATGGGACCAGTTTTGCGCCTCCATTTTACATTTCTAGGCGCTCTCCGAGCAATATAATAAAGAGCTTCACACACACACACAAGTGACCTTGGTGCTAAGTGGAGGCTCATGGGGTGAGCTTCCTAAATGCCCCCACTCTTTGGGAAACTTTCAGGTAAAGGTTTATGGGGGCAAGAGGTCCCCATTTATACCGTCCTCTCGTCTCACATATGGCAGCGGCAGAGAGACAACTCTCTCCCTGGTTAAGCCGTGTTCCCAGAAATAAATGTAGATTTCTAGGATAAAAGGTTCCATTTCAGTTCACAATGGAACCTGACGCTTTAATGGAACTGCTGTGTAAAAAGTGCCAGGTGGCCAACGCCACAGAACGCCCGAAACATCACCCAGGAACGGCTGCAGGGAAAGTATTCTGGGGATCACAATGAAGAAACGAAGCAACGAAGAGTGATTTAGACAAATCCTTCATGATGGTTCATAAACAATAAAGTAATTTATGTGATGAAACAGGAAAACAGGGATCCAGGAATGTCTCCTTCATTACACAACATCTAATCCGGTGGGGATGGTCCATGTTTGGTTACTAATCCTACTGAAGTGAGGACTTCGCCCTGGTTCCTATCTGCCAGGAATAAGTGAATAAACTGCATTTATCAGACACATTCTGTAGGGACAGAGTAAAACTTTAACCTGAGAATGTGACCTCTGACCCAGCAGCTATAACGTTGTTATTGTGGGAACCACTGAGAGCGGCTGCGTCTCAGTAACCAGGTCACGTATCAGGTCTATGCTGGCTATGAGTCAGGGGGCCCCGTGCCATGCCATCGGGCCCCTGCACCCAGAATGACATAGCCAGGCTCTTACACACAGGCCCACTGTATTCATATAACCTGCTCACAGAACAACCTATGCACCAGGACCTGCACAGGATAGGTTACATCCTCCGCTGCAGCGGAGGTGGTGGCCCTGAGCGCAGTATAAGTGGGGGAGAAGAGGCCTTCTATAGGTATGGTGCACGCAGCTTCATTCTCACCCAGTAAGGGACAATCTATCTATTGATCCAAGTCACTGACTCCAGATGTGGGTGGGAAGATCTCACAAATACTGTACAGTGTACTGAGCACCTTATAAGTTATTAAATAGAAATTCTCTAACATTAAAGGATAAGTTCCACATGTCACCTTTATCTGCAATATTTGAAACACATTTTAGCTCAATACCAGGAAAATCTATAACCGGCAATTATAATACACTGAGTTCTGTTTGTATCAGAAATGGTGGAGTCACTGACTGAGGTCCCTTGTGTCAGTGTATCTGTACATCACTGGTTGGATATATATCTCAGTGCTCGCTGCTTTCCTGTAATGCTGAATGTATCTATCGATCTGTATATATATATATGTGTGTATATATGTACGGATACATATACACACCCCTCCCCCAATAATGTTAAACCCCTCCCCCAATGATGTCACACACATTCCTTGCCACTAGGCCACACACCCCAACTGATTGTATGGTAAATGATTGTTTTACACATTAACAATTAATATTTATATTAGGCAAATACTAAAAAACTAGTAAAATAAAAAATATATACATTCCATTAATTGGAACAATTGTGTATTAGTGAGTTTAGTGATATCCAGCCTGTGTATTAGTGAGTGTAACCTTCTGAGTAGTTGTGTGCTGCATGCTGTGAGGTTTATATAGTTGAACGCTCGTCACAATGATCCTTCTGGTATAGTAATAATGAAGCGGTCTCTCAGCTTTGAGGAATGATATTATTGTGGCTCTGACAGATAAGCAGCAATAAAAGTGTTATATATTACTGTCCATGACGTCATAGCCGGTACTAATCAGTGTATATAAAGGCTCAGTTACTGTAGTAATATTACACATGGATGTGGTATAAGCAGCGCCGCGGACCCCGCAAGAGGCCGAGTAGTCCTGCTGTTCCTGCGGGAGATACAGGGGGGGGGGGGGGGGGGGGGTACTATAATGACCATGTAGGGGGTACTATAATGACCATGTGGGAGGTACTATAATGACCATGTGGGAGGTACTATAATGACCATGTGGGTGGTACTATAATGACCATGTAGGGGGTACTATAATGACCATGTGGGGGGTACTATAATGACCATGTGGGAGGTACTATAATGACCATGTGGGAGGTACTATAATGACCATGTGGGAGGTACTATAATGACCATGTGGGAGGTACTATAATGACCATGTGGGGGGTACTATAATGACCATGTAGGGGGTACTATAATGATCATGTGGGGGGTACTATAATGACCATGTGGGAGGTACTATAATGACCATGTGGGGGGTACTATAATGACCATGTAGGGGGTACTATAATGACCATGTGGGAGGTACTATAATGACCATGTGGGGGGTACTATAATGACCATGTGGGGGGTACTATAATGACCATGTGGGAGGTACTATAATGACCATGTGGGAGGTACTATAATGACCATGTGGGAGGTACTATAATGACCATGTGGGGGGTACTATAATGACCATGTGGGGGGTACTATAATGACCATGTGGGAGGTACTATAATGACCATGTGGGGGGTACTATAATGACCATGTGGGTGGTACTATAATGACCATGTAGGGGGTACTATAATGACCATGTGGGGGGTACTATAATGACCATGTGGGGGGTACTATAATGACCATGTGGGGGGTACTATAATGACCATGTGGGAGGTACTATAATGACCATGTGGGGAGTACTATAACGACCATGTGGGAGGTACTATAATGACCATGTGGGTGGTACTATAATGACCATGTGGGGGGTACTATAATGACCATGTGGGGGGTACTATAATGACCATGTGGGGGGTACTATAATGACCATGTAGGGGGTACTATAATGACCATGTAGGGGGTACTATAATGACCATGTGGGGGGTACTATAATGACCATGTGGGGGGTACTATAATGACCATGTGGGGGGTACTATAATGACCATGTAGGGGGTACTATAATGACCATGTGGGGGGTACTATAATGACCATGTGGGAGGTACTATAATGACCATGTGGGGAGTACTATAACGACCATGTGGGAGGTACTATAATGACCATGTGGGAGGTACTATAATGACCATGTGGGAGGTACTATAATGACCATGTGGGGGGGGTACTATAATGACCATGTGGGTGGTACTATAATGACCATGTAGGGGGTACTATAATGACCATGTGGGGGGTACTATAATGACCATGTGGGAGGTACTATAATGACCATGTGGGGGGGTACTATAATGACCATGTGGGGGGGGTACTATAATGACCATGTGGGGGGGTACTATAATGACCATGTGGGAGGTACTATAATGACCATGTGGGAGGTACTATAATGACAATGTGGAGGAGTCTTGTTGTTTAATGTCAGGAATTCGGGGCATTCTGATACAGTTTGGGTGATTTGTATAAGACATGGGGCGACCGGGAGAAGAGGGGTGTCTACAGCCCAGACGCAGATTTCTGCTTATATATAAGACACAGAGCGGGTAATGATACATTATAGCACAGCTCCAGCTATTTACATATAATTGATGAGTTAGTCTCGGTCATCTGCTGACAGCAGCTGATATTTTGTTCCCATAACAGTAAAATTGTCTTTCTCATATCAGCCGCTTTCAAAATAAATTATAATAGCAGAAAGTCCAGCCAGTAACAACAGGAACGTCCAGGATACCCTGGAGGAGAGCAGGAGACTCGGATACTGGGAGGGGCAGGCAGTGTATTGTACTGTAATGTCAAGTCTTCCACCCTCTGAGAAATTATATACCGCCCTGTGCTCCCATACGTCTCTCTGTGCTCCCATACACTGCCCTGTGCTCCCATACGCTGCCCTGTGCTCCCATACGCCTCTCAGTACTCCCATACACTGCCCTGTGCTCCCATACGCTGCCCTGTGCTCCCATACGCTGCCCTGTGCTCCCATACGCTACCCTGTGCTCCCATACTCCGCCCTGTGCTCCCATACTCCGCCCTGTGCTCCCATACTCCGCCCTGTGCTCCCATACTCCACTCCGTGCTCCCATGCTCCGCCCTGTGCTCCCATACTCCGCCCTGTGCTCCCATACTCCGCCCTGTGCTCCCATACTCCGCTCCGTGCTCCCATACTCCGCCCTGTGCTCCCATACTCCACTCCATGCTCCCATGCTCCGCCCTGTGCTCCCATACTCCGCCCTGTGCTCCCATACTCCGCCCTGTGCTCCCATACTCCGCTCCGTGCTCCCATGCTCCGCCCTGTGCTCCCATACTCCGCCCTGTGCTCCCATACTCCGCCCTGTGCTCCCATACTCTGCTCCGTGCTCCCATACTCCGCCCTGTGCTCCCATACTCCACTCCGTGCTCCCATACTCCGCCCTGTGCTCTCATACAGAATAAGAGTCATGCACAATCTCCCGGTCTCGGCTGTATTTATATACTATTCTCAGCCCATATGTGGCTGTCTATCAATATGGTGTGTAAGTCATACTCTTCCTCTACACTCCACTCCTTGTCTTCTGAATCACCTTTATTAGAGGAATAGGTGCTTCAGGCTGAGTACAGACAGTGCAATGATGTGTAAGATGCTTTCTGAAACAAACACACACAGAGGTGCAGTAATCCCGGCACAGACCTCATGGGAGCCACACTCAGAACGTTACCTTCTAGACTGGAACTGATTGGGCTGCTGATGCCACTAACCCTCCTCGTACATAGCCCCAGCCATGGAGGGAGCAGAGGGTCAGTATTACATGCCCACGTTCTGCCCCCTGGCATCTGTCATTGCACAAAACACCGACCCAAATCCTCAGCCTAAATATTATATTACAGAAATAATATCTCCTCGTAATGTTGTAACTAGCTCACATCTTCCCCGCACTAATTATTACTGCGGTAATTATAAAATAATTATAGGAACTGAAGGCAGATAATGTCTATTTAGTTGGTCATCTTATGATCCCTAATAACTGTACGTCCGCAGATGTTCCCAGTTACATTTTCCCACTAATTAGAACATACAGAAGAGTGTCATGTACTGCACAGTACGCATCATATTCCTGGATGGTTTATCTTCATCTAACAAGAATTACATAGAACCCACACACTAGTACAATCCTATCATCAAATACTATAATACTACACCCACATCACCACCACGCTCTAATAATTACGTCCTGGTTTAATTTAATTTAGTCTTAATTTTAGGTGGTTTTAGCACTATTTAATAAATTACAAAGGAATATTAAGTAATAATACACACACATAGGATATACACACATGTGGGACACACACACACACATGTTGAGGTCACACACATGTGGGACACACACACATATGTTGAGGACAGACACATGGGACACACACACACATGTTGCGGACACACACATGTGGGACACACACACACACATGTTGCGGACACACACATGTGGGACACACAGACACATGTTGCGGACAAACACATGTGGGACACACAGACACACATATGTGACACACACACACACACACATGTGGGACACACACATGTGGAACACACACACGTGGGACACACAGATACATATGTGACACACACACACGGGGGACACACACATGAGCGACACACACACAGGTGGAATGCACACACGTGGGACACACAGACACACATATGTGACACACACACACGGGACACACACACACATGTGGAACGCACACACGTGAAACACACAGACACACATGTGACACACACACACATGTGGGCCACACACACAATGTTGAGGACACACACATGTGGGACACACAGACACACACATGTTGGGGACACACACACACACATGTGGAACACACACACGTGGGAAACACAGACACACACAGGGGACACACACACATATGTTGAGGACACACACATGTGGGACACACACACACATGTTGCAGACACACACATGTGGGACACACACACACATGTGGGACACACAGACACACACAGGGGACACACACACATATGTTGAGGACACACACATGTGGGGGACACACACACATGTTGCAGACACACACATGTGGGACACACACACACATGTGGGACACACAGACACACATATGTGACACACACACATGGGACACATAGAAAAGAGAGTGAAGGTAACACCCAGTACTATGCAGGATCTGGCTGTCCTGAGATAGATGCTGAGAAATGAAGAAATAAATAGATCTCCTGTTTCTTCTTTCTGCTGAGGGGAAGTTTCTAAATAATGTTTTGCCAGAACAGATTAATTAGCTTCTATTTTACAGCGTGACTCCATTACTAAGTTATACAAGCAGCGGCCATTTATCTGGAGCCCAAAATCCTCTAAGGCCTGTGTAATAAGCTCAACCACAATGGCTCCTGCATTGGAGACAAATTTGATTGTAACATTTGATCACCAAGTGGTCATATCCGTTTTCTATATATTTGTTTAAAAAATGACTCAGATTAGGGGATACGTTGAATACATTTGCACATTATGGGGTACTTAGCATAAAGGAACACAATTTAGGGGTACTTTGTAAACATTTACCATCACATGGTAAGCACAAGCAGCTAATAACAGCATTGGACTGAAGGTGAAAAAAATAACACAAATTCACATTATTTCCAATATTTTTCTTTTATTCTGCGCGATAAAACGAATGTTTACGTTATCGGGTACAGCGTTAGGAATGGCTCCAATGTAGCTGTACATTTAGTGTTTAATGCTGTTTATAGGGCGCTAAAGACACATTATCACAGCGTTTTAGGGATGACGGGATCTGTCCTGAATGTCTCTGGACTGTACCAATCTCTGCTCTGAGGGGGGTGGGGCCTTGTCTACAATGGGTGGGGTGTGGGTGAGTTTTGGGCAGATTATGGCAATGTTTAGGTGGGTCAGCGACAGGGCCTATTTTGTCCTGATTGCCCAGTCGGGAATGTTGTATAGTGAACTAAGAAACATTGTTATTAATTACTAATCTTGGGAGTAGTAAATGGCTCATGTTTTATATACCTGCTGTGTATGTATTACACTTGCTGCTGTACTTCATTTTACAGGGGCCAAATATTTATTTCTGTAAAAAACCCATGGATATAAATATAATTATTTTTATTTGATGCATTTAAATAAATGTGTCAAAATTCTGACCCTAATTCTCTCATAAATTACCGCCCCAGCTCCCAGCTCCCTCCAAGCTTCTCCAGAGAATCTCCTACACACGCCTCACACACCTTCTTATAGCAAACAACCTGCTGGATCCTCTCAGTCAGACTCCCACTCTCAACACTCCACAGAGACTGCGCTGACCAAGGCTGTCAATGATTTTATCACAGCAAAAAGTAATAACCATTACTCTCTTCTAATTCTCCTGGATCTTTAGGCTGCATTTGACACTGTTGACCACTCTCTCCTCTCTTCCTATGCTTCCTTTATCAGTTGGAGACCACAAGGCTCAGTCCTAGGTCCTCTGCTATTCTCTATCTACACCACTTCTCTTGGAAAACGAATAAGTTCCTTTGGATTTCAGTATCATCTCTATGCGGATGATACACAAATGTATCTATCCTCTCCTGATCTCTCACCATCTGTGTTGTCTCACGTTACTGACTGTCTTTCTGCCATTTCATCTTGGATGTCTTCTCGCCAACTCAAACTCAATCTCTGAATTAATAATATTCCCACCCAAAAACAGAAGTTACCTGCCCGACATTTCTATTTCTGTTGATAACATGACCATAAATCCCACCCCGCAAGCTCGTTGCCTAGGTGTAATCCTTGATTCACAACTGTCGTTTATTCCCCCCATCTACTCTATATCTAAATCATGTTACATACATCTAAAGAACATTTCCAGAATACGCACATATCTGACACAAGACACTGCAAAAACATTAATTCATGCACTCATCATCTCCCACATCGACTATTGCAATTCCCTCCTTACTGGTCTTCCCAAAGTCAGACTTGAACCCCTACAATCTATTTTGCACGCAGCGGCTAGATTGATTTTCCTTACAAACCGTTACTCCTCTACTGAGCCACTCTGTCAGTCTCTACATTGTCTGCCTGTATTTCAACGAATCCAATATAAAATTCTTCTACTAACATACAAGGCCATCAACCAAATTGCACGGACATACATTTCCTCACGTGTCTCGAAATATCTCCCTACTCGACACCTCCGTTCTGCACAAGATCTGCGTCTCTCCTCCACTCTCATCACATCCTCCCATTCTCGGTTACAGGACTTTTTCCAGGCTGCACCCACTTTGTGGAATTCCCTTCCTCGCACAGTAAGACTTTCCTCTAGTCTTCAAAACTTCAAGCGTTCTCTGAAAACCCACCTCTTCAGATAAAGCTTATAATATTCCTTAACCACTATCTTAATCTCCCTAGATCACCCTATTACCACCCTCTACACAGCTAACACAAGACAACAACCCTCTGACCAACATTGGTACACACACAGCCCACTCAGTACTTTTACCTTTGAGTTCTAGCTGGTCTATTGTGCAATATGATGTAGCACGTGCCCTTGTGTATCAAACTCCCATTGTCCTATAGATTGTAAGCTTGTGAGCAGGGTTCTCTTACCTCTGTCTGTATGTATTACCCAGTATTGTCTTATTAATGTTTGTTCCCAATTGTAAAGCGCTACGGAATTTGCTGGCGCTATATAAATAAATGTTGATGATGATGATGAAGTACATGATATATATGGCGAAGTTGGAAGTCAGTGTGATCTCTATTATATATATATATATATATATATATATATATATATAGGGATATAACAGAGAGCTGGTAAAACACAGATGTGAAAAGTCACAAACAAACGAGACTCTCATCCGTCATTGTGTGTCTCCTGCATTCACCAGAGAATGTGGCCCTCAGCTCTCCCGTGGGGTGAGGACACACAACATACAACACGTAGGTCTGCAGGGTCTGTGCACGGAGTGTGATGTACACTGTATAGTGCACAGATTGTGTATTTGTCCTGATACCTCTATATTATCACATCTGTGTGACCCTCCCTCCGGGGTAATGTGTGACTTCCGGAGGCTACATAGTAACTGTGCTGAAAGTCTGAGGATACAGTAACCAGATGACTGCTAAACACTTAGGGAACAACATGATTTTCAGGTCTCAGGAACAGACGTGTTATTAAAACTTTTTTGCTTTGTAATTACAAGCGTTCTACACGTGTGTACAGAACAATGAATACGAGAGATCTCAATCATATTACATTAGGAGTTGCATGGCCAGGTAAATAAATAATAAAGTTATAGAGTCTTTTTGTAGAAATATGTTTAATATTTAGAATTTGGAAGGTGTAGGATAGTATAAGAAACATTTCCACAGATTTTAAATACAAAAAGGATTGGACTTGAATTACTGTGATACTTACTCAATATTCTTAATATTAATAGAGTGGATCGATGTTTGATATCCCCATAGGGAACATAGTTTATGATGACTGAGGATGGTAACAGGATACAGCAATGTGTGAGGCACATACTGGTTGGATTTGAGTGACATGAAGATGGGACGGAGGCAACGGATATACGGGAACAGTTTGTTGGAAAACCTTGGACCCCTAATTCCCTGAAACTGTTCCGCTTGGCTTTTATATCGTATTTAATGTTCTCCAGTCTGCAGACATGAGTTACGTCATTAATCTATCTGGGTTATTACAGGGTCTGCAGAGGGTGGGATTATAATATCTGTCACTGGGGGAAATATTCTCTATTTAGGAAATAATATTATGTCCTATAAGTCACCTCATGCAATCCCTCATTTATACCTGAGCTCTGTAAGTAAATTACCAGTAGATCAGATTTGTCACCGATTGTTCAGCTTTCTGATGTAAATATAAATATATGAGATAGTGGCGCGGGTGAAGTTACAGGAAGGAGCCGGGGGCCACAGGTGAAGTTACAGGAAGGAGCCGGGGGCCGCAGGTGAAGTTACAGGAAGGCGCAGGGGGCCGCGGGTGAAGTTACAGGAAGGAGCCGGGGGCCACAGGTGAAGTTACAGGAAGGAGCAGGGGGCCACAGGTGAAGTTACAGGAAGGAGCCGGGGGCCACAGGTGAAGTTACAGGAAGGAGCAGGGGGCCGCGTGTAAAGTTACAGGAAGGAGATGGGGGCCGCAGGTGAAGTTACAGGAAGGAGCCGGGGGCCACAGGTGAAGTTAAAGGAAGGAGCCGGGGGCCGCAGGTGACGTTACAGGAAGGAGCCGGGGGCCGCGTGTAAAGTTACAGGAAAGAGCTGGGGGCCGCAGGTGAAGTTACAGGAAGGAGCCGGGGGCCACAGGTGAAGTTAAAGGAAGGAGCTGGGGGCCACAGGTGAAGTTACAGGAAGGAGCCGGGGGCCACAGGTGAAGTTACAGGAAGGGGCCGGGGGCCACAGGTGAAGTTACAGGAAGGAGCTGGGGGCCACAGGTGAAGTTACAGGAAGGAGACGGGGGCCGCAGGTGAAGTTACAGGAAGGGGCCGGGGGCCACAGGTGAAGTTACAGGAAGGAGCAGGGGGCCACAGGTGAAGTTACAGGAAGGAGCCGGGGGCCACAGGTGAAGTTACAGGAAGGAGCCAGGGGCCGCAGGTGAAGTTACAGGAAGGAGCAGGGGGTCAGGTGAAGTTACAGGAAGGAGCCGGGGGCCGCAGGTGAAGTTACAGGAAGGAGCCGGGGGCCGCAGGTAAAGTTACAGGAAGGAGCCAGGGGCCGCAGGTGAAGTTACAGGAAGGAGCAGGGGGTCAGGTGAAGTTACAGGAAGGAGCCGGGGGCCGTAGGTGAAGTTACAGGAAGGAACAGGGGGTCAGGTGAAGTTACAGGAAGGAGCCGGGGGCCGCAGGTGAAGTTACAGGAAGGAGCAGGGGGTCAGGTGAAGTTACAGGAAGGAGCCGGGGGCCGCAGGTGAAGTTACAGGAAGGAGCCGGGGGCCGCAGGTGAAGTTACAGGAAGGAGCCGGGGGTCAGGTGAAGTTACAGGAAGGAGCAGGGGGTCAGGTGAAGTTACAAGAAGGAACAGGGGGTCAGGTGAAGTTACAGGAAGGAGCCGGGGGCCGCAGGTGAAGTTACAGGAAGGAACAGGGGGTCAGGTGAAGTTACAGGAAGGAGCCGGGGGTCAGGTGAAGTTACAGGAAGGAGCAGGGGGTCAGGTGAAGTTACAAGAAGGAACAGGGGGTCAGGTGAAGTTACAGGAAGGAACAGGGGGTCAGGTGAAGTTACAGGAAGGAGCCGGGGGTCAGGTGAAGTTACAGGAAGGAGCCGGGGGCCGCAGGTGAAGTTACAGGAAGGAGCCGGGGGTCAGGTGAAGTTACAGGAAGGAGCAGGGGGTCAGGTGAAGTTACAAGAAGGAACAGGGGGTCAGGTGAAGTTACAGGAAGGAGCCGGGGGCCGCAGGTGAAGTTACAGGAAGGAACAGGGGGTCAGGTGAAGTTACAGGAAGGAGCCGGGGGTCAGGTGAAGTTACAGGAAGGAGCAGGGGGTCAGGTGAAGTTACAAGAAGGAACAGGGGGTCAGGTGAAGTTACAGGAAGGAACAGGGGGTCAGGTGAAGTTACAGGAAGGAGCCGGGGGTCAGGTGAAGTTACAGGAAGGAGCCGGGGGCCGCAGGTGAAGTTACAGGAAGGATCCGGGGGTCAGGTGAAGTTACAGGAAGGAGCAGGGGGTCAGGTGAAGTTACAAGAAGGAACAGGGGGTCAGGTGAAGTTACAGGAAGGAGCCGGGGGTCAGGTGAAGTTACAGGAAGGAGCAGGGGGTCAGGTGAAGTTACAAGAAGGAACAGGGGGTCAGGTGAAGTTACAGGAAGGAGCCGGGGGCCGCAGGTGAATTTTACAGGAAGGAGCCGGGGGCCGCAGGTGAAGTTACAGGAAGGAACAGGGGGTCGCAGGTGAAGTTACAGGAAGGAGCCGGGGGCCGCAGGTGAAGTTACAGGAAGGAACAGGGGGCCGTAGGTGAAGTTACAGGAAGGAACAGGGGGTCAGGTGAAGTTACAGGAAGGAGCTGGGGGTCGCAGGTGAAGTTACAGGAAGGAGCCGGGGGCCGCAGGTGAAGTTACAGGAAGGAGCAGGGGGTCAGGTGAAGTTACAGGAAGGAGCCGGGGGCCGCAGGTGAAGTTACAGGAAGGAGCAGGGGGTCAGGTGAAGTTACAGGAAGGAGCTGGGGGTCGCAGGTGAAGTTACAGGAAGGAGCCGGGGGCCGCAGGTGAAGTTACAGGAAGGAGCAGGGGGTCAGGTGAAGTTACAGGAAGGAGCAGGGGGTCAGGTGAAGTTACAGGAAGGAGCCAGGGGCCGCAGGTGAAGTTACAGGAAGGAGCAGGGGGTCAGGTGAAGTTACAGGAAGGAGCCGGGGGCCGCAGGTGAAGTTACAGGAAGGAACAGGGGGTCAGGTGAAGTTACAGGAAGGAACAGGGGGTCAGGTGAAGTTACAGGAAGGAGCTGGGGCCGCAGGTGAAGTTACAGGAAGGAGCAGGGGGTCAGGTGAAGTTACAGGAAGGAGCCGGGGGTCGCAGGTGAAGTTACAGGAAGGAACAGGGGGCCGTAGGTGAAGTTACAGGAAGGAACAGGGGGTCAGGTGAAGTTACAAGAAGGAGCTGGGGGTCGCAGGTGAAGTTACAGGAAGGAGCCGGGGGCCGCAGGTGAAGTTACAGGAAGGAGCAGGGGGTCAGGTGAAGTTACAGGAAGGAGCCAGGGGCCGCAGGTGAAGTTACAGGAAGGAGCCAGGGGCCGCAGGTGAAGTTACAGGAAGGAGCAGGGGGTCAGGTGAAGTTACAGGAAGGAGCCGGGGGCCGCAGGTGAAGTTACAGGAAGGAACAGGGGGTCAGGTGAAGTTACAGGAAGGAACAGGGGGTCAGGTGAAGTTACAGGAAGGAGCTGGGGCCGCAGGTGAAGTTACAGGAAGGAGCAGGGGGTCAGGTGAAGTTACAGGAAGGAGCCGGGGGTCGCAGGTGAAGTTACAGGAAGGAGCCGGGGGCCGCAGGTGAAGTTACAGGAAGGAGCAGGGGGTCAGGTGAAGTTACATGAAGGAACAGGGGGTCAGGTGAAGTTACAGGAAGGAGCCGGGGGCCGCAGGTGAAGTTACAGGAAGGAGCCGGGGGTCAGGTGAAGTTACAGGAAGGAGCCGGGGGCCGCAGGTGAAGTTACAGGAAGGAGCCGGGGGTCAGGTGAAGTTACAGGAAGGAACAGGGGGTCAGGTGAAGTTACAGGAAGGAGCCGGGGGCCGCAGGTGAAGTTACAGGAAGGAACAGGGGGTCAGGTGAAGAGGGCCACATGTTGCCCGTCACTGATATACATTATAAATGACTGTAGCAGTTTATAGTCTTGCACTATATCATTAGATTGCATCAGTTATCGCGTTACTGTTTCTATTTTGTTTTATCATCAATAGAAAACTGCGATATCATAGTCAAGTCATTGTAACAGGTTCCTGTAGCTGAATTATTCTCAGTAACATCCAAGGAAATAATAATGTATTTGGAAGAGTCAGAATGAGAAGTTATATATTACCAGTAATAGTTACAGATAGTATTACGGTGTAAATCCCATCTAACCCTGAGGGAGCAGCTGTAATGTGAAGGGTTTAGTGGGTGTCCTCAGTTGGACTCAGGAGACTCTGCTATAAGAAGTCTAAGCTGCCTGAGGACGGCTCAGCTCCAGGACTCTGTCACCTTCTTGTTACATTGCTCTCATAGTGACACAGCAGATGGTCATAGTGTGACCACATTACTGGGAGCACGTGGGCTGGGCGCAGAGTACAGAGGACAGAAGCCTCTTCCAGGCATCAGGGTGACCCCAGATGGGGCAGGATCTACAGACTGCACCCCCACATCCTCTCCAGGGTCACCATGTAATGTTAGGGGTGGAAGCCGTCTGATGTATTGTATTGTGTTTTGTGGGGTTATTTATAGGTGATTATTATATCACCTGGCGGGTGGAGGTGCTCTGCTCGCCAGTAGATGCCCGGACTCATCATCATCATCATTTTATTTTATATAGCGCCACTAATTCCGCAGCGCTGTACAGAGATTCACATCAGTCCCTGCACCATTTGAGCTTACAGTCTAAATTCCCTAATATACACACACAGACAGACAGAGAGGGAGAGACAAGGGTCAATTTTAATTGCAGCCAATTAACCTACTAGTATGTTTTTGGAGTGTGGGAGGAAACCGGAGCACCTGGAGGAAACCCACGCAAACACAGGGAGAACATACAAACTCCTCACAGATAAGGCCATGGACGGGAATTGAACTCATGACCCCAGTGCTGTGAGGCAGAAGTGCTAACCACTAGGCCACTGTGCTGCCACTCCACGGCAGACATCCTGGCGTGAACTGTCCGTCAGACCGCAGGCCGCAACCCGTCTCCTGTTATCGCCATCTCAGGACAGCGGATGAAAATCAACAAGAAACTGATCTGTTCTTAGAATAACACATTTCTTCAACAGATAATATTTCTTTACTTCCTTTAAAATATTTGTATCCGTTTTTAACTATTTTCGTCTGTTCACTAAGTGGAACCAGGGCCGTAACTAGGGCTGTGCGATAGGGGCGAACCCCCAAATCTGGGCATGTTTGATCCGGCTAGCTGGGTCATACATGAGACTGGGACAGCGATAACTTCTATAATAATAATTTCTACAAAATCAGATAAATAAGCTAAACCCAAAACATACTTCAAAATAATGCAAGGTCCACCTGCTTCACGGCAACTTATACCTTGTGTACACATATGTTACCCCGGCTTCCTCTCCTCCTCGGTGCGCCCTCATACCACATTCTCTTCCCCCATGTCTATGAGATGCGGTGCTGATGATTAGTGATGCAGTATATTTAGGGATGTCACCTCGGCTTCCTCTCCTCCTCGGTGCGCCCTCATACCACATTCTCTTCCCCCATGTCTAGGAGATGCGGTGCTGATGATTAGTGATGCAGTATATTTAGGGATGTCACCTCGGCTTCCTCTCCTCCTCTATGCGCCCTCATACCACATTCTCTTCCCCCATGTCTATGAGATGCGGTGCTGATGATTAGTGATGCAGTATATTTAGGGATGTCACCTCGGCTTCCTCTCCTCCTCGGTGCGCCCTCATACCACATTCTCTTCCCCCATGTCTAGGAGATGCGGTGCTGATGATAAGTGATGCAGTATATTTAGGGATGTCACCCCGTCTTCCTCTCCTCCTCGGTGCGCCCTCATACCACATTCTCTTCCCCCATGTCTATGAGATGCGGTGCTGATGATTAGTGATGCAGTATATTTAGGGATGTCACCTCGGCTTCCTCTCCTCCTCTATGCGCCCTCATACCACATTCTCTTCCCCCATGTCTATGAGATGCGGTGCTGATGATTAGTGATGCAGTATATTTAGGGATGTCACCTCGGCTTCCTCTCCTCCTCTATGCGCCCTCATACCACATTCTCTTCCCCCATGTCTATGAGATGCGGTGCTGATGATTAGTGATGCAGTATATTTAGGGATGTCACCTCGGCTTCCTCTCCTCCTCGGTGCGCCCTCATACCACATTCTCTTCCCCCATGTCTAGGAGATGTGGTGCTGATGATTAGTGATGCAGTATATTTAGGGATGTCACCCCGGCTTCCTCTCCTCCTCGGTGCGCCCTCATACTACATTCTCTTCCCCATGTCTATGAGATGCGGTGCTGATGATTAGTGACGCAGTATATTTAGGGATGTTACCCCGGCTTCCTCTCCTCCTCGGTGCGCCCTCATACCACATTCTCTTCCCCCATGTCTATGAGATGCGGTGCTGATGATTAGTGATGCAGTATATTTAGGGATGTCACCTCGGCTTTCTTTCCTCCTCGGTGCGCCCTCATACCACATTCTCTTCCCCCATGTCTATGAGATGCGGTGCTGATGATTAGTGATGCAGTATATTTAGGGATGTCACCTCGGCTTCCTCTCCTCCTCGGTGCGCCCTCATACCACATTCTCTTCCCCCATGTCTATGAGATGCGGTGCTGCTGATTAGTGATGCAGTATATTTAGGGATGTCACCCCGTCTTCCTCTCCTCCTGGGTGCGCCCTCATACCACATTCTCTTCCCCCATGTCTAGGAGATGCGGTGCTGCTGATTAGTGATGCAGTATATTTAGGGATGTCACCCCGTCTTCCTCTCCTCCTCGGTGCGCCCTCAAACCACATTCTCTTCCCCATGTCTATGAGATGTGGTGCTGATGATTAGTGATGCAGTATATTTAGGGATGTCACCCCGGCTTCCTCTCCTCCTCTATGCGCCCTCATACCACATTCTCTTCCCCCATGTCTATGAGATGCGGTGCTGCTGATTAGTGATGCAGTATATTTAGGGATGTCACCCCGTCTTCCTCTCCTCCTCGGTGCGCCCTCATACCACATTCTCTTCCCCAATGTCTATGAGATGTGGTGCTGATGATTAGTGATGCAGTATATTTAGGGATGTCACCCCGGCTTCCTCTCCTCCTCTATGCGCCCTCATACCACATTCTCTTCCCCCATGTCTATGAGATGCGGTGCTGCTGATTAGTGATGCAGTATATTTAGGGATGTCACCCCGTCTTCCTCTCCTCCTCGGTGCGCCCTCATACCACATTCTCTTCCCCCATGTCTAGGAGATGCGGTGCTGATGATTAGTGATGCAGTATATTTAGGGATGTCACCTCGGCTTCCTCTCCTCCTCGGTGCGCCCTCATACCACATTCTCTTCCCCCATGTCTATGAGATGCGGTGCTGATGATTAGTGATGCAGTATATTTAGGGATGTCACCCCGTCTTCCTCTCCTCCTCGGTGCGCCCTCATACCACATTCTCTTCCCCCATGTCTATGAGATGCGGTGCTGCTGATTAGTGATGCAGTATATTTAGGGATGTCACCCCGTCTTCCTCTCCTCCTCGGTGCGCCCTCATACCACATTCTCTTCCCCCATGTCTAGGAGATGTGGTGCTGATGATTAGTGATGCAGTATATTTAGGGATGTCACCCCGTCTTCCTCTCCTCCTGGGTGCGCCATCATACCACATTCTCTTCCCCCATGTCTAGGAGATGCGGTGCTGATGATTAGTGACGCAGTATATTTAGGGATGTTACCCCGGCTTCCTCTCATCCTCGGTGCGCCCTCATACCACATTCTCTTCCCCCATGTCTATGAGATGCGGTGCTGATGATTAGTGATGCAGTATATTTAGGGATGTCACCTCGGCTTTCTTTCCTCCTCGGTGCGCCCTCATACCACATTCTCTTCCCCCATGTCTATGAGATGCGGTGCTGCTGATTAGTGATGCAGTATATTTAGGGATGTCACCTCGGCTTCCTCTCCTCCTCGGTGCGCCCTCATACCACATTCTCTTCCCCCATGTCTATGAGATGCGGTGCTGATGATTAGTGATGCAGTATATTTAGGGATGTCACCTCGGCTTCCTCTCCTCCTCGGTGCGCCCTCATACCACATTCTCTTCCCCCATGTCTAGGAGATGTGGTGCTGATGATTAGTGATGCAGTATATTTAGGGATGTCACCCCGTCTTCCTCTCCTCCTGGGTGCGCCCTCATACCACATTCTCTTCCCCCATGTCTAGGAGATGCGGTGCTGATGATTAGTGACGCAGTATATTTAGGGATGTTACCCCGGCTTCCTCTCCTCCTCGGTGCGCCCTCATACCACATTCTCTTCCCCCATGTCTATGAGATGCGGTGCTGATGATTAGTGATGCAGTATATTTAGGGATGTCACCCCGGCTTCCTCTCCTCCTCGGTGCGCCCTCATACCACATTCTCTTCCCCCATGTCTATGAGATGCGGTGCTGCTGATTAGTGATGCAGTATATTTAGGGATGTCACCTCGGCTTTCTTTCCTCCTCGGTGCGCCCTCATACCACATTCTCTACCCCCATGTCTATGAGATGCGGTGCTGATGATTAGTGATGCAGTATATTTAGGGATGTCACCTCGGCTTCCTCTCCTCCTCGGTGCGCCCTCATACCACATTCTCTTCCCCCATGTCTAGGAGATGCGGTGCTGCTGATTAGTGATGCAGTATATTTAGGGATGTCACCCCGTCTTCCTCTCCTCCTCGGTGCGCCCTCATACCACATTCTCTTCCCCCATGTCTATGAGATGTGGTGCTGATGATTAGTGATGCAGTATATTTAGGGATGTCACCCCGGCTTCCTCTCCTCCTCTATGCGCCCTCATACCACATTCTCTTCCCCCATGTCTATGAGATGCGGTGCTGCTGATTAGTGATGCAGTATATTTAGGGATGTCACCCCGTCTTCCTCTCCTCCTCGGTGCGCCCTCATACCACATTCTCTTCCCCCATGTCTATGAGATGTGGTGCTGATGATTAGTGATGCAGTATATTTAGGGATGTCACCCCGGCTTCCTCTCCTCCTCTATGCGCCCTCATACCACATTCTCTTCCCCCATGTCTATGAGATGCGGTGCTGCTGATTAGTGATGCAGTATATTTAGGGATGTCACCTCGGCTTCCTCTCCTCCTCGGTGCGCCCTCATACCACATTCTCTTCCCCCATGTCTATGAGATGCGGTGCTGATGATTAGTGATGCAGTATATTTAGGGATGTCACCTCGGCTTCCTCTCCTCCTCTATGCGCCCTCATACCACATTCTCTTCCCCCATGTCTATGAGATGCGGTGCTGCTGATTAGTGATGCAGTATATTTAGGGATGTCACCTCGGCTTCCTCTCCTCCTCGGTGCGCCCTCATACCACATTCTCTTCCCCCATGTCTATGAGATGCGGTGCTGATGATTAGTGATGCAGTATATTTAGGGATGTCACCTCGGCTTCCTCTCCTCCTCGGTGCGCCCTCATACCACATTCTCTTCCCCCATGTCTAGGAGATGTGGTGCTGATGATTAGTGATGCAGTATATTTAGGGATGTCACCCCGTCTTCCTCTCCTCCTGGGTGCGCCCTCATACCACATTCTCTTCCCCCATGTCTAGGAGATGCGGTGCTGATGATTAGTGACGCAGTATATTTAGGGATGTTACCCCGGCTTCCTCTCCTCCTCGGTGCGCCCTCATACCACATTCTCTTCCCCCATGTCTATGAGATGCGGTGCTGATGATTAGTGATGCAGTATATTTAGGGATGTCACCTCGGCTTTCTTTCCTCCTCGGTGCGCCCTCATACCACATTCTCTACCCCCATGTCTATGAGATGCGGTGCTGATGATTAGTGATGCAGTATATTTAGGGATGTCACCTCGGCTTCCTCTCCTCCTCGGTGCGCCCTCATACCACATTCTCTTCCCCCATGTCTATGAGATGCGGTGCTGCTGATTAGTGATGCAGTATATTTAGGGATGTCACCCCGTCTTCCTCTCCTCCTGGGTGCGCCCTCATACCACATTCTCTTCCCCCATGTCTAGGAGATGCGGTGCTGCTGATTAGTGATGCAGTATATTTAGGGATGTCACCCCGTCTTCCTCTCCTCCTCGGTGCGCCCTCATACCACATTCTCTTCCCCCATGTCTATGAGATGCGGTGCTGCTGATTAGTGATGCAGTATATTTAGGGATGTCACCCCGTCTTCCTCTCCTCCTCGGTGCGCCCTCATACCACATTCTCTTCCCCCATGTCTATGAGATGTGGTGCTGATGATTAGTGATGCAGTATATTTAGGGATGTCACCCCGGCTTCCTCTCCTCCTCTATGCGCCCTCATACCACATTCTCTTCCCCCATGTCTATGAGATGCGGTGCTGCTGATTAGTGATGCAGTATATTTAGGGATGTCACCTCGGCTTTCTCTCCTCCTCGGTGCGCCCTCATACCACATTCTCTTCCCCCATGTATAGGAGATGCGGTGCTGATGATTAGTGATGCAGTATATTTAGGGATGTCACCTCGGCTTCCTCTCCTCCTCGGTGCGCCCTCATACCACATTCTCTTCCCCCATGTCTATGAGATGCGGTGCTGATGATTAGTGATGCAGTATATTTAGGGATGTCACCTCGGCTTCCTCTCCTCCTCTATGCGCCCTCATACCACATTCTCTTCCCCCATGTCTATGAGATGCGGTGCTGCTGATTAGTGATGCAGTATATTTAGGGATGTTACCCCGGCTTCCTCTCCTCCTCGGTGCGCCCTCATACCACATTCTCTTCCCCCATGTCTATGAGATGCGGTGCTGCTGATTAGTGATGCAGTATATTTAGGGATGTCACCCCGTATTCCTCTCCTCCTCGGTGCGCCCTCATACCACATTCTCTTCCCCCATGTCTATGAGATGCGGTGCTGATGATTAGTGATGCAGTATATTTAGGGATGTCACCTCGGCTTCCTCTCCTCCTCGGTGCGCCCTCATACCACATTCTCTTCCCCCATGTCTATGAGATGCGGTGCTGATGATTAGTGATGCAGTATATTTAGGGATGTCACCCCGTCTTCCTCTCCTCCTGGGTGCGCCCTCATACCACATTCTCTTCCCCCATGTCTAGGAGATGCGGTGCTGCTGATTAGTGATGCAGTATATTTAGGGATGTCACCCCGTCTTCCTCTCCTCCTCGGTGCGCCCTCATACCACATTCTCTTCCCCCATGTCTATGAGATGCGGTGCTGATGATAAGTGATGCAGTATATTTAGGGATGTCACCTCGGCTTTCTCTCCTCCTCGGTGCGCCCTCATACCACATTCTCTTCCCCCATGTCTATGAGATGCGGTGCTGATGATTAGTGATGCAGTATATTTAGGGATGTCACCCCGTCTTCCTCTCCTCCTCGGTGCGCCCTCATACCACATTCTCTTCCCCCATGTCTATGAGATGCGGTGCTGATGATTAGTGATGCAGTATATTTAGGGATGTCACCTCGGCTTCCTCTCCTCCTCTATGCGCCCTCATACCACATTCTCTTCCCCCATGTCTATGAGATGCGGTGCTGATGATTAGTGATGCAGTATATTTAGGGATGTTACCCCGGCTTCCTCTCCTCCTCGGTGCGCCCTCATACCACATTCTCTTCCCCCATGTCTAGGAGATGCGGTGCTGATGATTAGTGATGCAGTATATTTAGGGATGTCACCCCGTCTTCCTCTCCTCCTCGGTGCGCCCTCATACCACATTCTCTTCCCCCATGTCTATGAGATGCGGTGCTGATGATTAGTGATGCAGTATATTTAGGGATGTCACCTCGGCTTCCTCTCCTCCTCGGTGCGCCCTCATACCACATTCTCTTCCCCCATGTCTAGGAGATGCGGTGCTGATGATAAGTGATGCAGTATATTTAGGGATGTCACCCCGTCTTCCTCTCCTCCTCGGTGCGCCCTCATACCACATTCTCTTCCCCCATGTCTATGAGATGCGGTGCTGATGATTAGTGATGCAGTATATTTAGGGATGTCATCTCGGCTTTCTCTCCTCTTCGGTGCGCCCTCATACCACATTCTCTTCCCCCATGTCTATGAGATGCGGTGCTAATGATAAGTGATGCAGTATATTTAGGGATGTCACCTCGGCTTCCTCTCCTCCTCGGTGCGCCCTCATACCACATTCTCTTCCCCCATGTCTATGAGATGCGGTGCTGATGATTAGTGATGCAGTATATTTAGGGATGTCACCTCGGCTTTCTCTCCTCTTCGGTGCGCCCTCATACCACATTCTCTTCCCCCATGTCTATGAGATGCGGTGCTGATGATTAGTGATGCAGTATATTTAGGGATGTCACCCCGTCTTCCTCTCCTCCTCGGTGCGCCCTCATACCACATTCTCTTCCCCCATGTCTATGAGATGCGGTGCTGCTGATTAGTGATGCAGTATATTTAGGGATGTCATCTCGGCTTCCTCTCCTCCTCGGTGCGCCCTCATACCACATTCTCTTCCCCCATGTCTATGAGATGTGGTGCTGATGATTAGTGATGCAGTATATTTAGGGATGTCACCCCGGCTTCCTCTCCTCCTCGGTGCGCCCTCATACCACATTCTCTTCCCCCATGTCTAGGAGATGCGGTGCTGCTGATTAGTGATGCAGTATATTTAGGGATGTCACCCCGGCTTCCTCTCCTCCTCGGTGCGCCCTCATACCACATTCTCTTCCCCCATGTCTATGAGATGCGGTGCTGATGATTAGTGATGCAGTATATTTAGGGATGTCACCCCGTCTTCCTCTCCTCCTCGGTGCGCCCTCATACCACATTCTCTTCCCCCATGTCTATGAGATGCGGTGCTGCTGATTAGTGATGCAGTATATTTAGGGATGTCACCTCGGCTTCCTCTCCTCCTCGGTGCGCCCTCATACCACATTCTCTTCCCCCATGTCTAGGAGATGCGGTGCTGATGATAAGTGATGCAGTATATTTAGGGATGTCACCTCGGCTTCCTCTCCTCCTCGGTGCGCCCTCATACCACATTCTCTTCCCCCATGTCTAGGAGATGCGGTGCTGATGATTAGTGATGCAGTATATTTAGGGATGTCACCTCGGCTTCCTCTCCTCCTCGGTGCGCCCTCATACCACATTCTCTTCCCCCATGTCTAGGAGATGCGGTGCTGATGATTAGTGATGCAGTATATTTAGGGATGTCACCCCGTCTTCCTCTCCTCCTCGGTGCGCCCTCATACCACATTCTCTTCCCCCATGTCTATGAGATGCGGTGCTGATGATTAGTGATGCAGTATATTTAGGGATGTCACCCCGGCTTCCTCTCCTCCTCGGTGCGCCCTCACACCACATTCTCTTCCCCCATGTCTATGAGATGCGGTGCTGATGATTAGTGATGCAGTATATTTAGGGATGTCACCCCGGCTTCCTCTCCTCCTCGGTGCGCCCTCATACCACATTCTCTTCCCCCATGTCTATGAGATGCGGTGCTGATGATTAGTGATGCAGTATATTTAGGGATGTCACCCCGTCTTCCTCTCCTCCTCGGTGCGCCCTCATACCACATTCTCTTCCCCCATGTCTATGAGATGCGGTGCTGATGATTAGTGACGCAGTATATTTAGGGATGTCACCTCGGCTTCCTCTCCTCCTCGGTGCGCCCTCATACCACATTCTCTTCCCCCATGTCTAGGAGATGCGGTGCTGATGATTAGTGATGCAGTATATTTAGGGATGTTACCCCGGCTTCCTCTCCTCCTCGGTGCGCCCTCATACCACATTCTCTTCCCCCATGTCTAGGAGATGCGGTGCTGATGATAAGTGATGCAGTATATTTAGGGATGTCACCCCGTCTTCCTCTCCTCCTCGGTGCGCCCTCATACCACATTCTCTTCCCCCATGTCTATGAGATGCGGTGCTGATGATTAGTGATGCAGTATATTTAGGGATGTCACCTCGGCTTCCTCTCCTTCTCGGTGCGCCCTCATACCACATTCTCTTCCCCCATGTCTATGAGATGCGGTGCTGATGATTAGTGATGCAGTATATTTAGGGATGTCACCTCGGCTTCCTCTCCTCCTCGGTGCGCCCTCATACCACATTCTCTTCCCCCATGTCTATGAGATGCGGTGCTGATGATTAGTGATGCAGTATATTTAGGGATGTCACCTCGGCTTCCTCTCCTCCTCGGTGCGCCCTCATACCACATTCACTTCCCCCATGTCTATGAGATGCGGTGCTGATGATTAGTGATGCAGTATATTTAGGGATGTTACCCCGGCTTCCTCTCCTCCTCGGTGCGCCCTCATACCACATTCTCTTCCCCCATGTCTATGAGATGTGGTGCTGATGATTAGTGATGCAGTATATTTAGGGATGTCACCCCGTCTTCCTCTCCTCCTCGGTGCGCCCTCATACCACATTCTCTTCCCCCATGTCTATGAGATGCGGTGCTGATGATTAGTGATGCAGTATATTTAGGGATGTCACCCCGGCTTCCTCTCCTCCTCGGTGCGCCCTCATACCACATTCTCTTCCCCCATGTCTATGAGATGCGGTGCTGATGATTAGTGATGCAGTATATTTAGGGATGTCACCCCGTCTTCCTCTCCTCCTCGGTGCGCCCTCATACCACATTCTCTTCCCCCATGTCTATGAGATGCGGTGCTGATGATTAGTGATGCAGTATATTTAGGGATGTCACCCCGTCTTCCTCTCCTCCTCGGTGCGCCCTCATACCACATTCTCTTCCCCCATGTCTATGAGATGCGGTGCTGATGATTAGTGATGCAGTATATTTAGGGATGTCACCCCGGCTTCCTCTCCTCCTCGGTGCGCCCTCATACCACATTCTCTTCCCCCATGTCTATGAGATGTGGTGCTGATGATTAGTGATGCAGTATATTTAGGGATGTCACCCCGTCTTCCTCTCCTCCTCGGTGCGCCCTCATACCACATTCTCTTCCCCCATGTCTATGAGATGCGGTGCTGATAATTAGTGACGCAGTATATTTAGGGATGTTACCCCGGCTTCCTCTCCTCCTCGGTGCGCCCTCATACCACATTCTCTTCCCCCATGTCTATGAGATGCGGTGCTGATGATTAGTGATGCAGTATATTTAGGGATGTCACCCCGTCTTCCTCTCCTCCTCGGTGCGCCCTCATACCACATTCTCTTCCCCCATGTCTATGAGATGCGGTGCTGATGATTAGTGACGCAGTATATTTAGGGATGTCACCTCGGCTTCCTCTCCTCCTCGGTGCGCCCTCATACCACATTCTCTTCCCCCATGTCTAGGAGATGCGGTGCTGATGATTAGTGATGCAGTATATTTAGGGATGTTACCCCGGCTTCCTCTCCTCCTCGGTGCGCCCTCATACCACATTCTCTTCCCCCATGTCTAGGAGATGCGGTGCTGATGATAAGTGATGCAGTATATTTAGGGATGTCACCCCGTCTTCCTCTCCTCCTCGGTGCGCCCTCATACCACATTCTCTTCCCCCATGTCTATGAGATGCGGTGCTGATGATTAGTGATGCAGTATATTTAGGGATGTTACCCCGGCTTCCTCTCCTCCTCGGTGCGCCCTCATACCACATTCTCTTCCCCCATGTCTATGAGATGTGGTGCTGATGATTAGTGATGCAGTATATTTAGGGATGTCACCTCGGCTTCCTCTCCTCCTCGGTGCGCCCTCATACCACATTCTCTTCCCCCATGTCTAGGAGATGCGGTGCTGATGATTAGTGATGCAGTATATTTAGGGATGTTACCCCGGCTTCCTCTCCTCCTCGGTGCGCCCTCATACCACATTCTCTTCCCCCATGTCTAGGAGATGCGGTGCTGATGATTAGTGATGCAGTATATTTAGGGATGTCACCCCGTCTTCCTCTCCTCCTCGGTGCGCCCTCATACCACATTCTCTTCCCCCATGTCTATGAGATGCGGTGCTGATGATTAGTGATGCAGTATATTTAGGGATGTCACCCCGGCTTCCTCTCCTCCTCGGTGCGCCCTCATACCACATTCTCTTCCCCCATGTCTATGAGATGCGGTGCTGATGATTAGTGATGCAGTATATTTAGGGATGTCACCCCGTCTTCCTCTCCTCCTCGGTGCGCCCTCATACCACATTCTCTTCCCCCATGTCTATGAGATGCGGTGCTGATAATTAGTGACGCAGTATATTTAGGGATGTTACCCCGGCTTCCTCTCCTCCTCGGTGCGCCCTCATACCACATTCTCTTCCCCCATGTCTATGAGATGCGGTGCTGATGATTAGTGATGCAGTATATTTAGGGATGTCACCCCGTCTTCCTCTCCTCCTCGGTGCGCCCTCATACCACATTCTCTTCCCCCATGTCTATGAGATGCGGTGCTGATGATTAGTGATGCAGTATATTTAGGGATGTCACCCCGGCTTCCTCTCCTCCTCGGTGCGCCCTCATACCACATTCTCTTCCCCCATGTCTAGGAGATGCGGTGCTGATGATTAGTGATGCAGTATATTTAGGGATGTTACCCCGGCTTCCTCTCCTCTTCGGTGCGCCCTCATACTACATTCTCTTCCCCCATGTCTATGAGATGCGGTGCTGATGATTAGTGACGCAGTATATTTAGGGATGTCACCCCGTCTTCCTCTCCTCCTCGGTGCGCCCTCATACCACATTCTCTTCCCCCATGTCTATGAGATGCGGTGCTGATGATTAGTGACGCAGTATATTTAGGGATGTTACCCCGGCTTCCTCTCCTCCTCGGTGCGCCCTCATACCACATTCTCTTCCCCCATGTCTATGAGATGCGGTGCTGATGATTAGTGATGCAGTATATTTAGGGATGTCAGCTCGGCTTCCTCTCCTCCTCGGTGCGCCCTCATACCACATTCTCTTCCCCCATGTCTAGGAGATGCGGTGCTGATGATTAGTGACGCAGTATATTTAGGGATGTCACCCCGTCTTCCTCTCCTCCTCGGTGCGCCCTCATACCACATTCTCTTCCCCCATGTCTATGAGATGCGGTGCTGATGATTAGTGATGCAGTATATTTAGGGATGTCAGCTCGGCTTCCTCTCCTCCTCGGTGCGCCCTCATACCACATTCTCTTCCCCCATGTCTATGAGATGCGGTGCTGATGATTAGTGACGCAGTATATTTAGGGATGTTACCCCGGCTTCCTCTCCTCCTCGGTGCGCCCTCATACCACATTCTCTTCCCCCATGTCTATGAGATGCGGTGCTGATGATTAGTGATGCAGTATATTTAGGGATGTCAGCTCGGCTTCCTCTCCTCCTCGGTGCGCCCTCATACCACATTCTCTTCCCCCATGTCTATGAGATGCGGTGCTGATGATTAGTGACGCAGTATATTTAGGGATGTCAGCTCGTCTCGCAGCCCCACAGGTTGGGAACAACAAATGCTCTTTGCATGCAGGATATTTGCTCCTGGTAACAGAGTAGTAGCTGCTCCCTGGGTGGAGCGGTAGCCGCAGCCTCAGACCACAAATGGAGAAGAGGAGAAGACGCGTCTGGCGTCACAGGAATGTCATTCAGCTCCTGTTATGGGAAGAGGAACGAGCCTCCAGCATCTTAGAGGTTAATTAGCCAACACTGCAATTACTGAGCGATGTCACCGGGCGCAGAGAAAGAATAATCTCTATTATTGCACATGTCTCCCTGAGAACACCCAGCGTCCCCCCATCCCCGGTATATATTTATCTCTGTACAGAAACACAACAGAGCTGTTGCTAAGAGACCGGTTTGTCTGGGAATCAGATGGGGGACACAGCTAAGTGGATTAGTGATATTACAGCTACGGGATATTATAAGATGGGGCAGGTAAGTCCCAGAGTGGGCTACCTTGGGCTGGATCACTGGGCCCTCCGCTGCTTCCATCCGCACCTACTCACAGCGGAGGACGAGGAACCAGTGACCTCAGCGAGGCAGGAGGCACATTGTGATGTCAGTGGCTCCTAGTGAAATGATTGGCTCCAGACACAATATGGCCGCCTCCACTGTACGTAGGCAACGGGGGCACTTTTAGGAGCAGTATTGAACAAGGGAGTAGTCATCGCAGCACAGACCACATTGCCCTTTGGCCTCTGTCTGCCATGAACCGGGTCCTGCTTTGTCCTCACCCATCTGACATCCACGTGTACCCAGTGAACAGGCTCCACCCCTTTGTGTGAGGTAATAAAGATACAGATGTAGAATATGATGGATCTTACTCCATATTTCTCTACACACATGGGGCGCGATGTATCGAAGGGCGAAAAACCATATTGATGCGCTAAGCTGTAGTTTTAGGTCTGAGGAAGAGAATGATCCAGCCTCTATCGTCCTGTGTAGTATACAATGTATAACAGTCACCACGGACAGCAGTGACACAATATGTGATAGGGAGGAACACTCGTCGTCGTGTGAAAGTCACATATCAGGAGGGAACACCAATAATTCCCCTCCATAGACCCCATATAGGAGCTTTGTATCTATACATTATAGATGTTCTTCTCTGTCTCATAGCGCAGCCGCCATGACACCCGTTACCCATAACCGGGATTGTACTTTGCGTCTCACCCATCCATCTGCTGTAACGAGCTGTGAGACAAGAGTCTGGGGCGCAGCTCATATACTGAGTCTCCCCACGACCTCTCTGACCTCTGCAGAGTACGCAAGGAACCCCCGGCAGGATCCCATCACTGAGATGGTGACATCTCTGATCTACAAACCCAAATCCCAGCTGCCATCATTCGTCCTGACTCCATGTGAATGTGCCGAATGACTGATATCCATCTATCCATCATCAATGGGTGAAGAGCCTCATTACCAGTGAGAATAGGCTGATGTATCACCCTACACATCAATGTTTTCCCCTTTCTTACACCCAACGGTGTTGATAAAAGAAGAAAATCATTGAAAATATGCTGTCATCTCCAAATCTTGATTATGTTATCAGTCATTATATTGTCCTATGAATTATAGACTGGTGGGCAGCGCCCTCTTACCACCCTCTTACCGCTTTGTCTGTCTGTTAATACCCAGTCTTTAGTTATAGTAAAGCGCTACGGAATATGCTGGCGCTATTTATGGTAATAAGTAAGGTGGGTAAGACTCTCACGCGACAGTCACGATGACGCCAAGTACGGGCTGGTGTCAGAGTATCCTGATGGTGGAGGATAGCCAGCGACTGTCCCCATAAGAGACATCACATCTGCTGCCTGCGGGGTGAAGAGAGCCTGACCCAGCCACTCGTACACTCCGCTTCTGTATATACAATACGGCAGTAACATTTGCAGGTAGATGATGAGTATACGACTGAGCAGGAAAATTAAATATTAATGATTCCCAATGAGACCCAAGTGAGGGACGGCGCTCTCCTCAGACGCACATCTCATTAATGTCTTATCACAGTCAAGTAGAAAGATTGCCATCAATCTGCATTAATTATTCCCTTGGCACGCTAACGCCGTAGAGGTCACCTGCCAGCGCCGCACTTGTCAGGACGCTATGATCTAACTCTCCACCACAAACTCACTGCAGATTCAGCGACTTCCTTATATTGTGGAGAAGGAGCCGCTCTGTATATAGTTATTGTGCACTAACAACAATGTATCGGGGAAACATAATATCATATTAACGGAGCAGCAGGGACCATTCTTGTGTTTGAAATGATTTATTGTGGTAAGGAAGGAATGAGATGAGGTCACATAGTTACATAAATATTGACTTTCCAACAGGAAAACAGACTTTTCAACTTAATTAAAAGATGCTTCCAAGCCTGGGACACTTATAGCCTCTTGTAAAAACATGGAGTTAGATCAAAACTGAGGCCGACAATGTTGTTTCAGTGGAAAAACCACAAAGGGGAAATAATACAAAACCTGACATTATCAGATATGAACCATATAGGGAAAATATGCTGTTCAGTGTTACCCTGAGATTACAAAACACAAAGAGACAGTTGTCAGCGCTTATCTTTAACACTGCATATCTGTGTGTATCTAGCAAAATGAAAACATGAGGTATTGGTTCATATTTTGATTAAAACATTTAAGTCTGCATCCCAGCGTCAAGGGTCATTGTATGCAGGTCCTACACTGACCTATGTACATCAAACACCATTAAAATAAGATGTTTTGATCAAGGATAAGCGCTGACAACTGTCTCTGTGTGTTTCGTATATATATATATATATATATATATATATATATATATATATATATATCTATATATATATGGGCATATATATTACCATGCAGCTGATACCATGTACAATATGGGATATACCGAGCATGGGCTTATTTCTTCTCTGTTTTTACACTGCAGCTGTAGTAACGTACAATATTACCCCCCAATGCAGCTGTTATAATGTACGATATTACCCCCCCTCCAATGCAGCTGTTATAACGCACAATATTACCCCCTCCAATGCAGCTGTTATAATGTACAATATTACCCCCTCCAATGCAGCTGTTATAATGTACGATATTACCCCCCCCCCCCCCCCCCCCCAATGCAGCTGTTATAAGGTGCAGCCTCTCCCCATCACGTCTCTTATTGTGTGAATGGAGCCGTTTGTACTGGGACAGACACAGATCTATGGGTCAGAGGGCAGAATTTAGAATCTTCTGCCGGGAAGAGCTGGGAATTTTGGGGAGCACATTATGGACTGCGAGTGAGGCGCAGGAAGACACCATATACAGCGTCAGTCATTTATAATACAGAGATTATTAAACCAAGACGGAGTGATATAGGGGGTTGTATAGCAGATGGGGGCTGCGGTGAAGAGAATAATAACTTCTACCTAATAATGACATCTCCCCAAACTCTTTATTTCCTAGAAGAGGAGAATGTAGGGACTGAGAATCCCTGACTCTCCCAGTGATTATAAAGCCCCAGGCAGGATGCCGTCTCTGTGAATGCTCTATCAGTGGAGGAATTATCCTAAGGACTAAATTATCAATCAGAGGTCTCAGACATATCTTTGAGGGTCCATTAAATGTGTCCCAGGGTGGGTACAAGTGGTATAATTAGGAGCTCATTCAATTAGACTAATTCACCTTAAAACAGGTTCTGTAAGAGGATAAACTGGTCCCATACGATGAATGTGCTGAATAAACACATCTCTGACACAACCAGACTCCTTACACAAAGTCAACGCGTTTCATCGCCTGATAACAAGTCTTACAACACTGCAACTTCGGCAGGATCTGGACTTTGCACGTTAGGACTTTGGAATTTTTCCAAAACAGCTGATATCTCGGATATAAATCCTGGAGTGAATTTCCAAGAGGCCGAGAGAGGTAACATGAAGTGGATCCGTCTGTTCCTCCAATTCTACAATACCCGCAGGACTATTAACCTGCTCAAATAATTACATTCCAGGTCACCCACATATCTTTATTTATTCATTACTTGTGTTTTATTCAGGTAGGAAAACAGGAAAAATATTACCTACAATGTTATATTGCTGAAGTGCAACATTCTAAGGGGAGATTCAGATGTCCACAATGTGCTGTGTAGTGTGCTAGAATGGTCACGTGTGACTCTCCTCGGCAATGCAGCACCGCAGACTTTACGTGCCCCATAGAAGTAAATCAAGAAAATCTGCAGATCTGTGGAGCTATGCAGAGATCCAACGTGGTATGGGGAGATCCGGCGAGGTATGAGGACATCCGGCGAGGTATGAGGACATCCAGCGAGGTATGAGGAGAACTGACATGGTATGAAGAGGTCCGGCATGGTGTGAAAAGATCTGGCGTGGTATGAGGAGATGCCTCGTGATATGCGGAGGTCCGGTGTGGAGCCCGGTGTTGTTTTCTGCTACTGTAGCCCATCCACTTCAAGGTCTGACATGGAATGAGGGGTTGTGGCGTGGTATGAGGACATCTACGTGGTATGAGGACATCCGGTGTGGTATGAGGAGGTCCAGCGTGGTATGAGGAGGTCCAGCGTGGTATGAGGAGGTCCAGCGTGGTATGCGGAGATCCGGTGTGGTATGAGGAGGTCCAGCGTGGTATGCGGAGATCTGGTGTGGTATGAGGAGGTCCAGCGTGGTATGAGGAGGTCCAGAGTGGTATGAGGAGGTCCAGCGTGGTATGAGGAGGTCCAGCGTGGTATGCGGAGATCCGGTGTGGTATGAGGAGGTCCAGCGTGGTATGCAGAGATCCGGTGTGGTATGAGGAGGTCCAGCGTGGTATGAGGAGGTCCAGCGTGGTGTGAGGAGGTCCAGCGTGGTATGAGGAGGTCCAGCGTGGTATGAGAAGGTCCAGCGTGGTATGCGGAGATCCGGTGTAGTATGAGGAGGTCCAGCGTGGTATGAGGAGGTCCAGCGTGGTATGCAGAGATCCGGTGTGGTATGAGGAGGTCCAGCGTGGTATGAGGAGGTCCAGCGTGGTATGAGGAGGTCCAGAGTGGAGCCCGGTGTGGTCTTCTGTTGGTGTAGCCCATCCACTTCAAGGTCCGATGTGCTGTGCGCTCAGAGATGCTCCTCTGTACACCGCTGGTATAACAGCTTGAACCAGTCTGACCATTCTCCTCTGACCTCTCTCATTAACAAGCTATTTCCACCCCCAGAACTGCCAATCACTGGATGTATTTGTTTTGCGCATCATCCTCTGTAAGCTGTAGAGACTGTTGTGTATATTATAGATTGTAAGCTTGCGAGCAGGGCCTTCTTACCTCTCTGTCTGTATTTCTAAGCATTGTTTTATTAGTGTTTGTTCCCAAAATATAAAGCGCTACAGAAATTGCTGGCGCCACATAAATAAATGTTGATCATCAGTTTCTGACAAACTCAAACCGCCCAGTCTGGCACCAACAATTATTTCACGGTCACTTATATCACAATTCTTCCCCTTTCTGGAGTTAGGTCTGAACAACAACTGAACCTCTTGACCTCTTGGCCGCCGCCTCTCTGGAGGAGAGGCGGCGGCCAATGACCGCCGCCTCTCCTCCACTCTGATCACCTCTTCCCATTCCAGAATCTAGGACTTTTCCCGTGCAGCCCCCCTTCACTGGAATGACCTCCCTCGTTCCATCCGCCTCTCTCCTACTCTGTGCTCCTTCAAACGTGCACTCAAAACTCACCTCTTTCTCAAAGCCTACCAACCATCCACTTAACCCCCATCTCCTCCGCTCATTCTCCCCTCTCTCCCATTCCCTCAACTGGCTCCTCTTGTGCCTGGTCTGTTTAACCCTCCCTTAGGATGTAAGCTCGCTTGAGCAGGGCCCTCTTCCCTCCTGTCTCCTCACCCGTTCTTCTGCTCCGTGTCTATTGCATCTGCCTGCCTGGAGTTTCTGAAGTATTGGTACTTTTGTTTATTGTTCTGTACTGTTATACCCTGTATAGTCTACTGTTTGTACTATGTGCGGCGCTGCGGAAACCTTGTGGCGCCTAACAAATAAATGATAATAATAATAATTATGTCTGCATACTTTTATGCATTGTTGCTGCCACATGATTGGCTGATTGGATATTTGTATTAACGAGCAGGTGATAAAGTGGCCACTGAGTGTGATTGCAAACAAGCGTAGTGCAACTGAATTACCTGTATATATATGTCTCTCTCTATACGTATTGATATACAGTACACACAGAGATGCAGCTTTCATTAGCTCCTTTACATGTAATCTCTGCGATAGCGTCAGGACACCATACACAACATCACAGACATGAGAACTGAAGACAATATTCAAAACTACGAGCAACTTATAACGGAAGAGTGTCAGCAAGTGGTCCGAAGGGAAACATTCAGAGACCTGTATGGAGGGGTGGGGAATGTATGCATCCCATCCCTCAGGCAGGTCATGCTGGGACCTGTAGTTCCACAGCACCTGGGGTACTATATGGGAAACTTTCTTTGATCCTCAGTCCACAATCTGCTCTGGTTTCAGTTCCACCCAGGACGCAGCCCACTGGTAGGACTGGCTAGAAGTATAATGACGCTTCAGAATACAGACTGAGGCAATGACCAAGGTCACAAAGACACTTGTGGACATTTGTGAAACTGGTGCCCAGGAAAAAGATACTGTAACCAATGGTACAAACAGTAGATATCCCTGCACCACTCCTGATACATGTAAGGTGCTATATGCATAAGATTCCTCTCCTGTTATGGCTCTGTTCCAGGACGTCTCTGGATTCCTGGGAGATGGATAGCAGAGCGAGTGCTGGATACGCTCCAGGATTCCTCCCGGGATTCAGCACCTGTCAGTATCTCTCAGAGTGATCCAGTTACTCCGGAGTAACTGTCTGAGCTCACATCTCATCAGAGTTACTCAGTGTATCTCAGACCGAACCCTGATCCCAGATATATAATACATATATTACACACCTGCTGCATGTATGTTCTCATTCACCCCAATAATTTCCGCTCTGCTGGCTACACAGAGCCTATAATTAAATGAACGCAGGTTTCTGTCAGTGGTTTATATTATCCTGCATTACAGTATGGAGGCATAACGTTTATACAGCACATTGTGATAATGTCACAAGTAAAATACTCTGCCTTGTGACATCATACGGTGTGTGACATCACCCTGTCATGTGACATCATACGTACGACATCACCCTGTCATGTGACATTATACGATGTGTGACATCACCAGGCGCGGGCTGGCAAATTTCAGCCCGGGGCCGCATCGTGTGGCCAGACTGAGTGGCCCCCAGCCCAGCCCGCCCCTGGACATCGCCCTCTCATGTGACATCATACAGTGTGTGGTGATTTGTATTTCTGTGTTGGGGGTTGGATTAGATATGTTGGTATTTTCAGTGCGGGGCATTTCCTTTCCCTGGGGCTGGAAACAAGAGCTCCGGTCTCCTATATCCTACAGTCAGTGTCCTAGAGGTACAGGAGATTTCATGTCAATCATCTGTCTATTTTGGGAAGTAAATCCCTGTCAGTTCTCCATGTCCTGGAGATGTGCCCTATAAATAAAAATTAAAAATTAATAATAATGATAGATCCCTGAGCGAAATTCTGTATCCTAGAGGTGATAGATCCCTGAGCGGATATTCTGTATCCTAGAGGTGATAGATCCCGCCAAAATTGGGACAATCAGGTGTGAATTCATCTAATTTGTTTGCTTAAGAATCTTAGTGTGAGATTAGTGATCACATGACGCAGTGACCCTGAGACATTCCCTGCACCTGACCCGCGCGCGGCCTGGACGCTCCCTGCACCTGCCCCGCGCGCGGCCTGGACGCTGCCTGCACCTGCCCCGCGCGCGGCCTGGACGCTGCCTGCACCTGACCCGCGCGCGGCCTGGACGCTGCCTGCACCTGCCCCGCGCGCGGCCTGGACGCTGCCTGCACCTGCCCCGCGCGCGGCCTGGACGCTGCCTGCACCTGACCCGCGCGCGGCCTGGACGCTGCCTGCACCTGACCCGCGCGCGGCCTGGACGCTGCCTGCACCTGCCCCGCGCGCGGCCTGGACGCTGCCTGCACCTGCCCCGCGCGCGGCCTGGACGCTGCCTGCACCTGCCCCGCGCGCGGCCTGGACGCTCCCTGCACCTGCCCCGCGCGCGGCCTGGACGCTGCCTGCTGTAATGTTTCTCAGCCTTGTTACAGCTATGACTTGTTGGTGTCAGATCTGAGGTTGCCGTATTCCCACCATCAACCCCCCCCCCCCCCCCTCCCCCCCTGGCTGCTCAGGGGCTAACGCAAGGTTTCTACAGAGGGCTCCCAAATGTTTGATTTCAGAACAAACCAAAAACAAACTTTCTGCAATAAGCCGTCAACAGACGATTTTTTTGTAGATTAATTGTATGACTGTAAATAAGAAGTTTGATGAGTCACAGAGTGTAAGACGTAATCTAATAACAACTGGTACAGAAGCAGCTACTGTGAGGTGTTTGCTCCACTTGCTGGTTTTATTTCCAGTTTTATGGAGATTTGACCCTGATCAGGAAATTTTCATGAACCCCCAGTAATTGTGCAGTGTATATATGTATAGTATGAACATAACATAAATAGAAGTGGTACTGGGCAGTGTATATATGTATAATATGAACATAACATAAATAGAAGTGGTACTGGGCAGTGTATATATGTATAGTATGAACATGACATAAATAGAAGTGGTACTGTGCAGTGTATATATGTATAGTATGAGAATGACATAAATAGAAGTGGTACTGTGCAGTGTATATATGTATAGTATGAACATGACATAAATAGAAGTGTTACTGTGCAGTGTATATATGTATAGCATGAACATGACATAAATAGAAGTGGTACTGGGCAGTGTATATATGTATAGTATGAGAATGACATAAATAGAAGTGGTACTGTGAATTGTATATATGTATAGCATGGAAATGACATAGAGAAGTGTTACTGGGCAGTGTATATATGTATAGCATGGAAATGACATAGAGAAGTGGTACTGTGCAGTGTATATATGTATAGCATGGAAATGACATAGAGAAGTGGTACTGTGCAGTGTATATATGTATAGCATGGAAATGACATAGAGAAGTGTTACTGGGCAGTGTATATATGTATAGCATGGAACTGACATAGAGAAGTGTTACTGTGCAGTGTATATATGTATAGCATGGAAATGACATAGAGAAGTGTTACTGTGCAGTGTGTATATATATGTATACATGGAAATGACATAGAGAAGTGTTACTGTGCAGTGTATATATATGTATAGCATGGAAATGACATAGATAAGTGTTACTGTGCAGTGTATATATGTATAGCATGGGAATGACATAGAGAAGTGGTACTGTGCAGTGTCCATACATTCAGCATAACAAAACAATTCAGAATTGCCTACAAAACAGAAATTAGTCAGTAGTGTTGTATTCAGATATGAAAACTAGAATTAAAACAGTAAAATGTACATGTTATAAAATGGTACAAAAACATGAATGAGGCATAAAGTAAGCTGCACATTAATGTGAGCATTGCTTTACATACATCTGACCAAATTAATATTACTCTATTACACTAATATCAATCTCCTCTCACACTTAATTAAAATAAAACGACTAAACTCAGTGTTATAGTGACTTACCCAGCGCTAACCATCAGACTGCAGGGATAAAAGGACATTTATTGTCACACAAGCACTAGATACTAAAGTGTAAACATAATATACTAGAGAGCAAAGTGACGGCGGCCATCTTGTTGAGGCCAATGTGTATGTAAACCTATGCAGACACTCATGGAAATGTTTCCTAGGCTACAGACAATGTGTTATAGTAAATTTAAAACAGACTAACTGGGGGGTTCTGTGATTAGAGGAAGGGGGTGTCTGGGTACCTGGATGTGCATGGATCATACACTGCACCTTCCAGTATACCTAATGTTATGTATGCCGTCTGCTGCCCAATGTCTCTGCCAGATCTATCTGTGTATTACCCCCATCCGTCACCTCCAGTGTCCTGACCACTCTCCATCCCTCGCTCTTCCTGTTACCTCTTCTCTTCCGCTTTACTCTGCATCATCTCCCCACACTCACTTACCGCTGTTACCTGACTACGCTGTTACCTGTTACCTCTCTCTTCTGTCCTCTCCCTCTCTCTCCATTTCACTTGTCCAACCTTCCTATGCCCCCCATGTTACCACCATCTCCCCTATCCCTCTGTCTTCTCTCCTCTGCCCCTGTTCACCCTCACTGCCCCCTCCCTCATCCGTCTCTCTTCGCCTACCCCCCCTTATCCTCTCTCTCCCTTCCTATCATCTTCCCTATCCCTCTCTCTCTCCTCTGCCCCCTGCCTCATCCTTCCCTCTCTCCATCTATCCCCCCCATCCCCTTTCCCTTCCTATCATCTTCCCTATCTCTATCATCTCTTCTCTACTCTGCCCCTTAGTCTGACTCCCTGCTCTTCTCTGTTTCCTTCTGTTCCTACCTACCCCCTCCCTCTTCTACATCTCCTGAAATCTATTCCCTCGCATCATTCTTACCTTCTCCTACTTCTCCCTCTCGCAATTATACTCCCTCCCCCAAAATCAGCCCCCTCTCCCACCTGCTGTTCCACTTCCCCTGCCCACCAATTGGTCGCCAGCAACCTCATCTCTCCTCTTCCCTCTCTTCCTCTATCCTGTGGTTTCTGGAATGCCAGGTCAGCCTGTAACAAATTGGCATCCATGATCTCTCTATCTCTAGATCCATCAACCTGCTTGCCATCAGTGATACCTGGCTATCCCAAGAGGACACTACCTCTCCTGCTGCTCTCTTTCAGAGCTTGTCCTTGACCCAGACCTGGTGACAGACAAGGTGGTGGCGTTGGCTTACTTCTCTCCCCCTGCTGCTCTTTCAAGTTCTTACCCCTGAACACTCCCTCTCTTTCTCCTCTTTCGAAGTACACTCCATCGCCTCTTCCACGGAGCCCACCTTCGTGTTATCTAAGCTCCTCCTAGTCCCGTCTCACAATTTCTTGAACACCTCACCACCTGGCTCTCTCACTTTCTCTTCTCTAACCTTCCCTCCCTCATCTTGGGGGACTTTAATATCCCTATAGACAATCTCTCAGATCCTGCTGCTTCCAAACTTCTCTCCCTCTATTCCTCCCTTGGTCTCTCTCAGTGAACCTCCTCTCCCTCCCACCGCAGTGGCCAATCCCTTGATCTGTTTTTTTTCACACCTTGGTACTGTCTCCGACCTCATTAATTCACCTTTTCTTCTCTCTGACCACCATCTCCTCTCTTTTATCATCTCTCCACCCCTCTCACCTTCTCCATCGCCTTAGGTTACTCTCACCAGGCGTAATCTTGACATTATTGATCCTACCAAGTTATCCTCCTCCCTGGTCTCAGTCCTCTTACCCATCACCACTCTTTTTTGCCCGATGAGGCTGTCTCCTTCTATAATCGTACCCTTACCACTACTCTTGGTTCTGTCGTCCTGGCTGTCACCATCAAACTTTGACGGTACCTTCCTCAACCCTGGCTCCAATCTTAAAATTCTCCCATAGTGCAAGACGGCTCTGGAGAAAGTCACACACTCACGATGACTTCCTGCACTTCAAGTTATTACTCACCTCTTACAGTTCTGCCCAATCACTCTCTAAACAATCCTACTCTACAATAAGACTCTCATGTCCTCCCAATCCTCCACCCGCCCGTCACCTTTTGCCAACTCCCTCCTATACTATCCACCACTCCCCTGCTCACTCTCTGCTATCAACTTTGTTACACACTTCACCTCCAAAATTGAGTCAATACATCATGACATCTCACTTCAGTACCTTTTCACCCCACATTATCCCCCCTCCCATCCCACCCCCTCCTCTGTCGACACTATCTCAATCCCTCTCTCCCCACTGTCATCCCCACTTCCTAGCCCACCCTCCTCTTCCTTCACTCCAGTATCTGCAGATGAAGACTACACCCTTCCCTCCTCCTCATCCCCCTCTACATGCCCATTTGACCCCATCCCCTCCCACCTCCTCCGCGCTCTCTCTCTTGAGGCCTCAACCTATCCCTCTCCTCTGGAACCTTCCCTTCCTCCTTTAAACATGCTCTTGTCTCCCCCATCCCTTGACCCTACATTTCACTATATTTACCGCCCTATATCCCTCTTTCCTTTTGCCTCCGAACTTCTCAAAGGGGTTGTCTACAACCATCTCACCACTTTTCTCTCTTCTCACTCACTTGACTCACTCCAATCTGGTTTTTGCTCCATCCACTCCACCAAAACTGCTCTCACTAAAGTCACAAATGACCTTCTCTTCGCTTAATCCAAAGGACACTTGTTCCTTCTTATCCTTCTCTTTCTCTCTGCTGCCTTCGATGCTGCTGCCTTCGATACCATTGACCAATCCCTCCTTTTGCAAACTCTCAATTCTATAGGCCCCTGTAACACTGTCCTCTCCTGGTTTTCCTCTTACCTCAACAACCTCTCCTTTTCAGTCTCTACACATGACTCCACATCCCCCCCTCTTACCTTACCTGTCGGAGTTCTCCAAGGTTTCCTTCTTGGCCCCCTGCTCTACATCTCCTCCCTTGGTGACCCCATCCGCTCCTTTGGCCTCCAGTACCACCTCAGTGCTGATGATACTCAAATCTATCTTTCATGCCCTGACCTCTCCCCTTCCCTTATGTCTCATGTCACCTGCTGTCTCTCAGCTATCTCATCTTGGATGTCCCAACGCTATCTTAAACTCAGTATTTCCAAGACTGAACTAATCGCCTTTACCCCTGCCCCTCACCCCCATCACTCTATTTTAATAATACTACACTACCTTTTTTTCCTCAAGTCCGATGCCTTGGGGTCATTCTTGACTTCTCCCTCTCTCTCAAACCTCATATTCTGTCTCTCTCAAAATCCTGCTACTTCCACCTTCGGAATATATCCAAGATACGGCCCTTTCTCACCACGGAAGCCACCAACACTCTTATTCACTCTTGTAATCTCTCGCCTTGACTACTGTAACCTCCTTCTCTCTGGCCTACCTGACTCTCACCATGACCCTCTTAAGTCTATCCTCAATGCTGCTGCCCGCCTCATTTTACTCTCCCGCCGCTCTGTATCTGCTGTCTCCCTCCATCAGTCCCTACATTGGCTCCCCATGGCCTACAGAATTAAATTTAAACTCCTCACCCTCACCTTCGAAGCCCTCAATCAATCCCCCCTACATCTCCAACTTCATCTCTACCTACACCCCTCGCCGCCCTCTGCTAATCACCACTGCGCTCACTATATCACCTCTTCCCACTACCATCTCTAGGACTTTGCCGGGCTGCTCCCCAGCTGTGGAACAATCTCCCATGCTCCATCAGGTTAGCACCTACTCTCACGGGCTTCAAGCGTGCCCTTTCTTTAAACAAGCCTATCAGCCTTTCTTCTAACTGCCTTGTCCCAACTTTCTCCCCCAGTCGGTACCACCCTCATCCTTTAGGATGTGAGGTCTCAGGAGCAGGGTCCTCGTTCATCGTGTTCTCCTTCTACTATCCCATCAAGCTCTGTACCTCTATTCTACATCCCTAGCCGTTGTCCTGAGCTCAGTACTACTTCTCGCTGATTACTACTATCACTATCACTCACTGTCCCTCATATAATCTTTATTGTGTTACCTGTATATTTGTTTGTTCAGTATGTCTGGTCTTTGTTTACTGCTTTTCATGTAACATGTTGTGTTATGGATCTTTGCGTTCTGTACATGTCATGTATGGGGCTGTCAACGTTTTGTGGCGGCTTATAAATAAAAGATAATAATACAATAATAATGGGGTAAATTCCTACTGTGCTAATGGTGAACTGCCTTTAGTTCATAAATGCAAATGATTGCTTCATTATAAGACGTGTTAATTACATGGTGGATCGCCAGAAGCTGACACTGTATACCTGGGATAGAAGCAGAGACTTTATGTAATATACAGCTTCATTTATTGGGGATTGTTTCACCAACTCTATTAGGTTCCAGATTTATTCACCGTCCATCCCCCAACCAGAAAACTGGGGGGTCCCAGTTACGAACTTGTCCCTTTCTGCATTTGCCAGGAAACACAACTAAAGTAGCTGCATGATGATATTATACCTGGAGACACCGTGGTGCGATACACAATGCACAAATCATTCTATATGTAGCCCCCGCGTACAGCGTTATATTTACCCCCTCCTTGGTTTGCTGGTTTGGGACAGGACTTATATAGTGCAGGACACGGGTGTAATAACATGAAGGACAGAGATGTTATTTACCTGCAGTACAGATATTGGGGGTGCTCAGTAAAAATCTCAGCTGACAATTGCTGCCAATATGTTTCTATAGACGCCTAGTAAATGTTATCAGAAGCAGACAGTGATTTAAGTCCAGCAGATTAAACACTATGGAAGAAGCGGCTATGTTGTAATTCGTGTTATCTCCGGCACACGGAGCATATTCACAAAGGTCAAGCAGCGATTCGTAGCTCCTCCCTGTATGCCACAAAAGCGCCAGAAAAGTGTTCAATATTTACAATATGATTTATACAGCAGAAATATAAAATCTGAAAATTCCACTGTGGGGAAAATTAAACTGAATAATCTCCAGTGCGGCGTTACCCTTAAGAGGGCGGTTTAGAGTAAGAGAAGATGTAAGTAAAAATTGCACAGTATAAAGGTGTAATAAGAATTACACAGTATAAAGGTGTAATAAGAATTACACAGTATAAATGTGTAATAAGAATTACACAGTATAAAGGTGTAATAAGAATTGCACAGTATAAAGGTGTAATAAGAATTACACAGTATAAAGGTGTAATAAGAATTGCACAGTATAAAGGTGTAATAAGAATTACACAGTATAAAGGTGTAATAAGAATTACACAGTATAAAGGTGTAATAAGAATTACACAGTATAAATGTGTAATAAGAATTACACAGTATAAAGGTGTAATAAGAAGGTGTAATAAGAATTACACAGTATAAAGGTGTAATAAGAATTACACAGTATAAAGGTGTAATAAGAATTGCACAGTATAAAGGTGTAATAAGAATTACACAGTATAAAGGTGTAATAAGAATTGCACAGTATAAAGGTGTAATAAGAATTGCACAGTATAAAGGTGTAATAAGAATTGCACAGCATAAAGGTGTAATAAGAATTGCACAGCATAAAGGTATAATAAGAATTGCACAGTATAAAGGTGTAATAAGAATTGCACAGCATAAAGGTATAATAAGAATTGCACAGTATAAAGGTGTAATAAGAATTGCACAGCATAAAGGTGTAATAAGAATTGCACAGTATAAAGGTGTAATAAGAATTACACAGTATAAAGGTGTAATAAGAATTGCACAGTATAAAGGTGTAATAAGAAATACACAGTATAAAGGTGTAATAAGAATTACACAGTATAAAGGTGTAATAAGAATTGCACAGTATAAAGGTGTAATAAGAATAACACAGTATAAAGGTGTAATAAGAATTGCACAGTATAAAGGTGTAATAAGAATTGCACAGTATAAAGGTGTAATTAGAATTACACAGTATAAAGTATAAGAATTGCACAGTATAAAGGTGTAATAAGAATTGCACTCAGTAAGTGTCTCATGACAATCTCCAGCTGTAGTTTTGCATTGTCATTGAGTAAGTTGCACCCGTGTATTGGGGCATTAAATGATCCCTCTGGAGGCCCCTATGGATCCAGCCATACAGAGAATGCTCCGTCTGTGCCCCATGCTGACCACCATTTGACCCTGCACCTCTCCCCTCCTCTGCTGCTGAGAGCTGGGTCCATACCTCTTTTTATTGCCCTTTCCAAATGTTAGGGTCACATATCACTGATCTCTCAATCACATTTGACTTTTTCCATCTTTGATTTCATTTCTCCCTTCCAGAGACCTCTGCAGTTGCTCTGTTGCCTTTTCAGCTCAAATTAATTTAAATCAGAGAAAAGGAAAGAAAATCAATTTAGAGCTTGGAAAGAAATGTTCTCTGGGTATTTGGACGACAGAATAGAAGAAAACATCTAATAAAACATTAAACTGAAAAGGAAACGTGTTTTTACACCACAGTCATTTCAAATGTATCAAAAAGATGAACTATATCTCTCAAACAATATAGTAATTATCATCAAAATGACACTGGGATGTGTTAAATAATTCTCATTAATAACATTGCGTATTATCTGTTTGTTGCCGGGGAAACACTGCAAAGTAATAGCTGGATGTCAGGGGTGATGCGTTACAGGAGTAAGAGTCCATAGGTGGTGGGTGAGTAGTGGGATGGTGGAGATGGATGCTGAAGATGCATGTTACAGGTGGGTGGTGAAGATAGGTGGAAGAGGTGGGTGATGGAGGTGGAGATGGGTGGTGGAGGTGGAGTTTGGTGATGGAGATGGTTGGGTGGTGGGGGTGGATGATGGAGATAGTTGGTGGAGGTGGAGTTGGGTGGTGGAAATGGGTGATGGAGTTGGGGGGGTGGAGGTGAAGTGTGGTGATGGAGATAGTTGGGTGGTAGGTGTGGATGATGGAGTTGGGTGATAGAGATGGTTGTTGGAGGTGGAGATGGTGAGTGGAGGTGGAGTTGGGTGATGGAGATGGGTGGTGGAGGTGGAGTTGGGTGATAAAGATGGTGAGTGGAGGTGGAGTTGGGTGATGGAGATGGGTGGAGGAGGTGGAGTTGGGTGATAGAGATGGTGAGTGGAGGTGGAGTTGGGTGATGGAGATGGGTGGAGGAGGTGGAGTTGGGTGATAGAGATGGGTGATGGAGATGGTTGTTGGAGGTGGAGTTCGGTGATGGAGATGGATGGAGGAGGTGGAGTTGGGTGATAGAGATGGGTGATAGAGATGGTGAGTGGAGGTGGAGTTGGGTGATGGAGATGGGTGGAGGAGGTGGAGTTGGGTGATAGAGATGGTGAGTGGAGGTGGAGTTGGGTGATGGAGATGGGTGGAGGAGGTGGAGTTGGGTGATAGAGATGGTGAGTGGAGGTGGAGTTGGGTGATGGAGATGGTTGTTGGAGGTGGAGTTGGGTGATGGAGATGGGTGGAGGAGGTGGAGTTGGGTGATAGAGATGGGTGATAGAGATGGTGAGTGGAGGTGGAGTTGGGTGATGGAGATGGGTGGAGGAGGTGGAGTTGGGTGATAGAGATGGTGAGTGGAGGTGGAGTTGGGTGATGGAGATGGGTGGAGGAGGTGGAGTTGGGTGATAGAGATGGGTGATGGAGATGGTTGTTGGAGGTGGAGTTGGGTGATGGAGATGGGTGGAGGAGGTGGAGTTGGGTGATAGAGATGGTGAGTGGAGGTGGAGTTGGGTGGAGGAGGTGGAGTTGGGTGATAGAGATGGTGAGTGGAGGTGGAGTTGGGTGATGGAGATGGGTGGAGGAGGTGGAGTTGGGTGATAGAGATGGGTGATGGAGATGGTTTTTGGAGGTGGAGTGGGGTGATGGAGATGGGTGGAGGAGGTGGAGTTGGGTGATAGAGATGGTGAGTGGAGGTGGAGTTGGGTGATGGAGATGGGTGGAGGAGGTGGAGTTGGGTGATAGAGATGGTGAGTGGAGGTGGAGTTGGGTGATGGAGATGGGTGATGGAGATGGTTGTTGGAGGTGGAGTTGAGTGATGGAGATGGGTGGAGGAGGTGGAGTTGGGTGATAGAGATGGTGAGTGGAGGTGGAGTTGGGTGATGGAGATGGGTGATGGAGATGGTTGTTGGAGGTGGGTTATATAGTAGGGTGGTTGAGGTGGATGATGGAGATGGTTTGTGGAGGTGGAGTTGGGTGATTGATATCATGAGAGGTCTGAGTGAAAGATAAACTAGGTAAATGAATATGAAGAATATGGAACAGAAAGGAACTTTTAAAGATGAAATGAGAACTATATTATTATTATTATTTATATAGTGCTAACATATTCCACAGCACCGTACAACGACTGCACACGGTTCACTATCCCATTGGAGCTTACAATGTAATTTCCCTGCATCTGCACAGAAACCAGCAACTGTTTATTCAGTTATCCTAAGAGGAGAACATACACACTCTCCGCAGGTCGCCCTCTGCTTGCAGCACTGTACTGACTGTGCCAGTCTATCGCCCCGGGCACAGGTAAAACCTGCCAGCAGATTATATAACTGGAGGATGAGGGAGATTATTATTTGTTGAACCAGTGACATCATCACTTCAGTATTCAGCAGTAAGGACATCTCATGAATTATAATGTATAACGTATCATTATAGGGACAATGGTGACCGCCTAGTGCTTTATATAATGACAGTATCAATATGTCTATAATCTACAGCAGGAGTACAGAGCCCCCTATAACGATCATATACAATAGAGTCTACTGATGAATCCGTTGATCAGACTGCAGAGGTTTCCCTGGGAACATCCCCCCCCCAGTGAGAGCCGTTTACCCAGCAGAAAGCAGAGGTTACCTGTAACACCCCAATGACCGGACATCATGTTATATTATAATGCAGGATAGTATGAATGCTGCTCTTAGTAGAGACCCCCCCCCCCCCCCCCCCCACATCTCTAATACATACAGATGAATCTGCTGAGTATGATGAGAAGTCTCCCTGCAGGTTTGTACAATTCTTCCAAAAATAGCAGCAGTGCTGAGTCCCCGAGATTACAGCCAGGTTTCTTATGCAAAGCAGCCAATCCTTAATTCATGGCACAGAGATTACCCACAGCTCCTGTGTACCCCTCCCACTGCTGGATTAACCCTTCCATGGCGGGGTGCGGCAGAGAAGCTGGCAATCTGTACAGCTAATCCTGGCATTAGTCTGTGTAGAGAGAATGGATTACAGGTCCTGTGTTCTTATATCCACGCTCTGTGCCCCCGACACTACACACAGTTTACAGGAGGATTAACGCTCTAAATCCATCCACCGCTGTCACCTGCACAATCCCTCATATGTACAAGATCTTATTACTAATATTCCTGTACCCCTGGAGGCTGTATCCATGTGACTGAATGGTGATAGTACATACCCCTCGCTCTCTAGCGCCATCCAGGATAGGGATAGATAACACTGACCCCGTAGTGCTACAATGGCCAAAAACACAACAAGTAGCTTGTTAATAATAATAGTCCTGAAATATCCCCGTAATGTCTGTGTCTCTCAGCCAGCGATTCCCTGGAACATCCAACCTGCACCTAGAACAGCTATTATGTGCTGCTGGTGGGGGGGCGTACTCTACCCCCGAGGGGCCATGGACTAGGCCCAAGAGTTACCAACAGGTCATGTTTTCAGGATTTCTGTCTGTACAAACAGGTGGGATAATAACTGACCCAGAAAAATAGATAAACTCACCTGTGAATGGTCAAAGAGATCCCGAAAACATGAACCGTTTGTATCCCTTGAGTACCGAGTTTGAGCACCTCTGGTTTAGCCCAATTCTAAACTATCAGAGCCAGCCGGGGTGTGCGGCCGGGGTGTGCAGCCGGGGTGTGCGGCCGGGGTGTGCGGTGTGCAGCCGGGGTGTGCAGCCGGGGTGTGCGGCCGGGGTGTGCGGTGTGCAGCCGGGGTGTGCGGCCGGGGTGTGCGGTGTGCAGCCGGGGTGTGCAGCCGGGGTGTGCGGCCGGGGTGTGCGGTGTGCAGCCGGGGTGTGCGGCCGGGGTGTGCGGTGTGCAGCCGGGGTGTGCAGCCGGGGTGTGTGCAGCCGGGGTGTGTGCAGCTGGGGTGTGCAGTGTGCAGCTGGGGTGTGCAGCCGGGGTGTGTGCAGCCGGGGTGTGTGCAGCCGGGGTGTGTGCAGCTGGGGTGTGTGCAGCTGGGGTGTGCGGTGTGCAGCTGGGGTGTGCAGCCGGGGTGTGCGGCCGGGGTGTGCGGTGTGCAGCCGGGGTGTGCAGCCGGGGTGTGTGCAGCCGGGGTGTGCGGCCGGGGTGTGCGGTGTGCAGCCGGGGTGTGCAGCCGGGGTGTGTGCAGCCGGGGTGTGTGCAGCTGGGGTGTGCGGTGTGCAGCTGGGGTGTGCAGCCGGGGTGTGTGCAGCCGGGGTGTGTGCAGCCGGGGTGTGTGCAGCCGGGGTGTGTGCAGCCGGGGTGTGTGCAGCCGGGGTGTGTGCAGCCGGGGTGTGTGCAGCCGGGGTGTGTGCAGCCGGGGTGTGTGCAGCCGGGGTGTGTGCAGCCGGGGTGTGTGCAGCCGGGGTGTGTGCAGCCGGGGTGTGTGCAGCCGGGGTGTGTGCAGCCGGGGTGTGTGCAGCCGGGGTGTGCAGCCGGGGTGTGTGCAGCCGGGGTGTGCAGCGTGCAGCCGGGGTGTGCAGCCGGGGTGTGCAGCCGGGGTGTGCAGCCGGGGTGTGCAGCCGGGGTGTGCAGCCGGGGTGTGCAGCGTGCAGCCGGGGTGTGCAGCCGGGGTGTGCAGCCGGGGTGTGCAGCGTGCAGCCGGGGTGTGCAGCCGGGGTGTGCAGCCGGGGTGTGCAGCGTGCAGCCGGGGTGTGCAGCGTGCAGCCGGGGTGTGCAGCCGGGGTGTGCAGCCGGGGTGTGCAGCCGGGGTGTGCAGCGTGCAGCCGGGGTGTGCAGCCGGGGTGTGCAGCCGGGGTGTGCAGCGTGCAGCCGGGGTGTGCAGCCGGGGTGTGCAGCCGGGGTGTGCAGCCGGGGTGTGCAGCCGGGGTGTGCAGCGTGCAGCCGGGGTGTGCAGCCGGGGTGTGCAGCCGGGGTGTGCAGCGTGCAGCCGGGGTGTGCAGCCGGGGTGTGCAGCCGGGGTGTGCAGCTGGGGTGTGCAGCCGGGGTGTGCAGCCGGGGTGTGCAGCTGGGGTGTGCAGCTGGGGTGGAACAAGGGATAATTTGGTTAGGATTCCACCCTGGCCTCTTAGTTTCCCCTCTCCGCTTTCAGGGGCCCATTCTGAGCGTGTGCGGCCCCTTTGTGCACCCACTACACATGTCCTGCACAGGAGCAGAGTGGGGGGTGCTGGGGCCAGGGTAAGCCTGGTACCCACAACAGGAGGGGCCCGGGGAGCCCCTCCAGCCCACCTGTGTTAAAATTATATATATTTTTTCCGACACGTGGGACCTTCTCCTTTAACCTCTAAGTCCCCAGGACAGGGATTGTTTTGGTGCAGGGGAGCGGCAAAGAGTAATACCAGAAGTGGCCCTGGCTGGGCCCTTGGAGGAGAGAGGGTGACCCCCAAGGCCCCGTGGAAGCTACACCCCCTGCACCCACCATAGTTCTCCCACTAACAGGCAGTATTTACCCTGCACTTACACCCCCTGCACCCACCATAGTTCTGCCACTAACAGGCAGTATTTACCCTGCACTTATACCCCCTGCACCCACCATAGTTCTGCCACTAACAGGCAGTATTTACCCTGCACTTACACCCCCTGCACCCACCATAGTTCTGCCACTAACAGGCAGTATTTACCCTGCACTTACACCCCCTGCACCCACCATAGTTCCACCACTAACAGGCAGTATTTACCCTGCACTTACACCCCCTGCACCCACCATAGTTCTGCCACTAACAGGCAGTATTTACCCTGCACTTACACCCCCTGCACCCATCATAGTTCTGCCACTAACAGGCAGTATTTACCCTGCACTTACACCCCCTGTACCCACCATAGTTCTGCCACTAACAGGCAGTATTTACCCTGCACTTATACCCCCTGCACCCACCATAGTTCCACCACTAACAGGCAGCACTTACACCCCTTGCAGTGCAGCATGATTTGCCAGCTGCAGACTCTGCACCCGGGTAAGTTAAGCAGCTGCCTCTCGCTCTGCGGTCTGTGAACTAATCAGCTCTGGGGCTCCCACAATATATTCTGTTCTACAAATAAACATATTTTCAGCAAAGTGACCATTTTACTTTAAATTGCCTTTCCTGACCCCCGGCTCTCCCAGCACCTGAGACAAGACGGGAAACGGAAGTCATTATAAGAGACAAGTGCATAAAACGAAGGGATTTGCTATTAATTTGCTGAGAAATGACAGAACCTGTGTTTGTCTGATGAAAATTGGATTCTTTGTGAGTAGTATAGTAAAACGTTATTGCAACTTGCAACCTTCCCGAGAATCCAATTATATAGTTACGTGGTTAATCCATAATGAACATTAGCGGAGTCTCTTCCAGAGGGCCCTTTACATTCAGCCGCTGACCCGTTTTGGCACCATAGGGATTAGAAGGCTCCATGGACAGAAAGTGATTGTGGACATATTGGCTCCAGGAATTTCTGTCTATTGTTATAATACAAAGCTCTGAAGAGTCAAAGAACATGTGGTTAGATTTCCATTGCGTTCATTTCTATATAATAATCCTGACTGTTACACATAGGGGTGTATCTAACAAGTGACAGCATGAGGTATTAGTCCATATCTTCATCACCACATTTAAGCCTGCACCCCGGGGTCCAGGGTCCTTCATTGTATGCAGGTCCTACACTAACAGATGAGGACCCCAGATGTCGGGGTCCTGTGTCCTCACCTTGTATCCTATAGATCGTACCTGCTGGTACCAGATCAGACATGTAAAGGCAGCGTGTGTCTGTCCTATGTCCATATGTACATGATTAGCTGCAGAAATACCTGTGCTGACAGGACACACCTGTATACACACCTGGAGCACCAGGAATATCCAGGACACACCTGTATACACACCTGGAGCACCAGGAATATCCAGGACACACCTGTATACACACCTGGAGCACCAGGAATATCCAGGACACACCTGTATACACACCTGGGGCACCAGGAATATCCAGGACACACCTGTATACACACCTGGAGCACCAGGAATATCCAGGACACACCTGTATACACACCTGGGGCACCAGGAATATCCAGGACACACCTGTATACACACCTGGAGCACCAGGAATATCCAGGACACACCTGTATACACACCTGGAGCACCAGGAATATCCAGGACACACCTGTATACACACCTGGGGCACCAGGAATATCCAGGACACACCTGTATACACACCTGGAGCACCAGGAATATCCAGGACACACCTGTATACACACCTGGAGCACCAGGAATATCCAGGACACACCTGTATACACACCTGGAGCACCAGGAATATCCAGGACACACCTGTATACACACCTGGAGCACCAGGAATATCCAGGACACACCTGTATACACACCTGGGGCACCAGGAATATCCAGGACACACCTGTATACACACCTGGGGCACCAGGAATATCCAGGACACACCTGTATACACACCTGGAGCACCAGGAATATCCAGGACACACCTGTATACACACCTGGAGCACCAGGAATATCCAGGACACACCTGTATACACACCTGGGGCACCAGGAATATCCAGGACACACCTGTATACACACCTGGAGCACCAGGAATATCCAGGACACACCTGTATACACACCTGGAGCACCAGGAATATCCAGGACACACCTGTATACACACCTGGAGCACCAGGAATATCCAGGACACACCTGTATACACACCTGGAGCACCAGGAATATCCAGGACACACCTGTATACACACCTGGGGCACCAGGAATATCCAGGACACACCTGTATACACACCTGGGGCACCAGGAATATCCAGGACACACCTCTATACACACCTGGAGCACCAGGAATATCCAGGACACACCTGTATACACACCTGGGGCACCAGGAATATCCAACTAGAGTCTGAAAATATTGATTCTGTTGTTAACATCAAACTTGTGTTTTTCATTTCACGTCAAACTTCCCCCAAATTTTAGGGGTTCCCAGCGAAGGCTGTATGACATCTCTGTGGCTGGGTAATTAAACATGCATAGAAATCAGGCTGTAATTACAGAGCAATGCTGTACACATAGCACAATATGTCTGTATAGTGTGACGCAGGCTGAGGGCGGTAATCTGAGCGTTATTGTGTCTGAGATGAGAGGTCTCATGTTACCCCCAGAGCTGGGTGTATATATGTGTAATGTGTGTGATCCAGGTCCACCAGTGTTACATGACACCAGCGAGAAGATCTGGCTGCCAATATTTATAGCAGCAGGAGGGGCAGGCAGGTGACTTCCCCCCCAATCCAGGACCCCCGCCCAGTCCAGTACCCCCCCCCCCTCAGTCCAGGCCTCCCAGGTGAGGATGGGTGAGACCCCTCCCCAGGTGAGAGCCCCCCCCCCAGTCCAGGTCTCCCAGGTGAGGATGGGTGAGACCTCCCCCCCAGGTGAGGATGGGTGAGACCCCTCTCCAGTTCAGAGCCCCCCCCCCAGTCCAGGTCTCCCAGGTGAGGATGGGTGAGACCTCCCCCCCAGGTGAGGATGGGTGAGACCCCTCCCCAGTTGAGAGCCCCCCCCAGTCCAGGTCTCCCAGGTGAGGATGGGTGAGACCTCCCCCCCAGGTGAGGATGGGTGAGACCCCTCCCCAGTTGAGAGCCCCCCCCCAGTCCTGGTCTCCCAGGTGAGGATGGGTGAGACCCCCTCCCCAGTTCAGAGCCCCACCAGTCCAGGTCTCCCAGGTGAGGATGGGTGAGACCCATCCCCAGTTGAGAGCCCCCCCCCCCCCCCCCAGTCCAGGTCTCCCAGGTGAGGATGGGTGAGACCCCTCCCCAGTTGAGAGCCCCCCCCCCCAGTCCAGGTCTCCCAGGTGAGGATGGGTGAGACCCCTCCCCAGTTCAGAGCCCCCCCAGTCCACGTCTCCCAGGTGAGGATGGGTGAGACCCCCCTCCCCAGTTCAGAGCCCCCCCCAGTCCACGTCTCCCAGGTGAGGATGGGTGAGACCTCCCCCCAGGTGAGGATGGGTGAGACCCCTCCCCAGTGCAGAGCCCCCCCCCCAGTCCACGTCTCCCAGGTGAGGATGGGTGAGACCTCCCCCCCCAGGTGAGGATGGGTGAGACCCCTCCTCAGTCCAGGTCTCCCAGGTGAGGATGGGTGAGAGGAATGTGAGTGCTGTAGCCCAGGACCAGAGAGGTAGGAGGGGGGTCTGTAATTCACGCTCCCGCAGGCCAGGAATCTCACTCCAGAGAGCACTTATCCATCCTGGGATGGCTGAGGTCAGACGTGTCTCAACAGAGACCGTGAGGTTGTGACGTTAGAAGATCACATCATGATCAGACTCATTACACAGGAATTGTGATGCTATCTGCAGGGATAACACAGAGATCACATCTACAGACAGTCTGTTACATATGCTGAATAAATGAGGATTTATGGGGCTGTATCAGGATCTGCGCAGCATTTGTTGAACTACAAATCCCAGTTTGTTGATAGTTGCAGATCACCAGCAGGTGTAATTGTGGGTATTATAGTAAATGTTGTTATGTTTTTGGTCCGTGTTTTATACCTAAACCCCCTGTACCCCCCCCCCCCCCCCCCCAAGTGTCCTTGTCATGGGGAGGATGTATTACAGAGCTCAATAATTAAGGTAAGTCTGATTATATATTTTGGTAAATTATTTAAAGGGTGTCAAAGGCTCTGTTGACTAAGTGCCTCATGCCTCCGTGATGTTACAGGTTCCACTGACTTAGTGCCTCATGCCTCAGTGATGTCACAGGTTCCACTGACTTAGTGCCTCATGCCTCCGTGATGTTACAGGTTCCACTGACTTAGTGCCTCATGCCTCAGTTATGTCACAGGTTCCACTGACTTAGTGCCTCATGCCTCCGTGATGTTACAGGTTACACTGACTTAGTGCCTCATGCCTCAGTGATGTCACAGGTCACACTGAGTGCCTCGTGCCTCAGTGATGTCACAGGCCACACTGACTTAGTGCCTCATGCCTCAGTGAGGTCGCAGGCCAGACTGACTTAGTGCCTCATGCCTCAGTGATGTCACAGGCCACACTGAGGGCCTCATGCCTCAGTGAGGTCACAGGCCACATTGAGTGCCTCGTGCCTCAGTGGTGTCACAGGTCCCTCTGAGTGCCTCATGCCTCAGTGATGTCACAGGCCACACTGACTTAGTGTCCCATGCCTCAGTGAGGTCACATGCCACACTGACTTAGTGCCTCATGCCTCAGTGATGTCACAGGTCACTCTGAGTGCCTCATGCCTCAGTGATGTCACAGGCCACACTGACTTAGTGCCTCATGCCTCAGTGAGGTCACACAGTGTCTGCTGTGCAGGGAACAAGAAGACTTTGGGGGTTGCAGAGACTGTCAGAACGTAATATGCTGTATCAGAATATAACATATTAATGCCGTGTAATACTGCGTCTGATTGCCAGGGCTACAGGAGTGAGTCTGTGACAAGCAGGGATTACCACGCTCATCTCAGCCCGCACCTCAGCCCACACCTCAGAGTCCCAGCTCACAACAATCCAGTTATATTAAATGATGGAGGAAGTGGGAACTAATCTTCCTGTGTCTGTCGTTATGTTGGACATTGTTCTCTTGTATCATTTCCTCCCGGCTGAGTTTGATGTTTACTGAAGAATTAATTGATTTTATTATAATCTAAAAATACTACAAATAAATGCAATATAAGGAGATCTTCTTTCCTTATTTCAAGTTGTTTATCCCCATCCCATAACCCCCCCCCCCCCCCCTTCCCCAAGATGGGTTTTGATCTGAGACGCATTCTGTAACCTGGGCATAGGCAAACCGAGCAGGAGTTTCCTAGTGCCTGGAAACCCCCCTCCAAGCCTGGGGCACTGCATAATTGAGGCGGCTGGGCCCTGCCCCTGCTTCACACGGCTCTGCTTGAAAAGGGAGAGCACCTAACAGTAGTGCACACAGCATTGCCCATGTATATTATGGGGATAAGAAGAGTTGGAGAGCAGCCAAGCTCTGTCTAAAATTATAACCACGCCCCCATGCATGCTGGTCACACCCACTGACGGCGTGGTGTGGAAACCCCCCTCTGCAAATCCTGCGTTTGCCCCTGCTGGGAGGGTCTTGGGGCATGGGACGGACTTTCTTAACGATATGGCAGCATGCAGTAAGAAATAAATACATTATTTACTATTACCCCAACAGACAGCAGTGTTGGTCACGTGTGATTCAGTAACAAAACTGGGCCAATAGTTCTACAAATTAATGAACAAATCTGTTATCACTGGTTCAAAAAAAAAAATGTTTTGAAAAAAGATTTTTTCAGGGGATAAAACATTGACTATAGTGTAATAATTCATCAATATGTTATTTTGTTTCCCCTCCTGATTGTATTTTCATCTCCACTTTTACAAACTGATTCATCAGCTGAGAATTATCCAAATTTACAGAAACTCTAAACTGACCACAAGGAACATTTTGTAGTTTTTGTAACAATTGACAATATCATTATTAATGGATTCTTTTTACTTTTTGTTTTTTAACAACACTTAACGGGCCGCGATGATACAATATATAATGCACTAATAAATATTACACATCCCATTTACATAATAAAACGATGTTGTTGCTTTTAGAACAGTTTTGTTTTAAAGACAATTAAACCCAATTTCTCTTTCCAGAATGCTGATCACTGCCGTTATAATGAATGGAGCTGGCTTTACAATTAGCAGCCTGTTAATTAGGATTTTATCTTGAGTTAATTGAAATGTCTACCTACTGCTTGCAGGAACGAAGCCGGTAGCTCAGTTTGGGAGGTGCGCACCCAACGCCTGTGGCTCCCGTACCGATCCCTGTTTTATTTCTATATCCCTCTTTCTGGCTGCACAGACCGTGGGGCATCTGTCAGGGCCGGGGGGACGTCTGAGGGGGGAGGTGGGAACCAACTAACTAAGGGCATTTCACCGTAAATTCAGTTCCTCAGCAACAGAGACCCCCTAAAAGGCCCCTTTCCACAGCGAGCCCCCCTACAACGTGCAGCCTCCTGGGGGGGAGCGCTCCCATATTGGGCCTAATACAGGACAACTAAGAGCTCTACATGAAGAACACCGAGGGCACCGATACGCTGCGTCATGCGGAGTACGGGGGGATCACTGTTGTACTGTCCTCAGACATGTGTCATGTGATGGGAAGGGGCAGATAACAGAGGAGGTACGGGGCAAATCCAAGCAGCAAAAGTACTTTCTATTGCCCCTGTCACCCCCAGCAACAATGGCCCCATTTATTGACTGATGCGCAGCACTAATTCCTCTTTGTTGGCGCTGTGCTGCCTTTAATCAGGTGTTCCCGGCTTGATGTGGGTGATGGGAGGTGATGGGGGGCCAGGGCGTTCCTCACTCTCCAAGACCAGCCCCACCTACACCTGACCAGACCCCTCCTACACCTGACCAGGCCCCTCCTACACCTAACCAGGCTCCTCCTACATCTATATAGGCCCCTTCCACACCTACACCTGAGCAGGCCCCACCTACACCTTAGAAGTTACCACCTACACCTGACTAGACCCCTCCTACACCTAACCAGGCTCCTCCTACACCTGACCAGGCTCCTCCTACACCTGACCAGGCTCCTCCTACACCTGAGCAGGCCTCACCTACACCTTAGAAGGAACCACCTACACCTGACTAGACCCCTCCTACACCTACACCTGACCAGGCTCCTCCTACACCTGAGCAGGCCCCACCTACACCTCAGAAGGTACCACCTACACCTGACTAGACCCCTCCTACACCTACACTTGACCAGGCTCCTCCTACACCTGACCAGGCTCCTCCTACACCTGACCAGGCCCCACCTACACCTCAGAAGGTACCACCTACAGATACAATTCAAATAAACCTCTTTAAATGCTGTTTTAGGAATGTGTCTAATTTGCTAATATGGTAAAAATAAAGTTCTGAATGATCTCTTCACTGCTGGTAATAAACAACTTCTAAACCTCATGTAATATTATTATTATTATTACACCGATTCTTCCTTTCACTGGCTTATTGTTACATGTCCTTTCTGTGTCGTCCCTGAGAGAGAATAGAGAGTCAGCAGTGCGTAACAGCACCCGATGCTTACGCTGTTGGATACAGGGGGGCGGGTGCAGAACGACCTGCGCTCTGGGAACGTGTGAACTCTGCTGATCACATAATAAGGATAATTAACTGTACTTAATATCTCTATATATGTGACACATAGCCCCGCCTACCGCGTCACGCTCAGCACACACGGTCCCTGGTCACTAGTGAGGCTGAATGTTTATTATATATCCTCCTCATAATGTGATTGTAGTATAACTATGGAACTACAGAACATAAAAGGGAATGTTTACTCTCCAACGATCTTAGACATTCTGTTGTAGGACTACAGGTCCCAGCGTGCAGCAGAAGCTGCCATGTTGTGCTCTAATCCCAGGACAGGTGACAGGTTGCTGGTAGAGATCGTCATCAACATTTATTTATATAGCGGCAGCATATTCCGTAGCGCTGTACACTTGGGGACAAACAGTGTTACAACAATACTGGGTAACACAGACAGAGAGGTTACAGTCTATGGGATTGCTGGGACTTGCAGTTCAGTTGCTCTGTCCCATTTGGGGGTACAGAGCGAAGGATCGGAGGATTCTCCCGCTAGGTGGGGTCTCCCGTAAACACATTCTCTCTGCACATTCCAGCACCAGGAAAATGCTTTTGTCCGGTTTCCATGGGAACAGGAATCTTTGTAAAACCTGCTAATCGCTCTGTACATAGGAACGAGGTCAGAGGGGACTTGGAATCCAGCCCCTGTAGGGGGAGAAGCCCCCCACCGCCCTGTGTGTGGAGGATGGTGATGGCTCACGCAGCTCTGAGCGTCTCTCCACTGTCACCGTGTCTTATTATATATATATATATATATGATATTCCACGGTCTGGCTTTCTCGCTGAGTTTCCCAAAATAGCCTCATTGACAGACAAGAGACGAAACTGAAATATACTACGAGATATTAGCCCAGGTGCCCTCACGGCCAGCTATGGTCCGGCTCTGGCTACACCCTGGTAGGCCTCGTACCTGGCTGAATGAACACCCTCCTGTTGGAGCTTTCACCAGGATTCTGGGCTCGGCTGTGTGGCAGCTCTTTGTGATGTCACAGCCAGGTTTAGAGCACTTCATGTTAGTGTATCAGACAGTCCGCTCTATGGAGACGACATGTCACACAACACAAACATTCAGCGCATCAATGTCTCAGTGATGTCACCGGCTCCTGGTGAATTGATCGGCTGCATTATCATCAGTTCACCGCAGACAATGGCCGCCCCACTAGGAAACGTGCACACGTTAATCCCAGCAGCAGCTTATGTCTGATCCTCTCCCAGAGTCACAGGGAACGCCCCGGAGGAGAGACGGACAGTGCGGGGTCTGAGCCCGGAACAGCACAGAAAATGGGGAAACATAGTTTATTACAATCATCACAAAGTATTGGGGGGGCCTCACCCCGCTTACTGCGCTCGCCATTCGGGGAGAGTTATACAAATGTTATAATTCACAGATCCATACACAGATTACACCCACAGACACGTATTACATAATAGTACATATAGGCAGATATCCTATGACTGACAGCCTGGAACACGTTATCTGCTGTAAAATGATGATGAATAAAATAATCCCTTTACTAGGCCTGGATTATATTCTGACTTTATATATCACACAATACTTCTTATAATGGACAGCTGCAGAAAGTAGGGCCTGGGAGGGTATTCGGATGGGGGGGGGGTTAACAATGGCCCAGAATAGAAAAGATAAACCTGAACTTCTCTACCGACGTCTCTGTGTCAGTTATTCCCGTTTATTTGCTTTTAGTAGGTTGACAGACTGACTAGAGCTATGGGGACGGCAGTGAGAGCTGGTGATTAGGTCGCAGTGGTGAAATCTCTTATTTCTCCGACGTTAACCCTTTGTTAAATAATAAAAAGCGATGATAGAGGCTTATATTATATATATTATAAGGACACTGACTACAGTCTGCAATATCATGGGCGTAGCGGGGGAGGACTGTGCGTGTACACGTGGTCATCGTACACTGAGGGCGCGCCCGGCTGGGGAGCACGTAGCAGCGTCTTGTCTGTTAGGGCAGAGCGCACCTAGACCCGTATTTAACAAATGCTGGGGAATCCGACCATTTATATCTTATCTGTAACCGTTCCCCAGGCTGTGCGCAGTATAATGAACGTGGCGAGATCTTGGGATTGACGCCGATGTGTAATATTAGGAGAGATCCATTTGAATATTGAGCTATACTTTGCACTATATGTATTATTACATGTTTTTATTGTACATTCTCCCTGGTTTATACGTTGGAACTTGCTATTTCAATAGAGGGTGTAATTATGTGTTGCCTGCTCCGGAAAACATTCCTGGAGACTAACATAAAATTATAATCCGGCCGCTCCTTTAAGTCGTTATTTAATCAGAGCTGGAACTGTTAAGTGGCAGCAGAGGGTAAAAGATTAGAAAGCACAATATCTCCTGAACTTCCTTCCTCGAATTGTCCGCCATCCAAATTCCCACTAATCAAATGTACTCTTCATTCTCTGTGTTACGCCGCGTTTACATAACCTGAGACCCCACGGAAAGGACTTAGGCTGTGATCAGCCGCCTTTATTGCTGGAAATACCCTCGTATAAAGAGCTATTATACTGGATACATAGCACCCAACGAGGGCCTGAATCCAGACACATCCCCGAATCTCTGCTCCAGACTCCAGCAATGCCTCATCAATCCCACGGATAGCACTGTAACTACCTCCACTGAGGCTTTCACCTATTTTATTTTGTAATTCAGTTTATTATTGTCACATTTGTCAGGGACAAGTGACCTTATTAATACAGTGTTTTGGTGGGGGGTGCAGAATCCGCCCCCTGACGAGTGGTCACATCTCCGGGACCCCTGTACGTTACTGACAGCAGCCATGTTGTTGGTGTGTCTCTGGATGTACAGGGATTACGAGGAAAGGCTGCTTATAAATAAAGGATAATAATAATAACATGGACACACAGGGATGTTATTTACCCTCTGGGGCAGATCGCAGGCACCGTACATCTGATGAATCGCTGCTTGTTGGGTGAGAGGCGTTACGGCTCCTGTTTGACCTTCACGTCTTCATTAAACTTGTGAAAGTTTCCAGTAAAATGTGAGTCTGTGCACATTCCTCCGTGCTGTCCTCGGCTCGTGGGTTTATTTATCTGCTTCTGGAAAACACAGGATAAAACGCACAATCCCGAGAAACAAATGTCAATAAAATAATAAATAAAGAGTTCACTTCCTGTCCTTTGTTTCTTTTTTTAGGAAAAACAAAATAAATGAGCAGCTCTGTCTGTTCTGCTCTGATATGGCTGCAAATGGAAAAATTGGTTCATTCTGATTACCAGGATCTGTCGCTGCCTGTGATATGACACAACACACACAGCATACACAACATACACAACATGCACAACATACACAACACACACAACATACACAGCATACACAACATACACAGCCTACAAAACAAACACAACATACACAGCATATTGTACATAACTATCCAGCATATTGATTGTAACTATCCAGCATGTTGTACGTAACTATCCAGCATATTGTACATAACCATCCTGAATGTTGTACATAACTATCCAGCATATTATAACTATCCAGCATATTGTACATAACTATGCAGCATATTGTACGTAACTATCCAGCATATTGATTGTAACTATCCAGCATATTGTACATAACTATCCAGCATATTGATTGTAACTATCCAGCATATTGTACATAACTATCCAGCATATTATACATAACTATCCAGCATATTGTACGTAACTATCCAGGATCGTGTTTGTAACTATCCAGCATATTATACATAACTATCCAGCATATTGTAATAACTATCCAGCATATTGATTGTAACTATTCAGTATGTTGTATGTAACTATCCAGCATATTGTACATAAATATCCAGCACATTATAACTATCCAGCATATTGTACGTAACTATGCAGCATATTGTACGTAACTATCCAGCATATTGTACGTAACTATCCAGCATATTGTAAATAACTATCCAGCATATTATAACTATACAGCATATTGTACATAACAATCGAGCATATTGTACGTAACTATCCAGCATATTGTACATAACTATCCAGCATATTGATTGTAACTATCCAGCATATTGTACATAACTATCCAGCATATTATACATAACTATCCAGCATATTGTACGTAACTATCCAGCATATTGTATATAACTATCCAGCATATTATAACTATACAGCATATTGTCTGTAACTATCCAGCATATTATAACTATCCAGTATATTGTACGTAACTATCCAGCATATTATAACTATCCAGCATATTATAACTATCCAGCATATTGTACGTAACTATCCAGCATATTATAACTATCCAGCATATTGTACATAACTATCCAGCATATTGATTGTAACTATCCAGCATATTGTACGTAACTATCCAGAAACATTGTACATAACTATCCAGCATATTGATTGTAACTATCCAGCATATTGTACGTAACTATCCAGCATATCATAACTATCCAGCATATTGTACATAACTATCCAGCATATTATAACTATCCAGCATATTGTACATAACTATCCAGCATTTTGTACGTAACTATCCAGCATATTGTACATAACTATCCAGCATATTGTACGTAACTATCCAGCATATTGCACATAACAATCCAGCATATTGTACGTAACTATCCAGCATATAATATCTATCCAGCATATTATACTTAACTATCCAGCATATTATATCTATCTAGCATATTGTACATAACTATCTAGCATATTATAACTATCCAGCATATTATATCTATCCAGCATATTATACATAACTATCCAGCATACTGTACATAACTATCCAGCATATTATAACTATCCAGCACATTGTACATAACTATGCAGCATATTGTACATAACTATCCAACATATTGTACATAACTATCCAGCATATTATAACTATCCAGCATATTATACATAACTATCCAGCATATTATAACTATCCAACATATTGCACATAACTATCCAGCATATTATAACTATCCAGCACATTGTACATAACTATCCAGCATATTGTACGTAACTATCCAGCATATTATAACTATCCAGCATATTGTACATAACTATCCAGCATATTATAACTATCCAGGATATTATACATAACTATCCAGCATATTATAACTATCCAGCATATTGTACATAACTATGCAGCATATTGTACATAACTATCCAGAATATTATAATTATCCAGCATATTATACATAACTATCCAGCATATTATAACTATCCAGCATATTGTACATAACTATGCAGCATATTGTACATAACTATCCAGCATATTGTATATAACTATCCAGCATATTATAAATATCCAGCATATTGTACATAACTATCCAGCATATTATAACTATCCAGCATATTGTACATAACTATCCAGCATATTATAACTATCCAGCATATTGTACGTAACTATCCAGCATATTATAACTATCCAGCATATTGTACATAACTATGCAGCATATTGTACATAACTATCCAGCATATTATAACTATCCAACATATTGCACATAACTATCTAGCATATTATAACTATCCAGCACATTGTACATAACTATCCAGCATATTGTACGTAACTATCCAGCATATTATAACTATCCAGCATATTGTACATAACTATCCAGCATATTATAACTATCCAGGATATTATACATAACTATCCAGCATATTATAACTATCCAGCATATTGTACATAACTATGCAGCATATTATACATAACTATCCAGAATATTATAACTATCCAGCATATTATACATAACTATCCAGCATATTATAACTTTCCAGCATATTGTACATAACTATGCAGCATATTGTACATAACTATCCAGCATATTGTATATAACTATCCAGCATATTGTATATAACTATCCAGCATTTTATAACTATCCAGCATATTGTACATAACTATCCAGCATATTATAACTATCCAGCATATTGTACATAACTATCCAGCATATTATAACTATCCAGCATATTGTACATAACTATGCAGCATATTGTACATAACTATCCAGCATATTATAACTATCCAGCATATTGTACGTAACTATCCAGCATATTATACCTATCAAGCATATTGTACATAACTATGCAGCATATTGTACATAACTATCCAGCATATTATAACTATCCAGCATATTGTACGTAACTATTACAGCATATTATAACTATTCAGCATATTGTACATAACTATACAGCATATTGTACATAACTATCCAGCATATTATACATAACTATCCAGCATATTATAACTATCCAGCATATTATACATAACTATCCATCATATTATAACTATCCAGCATATTGTACATAACTATACAGCATATTGTACATAACTATCCAGCATACTGTACATAACTATCCAGCATATTATACATAACTATCCAGTATATTATACATAACTATCCAGCATATTGTACATAACTATCCAGCATATTATAACTATCCAGCATTTTGTACATAACTTTCCAGCATATTATAACTATCCAGCATATTGTACATAACTATCCAGCATATTATACATAACTATCCAGCATATTGTACGTAACTATCCAGCATATTGCACATAACTAGCCAGCATATTGTACGTAACTATCCAGCATATTGCACATAACAATCCAGCATATTGTACATAACTATCCAGCATATTGCACATAACTATCCAGCATATTGTACGTAACTATCTAGCATATTGCACGTAACTATCCAGCATATAATATCTATCCAGCATATTGTACATAACTATCCAGAATATTATAAATATCCAGCATATTATATCTATCCAGCATATTATACATAACTATCCAGCATATTGTACATAACTATCCAGCATATTATAACTATCCAGCACATTGAACATAACTATGCAGCATTTTGTACATAACTATCCAACACATTGTGCATAACTATCCAGCATATTATAACTATCCAGCATATTATACATAACTATCCATCATATTATAACTATCCAGCATAGTGTACATAAATATGCAGAATATTGTACATAACTATCCAGCATATTGTACATAACTATCCAGCATATTATAACTATCCAGCATATTGTACATAACTATTCAGCATAGTATAACTATCCAGCATAATATACATAACTATCAAGAATATTATAACTATCCAGCATATTGTACATAACTATCCAGCATATTATACATAACTATCCAGCATATTATAACTATCCAGCATATTGTACATAACTTTCCAGCATATTGTACATAACTATGCAGCACATTGTACATAACTATCCAGCATATTGTACATAACTATCCAGCATATTATAACTATCCAGCATATTGTACATAACTATCCAGCATATTATAACTATCCAGCATATTGTACATAACTATCCAGCATATTATAACTATCCAGCATATTGTACATAACTATGCAGCATATTGTACATAACTATCCAGCATATTATAACTATCCAGCATATTGTACGTAACTATCCAGCATATTATAACTATCAAGCATATTGTACATAACTATGCAGCATATTGTACATAACTATCCAGCATATTATAACTATCCAGCATATTGTACGTAACTATTCCAGCATATTATAACTATCCAGCATATTGTACATAACTATACAGCATATTGTACATAACTATCCAGCATATTATACATAACTATCCAGCATATTATAACTATCCAGCATATTATACATAACTATCCATCATATTATAACTATCCAGCATATTGTACATAACTATCCAGCATATTATACATAACTATCCAGCATATTGTACATAACTATCCAGCATATTATAACTATCCAGCATATTGTACATAACTATGCAGCATATTGTACATAACTATCCAGCATATTATAACTATCCAGCATATTGTACGTAACTATCCAGCATATTATAACTATCAAGCATATTGTACATAACTATGCAGCATATTGTACATAACTATCCAGCATATTATAACTATCCAGCATATTGTACGTAACTATTACAGCATATTATAACTATTCAGCATATTGTACATAACTATACAGCATATTGTACATAACTATCCAGCATATTATACATAACTATCCAGCATATTATAACTATCCAGCATATTATACATAACTATCCATCATATTATAACTATCCAGCATATTGTACATAACTATACAGCATATTGTACATAACTATCCAGCATACTGTACATAACTATCCAGCATATTATACATAACTATCCAGCATATTGTACATAACTATCCAGCATATTATACATAACTATCCAGCATATTGTACATAACTATCCAGCATATTATAACTATCCAGCATTTTGTACATAACTTTCCAGCATATTATAACTATCCAGCATATTATACATAACTATCCAGCATATTATAACTATCCAGAATATTATACATAACTATCCAGCATATTATAACTATCCAGCATATTATACATACCTATCCATCATATTATAACTATACAGCATATTGTACATAACTATCCAGCATACTGTACATAACTATCCAGCATATTATACATAACTATCCAGCATATTATACATAACTATCCAGCATATTGTACATAACTATCCAGCATATTATACATAACTATCCAGCATATTGTACGTAACTATCCAGCATATTGCACATAACTAGCCAGCATATTGTACGTAACTATCCAGCATATTGCACATAACAATCCAGCATATTGTACATAACTATCCAGCATATTGCACATAACTATCCAGCATATTGTACGTAACTATCTAGCATATTGCACGTAACTATCCAGCATATAATATATATCCAGCATATTGTACATAACTATCCAGAATATTATAACTATCCAGCATATTATATCTATCCAGCATATTATACATAACTATCCAGCATATTGTGCATAACTATCCAGCATATTATAACTATCCAGCATATTATACATAACTATCCATCATATTATAACTATCCAGCATAGTGTACATAAATATGCAGAATATTGTACATAACTATCCAGCATATTGTACATAACTATCCAGCATATTATAACTATCCAGCATATTGTACATAACTATTCAGCATAGTATAACTATCCAGCATAATATACATAACTATCAAGAATATTATAACTATCCAGCATATTGTACATAACTATCCAGCATATTATACATAACTATCCAGCATATTATAACTATCCAGCATATTGTACATAACTTTCCAGCATATTGTACATAACTATGCAGCACATTGTACATAACTATCCAGCATATTGTACATAACTATCCAGCATATTATAACTATCCAGCATATTGTACATAACTATCCAGCATATTATAACTATCCAGCATATTGTACATAACTATCCAGCATATTATAACTATCCAGCATATTGTACATAACTATGCAGCATATTGTACATAACTATCCAGCATATTATAACTCTCCAGCATATTGTATGTAACTATCCAGCATATTATAACTATCAAGCATATTGTACATAACTATGCAGCATATTGTACATAACTATCCAGCATATTATAACTATCCAGCATATTGTACGTAACTATTCCAGCATATTATAACTATCCAGCATATTGTACATAACTATACAGCATATTGTACATAACTATCCAGCATATTATACATAACTATCCAGCATATTATAACTATCCAGCATATTATACATAACTATCCATCATATTATAACTATCCAGCATATTGTACATAACTATACAGCATATTGTACATAACTATCCAGCATATTATACATAACTATCCAGCATATTATACATAACTATCCAGCATATTGTACATAACTATCCAGCATATTATAACTATCCAGCATTTTGTACATAACTTTCCAGCATATTATAACTATCCAGCATATTATACATAACTATCCAGCATATTATAACTATCCAGCATATTATACATAACTATCCAGCATATTATAACTATCCAGCATATTATACATACCTATCCAGCATATTATAACTATCCAGCATATTGTACATAACTATCCAGAATATTATAACTATCCAGCATATTATATCTATCCAGCATATTATACATAACTATCCAGCATATTATACATAACTATCCAGCATATTGTACGTAACTATCCAGCATATTGCACATAACTATCCAGCATATTGTACGTAACTATCCAGCATATTGCACATAACAATCCAGCATATTGTACATAACTATCCAGCATATTGCACATAACTATCCAGCATATTGCACATAACTATCCAGCATATTGTACGTAACTATCTAGCATATTGCACGTAACTATCCAGCATATAATATCTATCCAGCATATTGTACATAACTATCCAGAATATTATAACTATAAAGCATATTATATCTATCCAGCATATTATACATAACTATCCAGCATATTGTACATAACTATCCAGCATATTATAACTATCCAGCACATTGAACATAACTATGCAGCATATTGTACATAACTATCCAACACATAGTGCATAACTATCCAGCATATTATACATAACTATCCATCATATTATAACTATCCAGCATAGTGTACATAAATATGCAGGATATTGTACATAACTATCCAGCATATTGTACATAACTATCCAGCATATTATAACTATCCAGCATATTGTACATAACTATTCAGCATAGTATAACTATCCAGCATAATATACATAACTATCAAGAATATTATAACTATCCAGCATATTGTACATAACTATCCAGCATATTATACATAACTATCCAGCATATTATAACTATCCAGCATATTGTACATAACTTTCCAGCATATTGTACATAACTATGCAGCACATTGTACATAACTATCCAGCATATTGTACATAACTATCCAGCATATTATAACTATCCAGCATATTGTACATAACTATCCAGCATATTATAACTATCCAGCATATTGTACATAACTATCGAGCATATTATAACTATCCAGCATATTATACATAACTATCCAGCATATTGTACATAACTATCCAGCATATTATAACTATCCAGCATATTGTATGTAACTATCCAGCATATTATAACTATCCAGCATATTGTACATAACTATGCAGCATATTGTACATAACTATCCAGCATATTATAACTATCCAGCATATTATACATAACTATCCAGCATATTATAACTATCCAGCATATTATACATAACTATGCAGCATATTGTACATAACTATGCAGCATATTGTACATAACTATCCAGCATATTATAACTATCCAGCATATTGTACATAACTATCCAGCATATTATAACTATCCAGCATATTATACATAACTATCCAGCATATTATACATAACTATCCAGCATATTATACATAACTATCCAGCATATTATACATAAATATCCAGCAAATTATAACTATCCAGCATATTATACTTAACTATCCTGCATATTATAACTATCCAGCATATTATACATAAATATCCTGCATATTATAACTATCCAGCATATTATACATAACTATCCTGCATATTATACATAACTATCTTGCATATTATAACTATCCAGCATATTATACATAACTATCCAGCATATTGTACATAACTATCCAGCATATTATACATAACTATCCAGCATATTATACATAACTATCCAGCATATTATACATAAATATCCTGCATATTATACATAACTATCCTGCATATTATAACTATCCAGCATATTATACATAACTATCCAGCATATTATAACTATCCAGCATATTATACATAACTATCCAGCATATTATACATAACTATCCAGCATATTATACATAACTATTCAGCATATTATAACTATCCAGCATATTATACATTACTATCCAGCATATTATACATAACTATCCTGCATATTATAACTATCCAGCATATTATACATAACTATCCTGCATATTATAACTATCCAGCATATTATACATAACTATCCTGCATATTATAACTATCCAGCATATTATACATAACTATCCAACATATTGAACATAACTATCCAGCATATTATACATAACTATCCAGCATATTATAACTATCCAGCATATTGTACATAACTATCCAGAATATTGTACATAACTATCCTGCATATTATAACTATCCAGCATATTATACATAACTATCCAGCATATTATACATAACTATCCATCATATTATAACTATCCAGCATAGTGTACATAAATATGCAGAATATTGTACATAACTATCCAGCATATTGTACATAACTATCCAGCATATTATAACTATCCAGCATATTGTACATAACTATTCAGCATAGTATAACTATCCAGCATAATATACATAACTATCAAGAATATTATAACTATCCAGCATATTGTACATAACTATCCAGCATAATATACATAACTATCCAGCATATTATACCTATCCAGCATATTGTACATAACTATTCAGCATAGTATAACTATCCAGCATAATATAAATAACTATCAAGAATATTATAACTATCCAGCATATTGTACATAACTATCCAGCATATTATACATAACTATGCAGCACATTGTATATAACTATCCAGCATATTGTACATAACTATCCAGCATATTATAACTATCCAGCATATTATATGTAACTATCCAGCATATTAATACTATCCAGCATATTGTACATAACTATGCAGCATATTGTACTTAACTATCCAGCATATTGTACATAACTATCCAGCATATTGTACATAACTATCCAGCATATTATAACTATCCAGCATATTATACATAACTATCCAGCATATTATAACTATCCAGCATATTGTACATAACTATCCAGCATATTATAACTATCCAGCATATTATACATAACTATCCAGCATATTGTACATAACTATGCAGCATATTGTACATAACTATCCAGCATATTATAACTATCCAGAATATTGTACATAACTATCCAGCGTATTATAACTATCCAGCATATTATACATAACTATCCAGCATATTATACATAACTATCCTGCATATTATAACTATCCAGCATATTATACATAACTATCCAGCATATTATACATAACTATCCAGCATATTATAACTATCCAGCATATTATACATAACTATCCAGCATATTATAACTATCCAGCATATTATACATAACTATCCAGCATATTATACATAACTATCCTGCATATTATAACTATCCAGCATATTATACATAAATATCCTGCATATTATAACTATCCAGCATATTATACATAACTATCCTGCATATTATACATAACTATCTTGCATATTATAACTATCCAGCATATTATACATAACTATCTAGCATATTATACAAAACTATCCAGCATATTGTACATAACTATCCAGCATATTATAAATATACAGCATATTATACATAACTATCCAGCATATTATACATAACTATCCAGCATATTATACATAAATATCCTGCATATTATACATAACTATCCTGCATATTATAACTATCCAGCATATTATACATAACTATCCAGCATATTATAACTATCCAGCATATTATACATAACTATCCAGCATATTATAAATAACTATTCAGCATATTATAACTATCCAGCATATTATACATTACTATCCTGCATATTATAACTATCCAGCATATTATACATAACTATCCTGCATATTATAACTATCCAGCATATTATACATAACTATCCAACATATTCAACATAACTATCCAGCATATTATACATAACTTTCCAGCATATTGTACATAACTATCCAGCATATTATAACTATCCAGCATATTGTACATAACTATCCAGCATATTATAACTATCCAGCATATTATACATAACTATCCAGCATATTATAACTATCCAGCATATTGTACATAACTATCCAGCATATTATACATAACTATCCAGCATATTGTACATAACTATGCAGCATATTGTACATAACTATCCAGCATATTATAACTATCCAGCATATTGTACATAACTATCCAGCATATTATAACTATCCAGCATATTATACATAACTATCCAGCATATTATACATAACTATCCTGCATATTATAACTATCCAGCATATTATACATAACTATCCAGCATATTATAACTATCCAGCATATTATACATAACTATCCAGCATATTATACATAACTATCCAGCATATTATACATAACTATCCTGCATATTATAAATATCCAGCATATTATACATAACTATCCTGCATATTATAACTATCCAGCATATTATACATAACTATCCAGCATATTATACATAACTATCCTGCATATTATAACTATCCAGCATATTATACATAACTATCCTGCATATTATACATAACTATCCTGCATATTATAACTATCCAGCATATTATACATAACTATCCAGCATATTATAACTATCCAGCATATTATACATAACTATCCAGCATATTGTACATAACTATCCAGCATATTATAACTATCCAGCATATTATACATAACTATCCAGCATATTATAACTATCCAGCATATTATACATACCTATCCAGCATATTATAACTATCCAGCATATTGTACATAACTATCCAGAATATTATAACTATCCAGCATATTATATCTATCCAGCATATTATACATAACTATCCAGCATATTATACATAACTATCCAGCATATTGTACGTAACTATCCAGCATATTGCACATAACTATCCAGCATATTGTACGTAACTATCCAGCATATTATACATAACTATCCTACATATTATACATAACTATCCTGCATATTATAACTATCCAGCATATTATACATAACTATCCAGCATATTATAACTATCCAGCATATTATACATAACTATCCAGCATATTGTACATAACTATCCAGCATATTATAACTATCCAGCATATTATACATAACTATCCAGCATATTATAACTATCCAGCATATTATACATAACTATCCTGCATATTATAACTATCCAGCATATTATACATACCTATCCAGCATATTATAACTATCCAGCATATTGTACATAACTATCCAGAATATTATAACTATCCAGCATATTATATCTATCCAGCATATTATACATAACTATCCAGCATATTATACATAACTATCCAGCATATTGTACGTAACTATCCAGCATATTGCACATAACTATCCAGCATATTGTACATAACTATCCAGCATATTGCACATAACAATCCAGCATATTGTACATAACTATCCAGCATATTGCACATAACTATCCAGCATATTGTACGTAACTATCTAGCATATTGCACGTAACTATCCAGCATATAATATCTATCCAGCATATTGTACATAACTATCCAGAATATTATAACTATCCAGCATATTATATCTATCCAGCATATTATACATAACTATCCAGCATATTATACATAACTATCCAGCATATTGTACATAACTATCCAGCATATTATAACTATCCAGCACATTGAACATAACTATGCAGCATATTGTACATAACTATCCAACACATTGTGCATAACTATCCAGCATATTATAACTATCCAGCATATTGTACATAACTATTCAGCATAGTATAACTATCCAGCATAATATACATAACTATCAAGAATATTATAACTATCCAGCATATTGTACATAACTATCCAGCATATTATACATAACTATCCAGCATATTATAACTATCCAGCATATTGTACATAACTTTCCAGCATGTTGTACATAACTATGCAGCACATTGTACATAACTATCCAGCATATTGTACATAACTATCCAGCATATTATAACTATCCAGCATATTGTACATAACTATCCAGCATATTATAACTATCCAGCATATTGTACATAACTATCCAACACATTGTGCATAACTATCCAGCATATTATAACTATCCAGCATATTATACATAACTATCCATCATATTATAACTATCCAGCATAGTGTACATAGATATGCAGGATATTGTACATAACTATCCAGCATATTGTACATAACTATCCAGCATATTATAACTATCCAGCATATTGTACATAACTATTCAGCATAGTACAACTATCCAGCATAATATACATAACTATCAAGAATATTATAACTATCCAGCATATTGTACATAACTATCCAGCATATTATACATAACTATCCAGCATATTATAACTATCCAGCATATTATACATAACTATCCAGCATATTGTACATAACTATCCAGCATATTATAACTATCCAGCATATTGTATGTAACTATCCAGCATATTATAACTATCCAGCATATTGTACATAACTATGCAGCATATTGTACATAACTATCCAGCATATTATAACTATCCAGCATATTATACATAACTATCCAGCATATTATAACTATCCAGCATATTATACATAACTATGCAGCATATTGTACATAACTATGCAGCATATTGTACATAACTATCCAGCATATTATAACTATCCAGCATATTATACATAACTATCCAGCATATTATAACTATCCAGCATATTATACATAACTATCCAGCATATTATAACTATCCAGCATATTATACATACCTATCCAGCATATTATAACTATACAGCATATTGTACATAACTATCCAGAATATTATAACTATCCAGCATATTGTACATAACTATCCAGCATATTATAACTATCCAGCATATTATACATAACTATCCAGCATATTATAACTATCCAGCATATTATACATAACTATCCAGCATATTATAACTATCCAGCATATTATACATACCTATCCAGCATATTATAACTATCCAGCATATTGTACATAACTATCCAGAATATTATAACTATCCAGCATATTATATCTATCCAGCATATTATACATAACTATCCAGCATATTATACATAACTATCCAGCATATTGTACGTAACTATCCAGCATATTGCACATAACTATCCAGCATATTGTACGTAACTATCCAGCATATTGCACATAACAATCCAGCATATTGTACATAACTATCCAGCATATTGCACATAACTATCCAGCATATTGTACGTAACTATCTAGCATATTGCACGTAACTATCCAGCATATAATATCTATCCAGCATATTGTACATAACTATCCAGAATATTATAACTATCCAGCATATTATATCTATCCAGCATATTATACATAACTATCCAGCATATTATACATAACTATCCAGCATATTGTACATAACTATCCAGCCTATTATAACTATCCAGCACATTGAACATAACTATGCAGCATATTATACATAACTATCCAGCATATTATACATAAATATCCAGCAAATTATAACTATCCAGCATATTATACTTAACTATCCTGCATATTATAACTATCCAGCATATTATACATAAATATCCTGCATATTATAACTATCCAGCATATTATACATAACTATCCTGCATATTATACATAACTATCTTGCATATTATAACTATCCAGCATATTATACATAACTATCCAGCATATTGTACATAACTATCCAGCATATTATACATAACTATCCAGCATATTATACATAACTATCCAGCATATTATACATAAATATCCTGCATATTATACATAACTATCCTGCATATTATAACTATCCAGCATATTATACATAACTATCCAGCATATTATAACTATCCAGCATATTATACATAACTATCCAGCATATTATACATAACTATCCAGCATATTATACATAACTATTCAGCATATTATAACTATCCAGCATATTATACATTACTATCCAGCATATTATACATAACTATCCTGCATATTATAACTATCCAGCATATTATACATAACTATCCTGCATATTATAACTATCCAGCATATTATACATAACTATCCTGCATATTATAACTATCCAGCATATTATACATAACTATCCAACATATTGAACATAACTATCCAGCATATTATACATAACTATCCAGCATATTATAACTATCCAGCATATTGTACATAACTATCCAGAATATTGTACATAACTATCCTGCATATTATAACTATCCAGCATATTATACATAACTATCCAGCATATTATACATAACTATCCATCATATTATAACTATCCAGCATAGTGTACATAAATATGCAGAATATTGTACATAACTATCCAGCATATTGTACATAACTATCCAGCATATTATAACTATCCAGCATATTGTACATAACTATTCAGCATAGTATAACTATCCAGCATAATATACATAACTATCAAGAATATTATAACTATCCAGCATATTGTACATAACTATCCAGCATAATATACATAACTATCCAGCATATTATACCTATCCAGCATATTGTACATAACTATTCAGCATAGTATAACTATCCAGCATAATATAAATAACTATCAAGAATATTATAACTATCCAGCATATTGTACATAACTATCCAGCATATTATACATAACTATGCAGCACATTGTATATAACTATCCAGCATATTGTACATAACTATCCAGCATATTATAACTATCCAGCATATTATATGTAACTATCCAGCATATTAATACTATCCAGCATATTGTACATAACTATGCAGCATATTGTACTTAACTATCCAGCATATTGTACATAACTATCCAGCATATTATACATAACTATCCAGCATATTATAACTATCCAGCATATTGTACATAACTATCCAGCATATTATAACTATCCAGCATATTATACATAACTATCCAGCATATTGTACATAACTATGCAGCATATTGTACATAACTATCCAGCATATTATAACTATCCAGAATATTGTACATAACTATCCAGCGTATTATAACTATCCAGCATATTATACATAACTATCCAGCATATTATACATAACTATCCTGCATATTATAACTATCCAGCATATTATACATAACTATCCAGCATATTATACATAACTATCCAGCATATTATAACTATCCAGCATATTATACATAACTATCCAGCATATTATAACTATCCAGCATATTATACATAACTATCCAGCATATTATACATAACTATCCTGCATATTATAACTATCCAGCATATTATACATAAATATCCTGCATATTATAACTATCCAGCATATTATACATAACTATCCTGCATATTATACATAACTATCTTGCATATTATAACTATCCAGCATATTATACATAACTATCTAGCATATTATACAAAACTATCCAGCATATTGTACATAACTATCCAGCATATTATAAATATACAGCATATTATACATAACTATCCAGCATATTATACATAACTATCCAGCATATTATACATAAATATCCTGCATATTATACATAACTATCCTGCATATTATAACTATCCAGCATATTATACATAACTATCCAGCATATTATAACTATCCAGCATATTATACATAACTATCCAGCATATTATAAATAACTATTCAGCATATTATAACTATCCAGCATATTATACATTACTATCCTGCATATTATAACTATCCAGCATATTATACATAACTATCCTGCATATTATAACTATCCAGCATATTATACATAACTATCCAACATATTCAACATAACTATCCAGCATATTATACATAACTTTCCAGCATATTGTACATAACTATCCAGCATATTATAACTATCCAGCATATTGTACATAACTATCCAGCATATTATAACTATCCAGCATATTATACATAACTATCCAGCATATTATAACTATCCAGCATATTGTACATAACTATCCAGCATATTATACATAACTATCCAGCATATTGTACATAACTATGCAGCATATTGTACATAACTATCCAGCATATTATAACTATCCAGCATATTGTACATAACTATCCAGCATATTATAACTATCCAGCATATTATACATAACTATCCAGCATATTATACATAACTATCCTGCATATTATAACTATCCAGCATATTATACATAACTATCCAGCATATTATAACTATCCAGCATATTATACATAACTATCCAGCATATTATACATAACTATCCAGCATATTATACATAACTATCCTGCATATTATAAATATCCAGCATATTATACATAACTATCCTGCATATTATAACTATCCAGCATATTATACATAACTATCCAGCATATTATACATAACTATCCTGCATATTATAACTATCCAGCATATTATACATAACTATCCTGCATATTATACATAACTATCCTGCATATTATAACTATCCAGCATATTATACATAACTATCCAGCATATTATAACTATCCAGCATATTATACATAACTATCCAGCATATTGTACATAACTATCCAGCATATTATAACTATATAGCATATTATACATAACTATCCAGCATATTATAACTATCCAGCATATTATACATAACTATCCAGCATATTATAACTATCCAGCATATTATACATACCTATCCAGCATATTATAACTATCCAGCATATTGTACATAACTATCCAGAATATTATAACTATCCAGCATATTATATCTATCCAGCATATTATACATAACTATCCAGCATATTATACATAACTATCCAGCATATTGTACGTAACTATCCAGCATATTGCACATAACTATCCAGCATATTGTACGTAACTATCCAGCATATTATACATAACTATCCTACATATTATACATAACTATCCTGCATATTATAACTATCCAGCATATTATACATAACTATCCAGCATATTATAACTATCCAGCATATTATACATAACTATCCAGCATATTGTACATAACTATCCAGCATATTATAACTATCCAGCATATTATACATAACTATCCAGCATATTATAACTATCCAGCATATTATACATAACTATCCTGCATATTATAACTATCCAGCATATTATACATACCTATCCAGCATATTATAACTATCCAGCATATTGTACATAACTATCCAGAATATTATAACTATCCAGCATATTATATCTATCCAGCATATTATACATAACTATCCAGCATATTATACATAACTATCCAGCATATTGTACGTAACTATCCAGCATATTGCACATAACTATCCAGCATATTGTACATAACTATCCAGCATATTGCACATAACAATCCAGCATATTGTACATAACTATCCAGCATATTGCACATAACTATCCAGCATATTGTACGTAACTATCTAGCATATTGCACGTAACTATCCAGCATATAATATCTATCCAGCATATTGTACATAACTATCCAGAATATTATAACTATCCAGCATATTATATCTATCCAGCATATTATACATAACTATCCAGCATATTATACATAACTATCCAGCATATTGTACATAACTATCCAGCATATTATAACTATCCAGCACATTGAACATAACTATGCAGCATATTGTACATAACTATCCAACACATTGTGCATAACTATCCAGCATATTATAACTATCCAGCATATTGTACATAACTATTCAGCATAGTATAACTATCCAGCATAATATACATAACTATCAAGAATATTATAACTATCCAGCATATTGTACATAACTATCCAGCATATTATACATAACTATCCAGCATATTATAACTATCCAGCATATTGTACATAACTTTCCAGCATGTTGTACATAACTATGCAGCACATTGTACATAACTATCCAGCATATTGTACATAACTATCCAGCATATTATAACTATCCAGCATATTGTACATAACTATCCAGCATATTATAACTATCCAGCATATTGTACATAACTATCCAACACATTGTGCATAACTATCCAGCATATTATAACTATCCAGCATATTATACATAACTATCCATCATATTATAACTATCCAGCATAGTGTACATAGATATGCAGGATATTGTACATAACTATCCAGCATATTGTACATAACTATCCAGCATATTATAACTATCCAGCATATTGTACATAACTATTCAGCATAGTACAACTATCCAGCATAATATACATAACTATCAAGAATATTATAACTATCCAGCATATTGTACATAACTATCCAGCATATTATACATAACTATCCAGCATATTATAACTATCCAGCATATTATACATAACTATCCAGCATATTGTACATAACTATCCAGCATATTATAACTATCCAGCATATTGTATGTAACTATCCAGCATATTATAACTATCCAGCATATTGTACATAACTATGCAGCATATTGTACATAACTATCCAGCATATTATAACTATCCAGCATATTATACATAACTATCCAGCATATTATAACTATCCAGCATATTATACATAACTATGCAGCATATTGTACATAACTATGCAGCATATTGTACATAACTATCCAGCATATTATAACTATCCAGCATATTATACATAACTATCCAGCATATTATAACTATCCAGCATATTATACATAACTATCCAGCATATTATAACTATCCAGCATATTATACATACCTATCCAGCATATTATAACTATACAGCATATTGTACATAACTATCCAGAATATTATAACTATCCAGCATATTGTACATAACTATCCAGCATATTATAACTATCCAGCATATTATACATAACTATCCAGCATATTATAACTATCCAGCATATTATACATAACTATCCAGCATATTATAACTATCCAGCATATTATACATACCTATCCAGCATATTATAACTATCCAGCATATTGTACATAACTATCCAGAATATTATAACTATCCAGCATATTATATCTATCCAGCATATTATACATAACTATCCAGCATATTATACATAACTATCCAGCATATTGTACGTAACTATCCAGCATATTGCACATAACTATCCAGCATATTGTACGTAACTATCCAGCATATTGCACATAACAATCCAGCATATTGTACATAACTATCCAGCATATTGCACATAACTATCCAGCATATTGTACGTAACTGTCTAGCATATTGCACGTAACTATCCAGCATATAATATCTATCCAGCATATTGTACATAACTATCCAGAATATTATAACTATCCAGCATATTATATCTATCCAGCATATTATACATAACTATCCAGCATATTATACATAACTATCCAGCATATTGTACATAACTATCCAGCCTATTATAACTATCCAGCACATTGAACATAACTATGCAGCATATTGTACATAACTATCCAACACATTGTGCATAACTATCCAGCATATTATAACTATCCAGCATATTATACATAACTATCCATCATATTATAACTATCCAGCATAGTGTACATAAATATGCAGGATATTGTACATAACTATCCAGCATATTGTACATAACTATCCAGCATATTATAACTATCCAGCATATTGTACATAACTATTCAGCATAGTATAACTATCCAGCATAATATACATAACTATCAAGAATATTATAACTATCCAGCATATTGTACATAACTATCCAGCATATTATACATAACTATCCAGCATATTATAACTATCCAGCATATTGTACATAACTTTCCAGCATATTGTACATAACTATGCAGCACATTGTACATAACTATCCAGCATATTGTACATAACTATCCAACATATTATAACTATCCAGCATATTATACATAACTATCCAGCATATTGTACATAACTATCCAGCATATTATAACTATCCAGCACATTATACATAACTATCCAGCATATTATAACTATCCAGCATATTATACATAACTATCCAGCATATTTTAACTATCCAGCATATTATACATACCTATCCAGCATATTATAACTATCCAGCATATTGTACATAACTATCCAGAATATTATAACTATCCAGCATATTATATCTATCCAGCATATTATACATAACTATCCAGCATATTGTACGTAACTATCCAGCATATTGCACATAACTATCCAGCATATTGTACGTAACTATCCAGCATATTGCACATAACAATCCAGCATATTGTACATAACTATCCAGCATATTGCACATAACTATCCAGCATATTGTACGTAACTATCTAGCATATTGCACGTAACTATCCAGCATATAATATCTATCCAGCATATTGTACATAACTATCCAGAATATTATAACTATCCAGCATATTATATCTATCCAGCATATTATACATAACTATCCAGCATATTATACATAACTATCCAGCATATTGTACATAACTATCCAGCATATTATAACTATCCAGCACATTGAACATAACTATGCAGCATATTGTACATAACTATCCAACACATTATACATAACTATCCATCATATTATAACTATCTAGCATATTATACATAACTATCCATCATATTATAACTATCCAGCATAGTGTACATAAATATGCAGGATATTGTACATAACTATCCAGCATATTGTACATAACTATCCAGCATATTATAACTATCCAGCATATTGTACATAACTATTCAGCATAGTATAACTATCCAGCATAATATACATAACTATCAAGATTATTATAACTATCCAGCATATTGTACATAACTATCCAGCATATTATACATAACTATCCAGCATATTATAACTATCCAGCATATTGTACATAACTTTCCAGCATATTGTACATAACTATGCAGCACATTGTACATAACTATCCAGCATATTGTACATAACTATCCAGCATATTATAACTATCCAGCATATTGTACATAACTATCCAGCATATTATAACTATCCAGCATATTATACATAACTATCCTGCATATTATAACTATCCAGCATATTATACATAACTATCCTGCATATTATACATAACTATCCTGCATATTATAACTATCCAGCATATTATACATAACTATCCAGCATATTATAACTATCCAGCATATTATACATAACTATCCAGCATATTGTACATAACTATCCAGCATATTATAACTATCCAGCATATTGTACATAACTATCCAGCATATTATAACTATCCAGCATATTATACATAACTATGCAGCATAATGTACATAACTATGCAGCATATTGTACATAACTATCCAGCATATTATAACTATCCAGCATATTGTACATAACTATCCAGCATATTATAACTATCCAGCATATTATACATAACTATCCAGCATATTATACATAACTATCCAGCATATTATAACTATCCAGCATATTATACATAACTATCCAGCATATTATACATAACTATCCAGCATATTATAACTATCCAGCATATTATACATAACTATGCAGCATATTATACATAACTATCCTGCATATTATAACTATCCAGCATATTATACATAAATATCCTGCATATTATAACTATCCAGCATATTATACATAACTATCCTGCATATTATACATAACTATCTTGCATATTATAACTATCCAGCATATTATACATAACTATCCAGCATATTATACATAACTATCCAGCATATTGTACATAACTATCCAGCATATTATACATAACTATCCAGCATATTATACATAACTATCCAGCATATTATACATAAATATCCTGCATATTATACATAACTATCCTGCATATTATAACTATCCAGCATATTATACATAACTATCCAGCATATTATAACTATCCAGCATATTATACATAACTATACAGCATATTATACATAACTATTCAGCATATTATAACTATCCAGCATATTATACATTACTATGCAGCATATTATACATAACTATCCTGCATATTATAACTATCCAGCATATTATACATAACTATCCTGCATATTATAACTATCCAGCATATTATACATAACTATCCTGCATATTATAACTATCCAGCATATTATACATAACTATCCAACATATTGTACATAACTATCCAGCATATTGTACATAACTATCCAGCATATTATAACTATCCAGCATATTGTACATAACTATTCAGCATAGTATAACTATCCAGCATAATATACATAACTATCAAGAATATTATAACTATCCAGCATATTGTACATAACTATCCAGCATATTATACATAACTATCCAGCATATTATAACTATCCAGCATATTATACATAACTATCCAGCATATTGTACATAACTATCCAGCATATTATAACTATCCAGCATATTGTATGTAACTATCCAGCATATTATAACTATCCAGCATATTGTACATAACTATGCAGCATATTGTACATAACTATCCAGCATATTATAACTATCCAGCATATTATACATAACTATCCAGCATATTATAACTATCCAGCATATTATACATAACTATGCAGCATATTGTACATAACTATGCAGCATATTGTACATAACTATCCAGCATATTATAACTATCCAGCATATTATACATAACTATCCAGCATATTATAACTATCCAGCATATTATACATAACTATCCAGCATATTATAACTATCCAGCATATTATACATACCTATCCAGCATATTATAACTATACAGCATATTGTACATAACTATCCAGAATATTATAACTATCCAGCATATTGTACATAACTATCCAGCATATTATAACTATCCAGCATATTATACATAACTATCCAGCATATTATAACTATCCAGCATATTATACATAACTATCCAGCATATTATAACTATCCAGCATATTATACATACCTATCCAGCATATTATAACTATCCAGCATATTGTACATAACTATCCAGAATATTATAACTATCCAGCATATTATATCTATCCAGCATATTATACATAACTATCCAGCATATTATACATAACTATCCAGCATATTGTACGTAACTATCCAGCATATTGCACATAACTATCCAGCATATTGTACGTAACTATCCAGCATATTGCACATAACAATCCAGCATATTGTACATAACTATCCAGCATATTGCACATAACTATCCAGCATATTGTACGTAACTATCTAGCATATTGCACGTAACTATCCAGCATATAATATCTATCCAGCATATTGTACATAACTATCCAGAATATTATAACTATCCAGCATATTATATCTATCCAGCATATTATACATAACTATCCAGCATATTATACATAACTATCCAGCATATTGTACATAACTATCCAGCCTATTATAACTATCCAGCACATTGAACATAACTATGCAGCATATTGTACATAACTATCCAACACATTGTGCATAACTATCCAGCATATTATAACTATCCAGCATATTATACATAACTATCCATCATATTATAACTATCCAGCATAGTGTACATAAATATGCAGGATATTGTACATAACTATCCAGCATATTGTACATAACTATCCAGCATATTATAACTATCCAGCATATTGTACATAACTATTCAGCATAGTATAACTATCCAGCATAATATACATAACTATCAAGAATATTATAACTATCCAGCATATTGTACATAACTATCCAGCATATTATACATAACTATCCAGCATATTATAACTATCCAGCATATTGTACATAACTTTCCAGCATATTGTACATAACTATGCAGCACATTGTACATAACTATCCAGCATATTGTACATAACTATCCAACATATTATAACTATCCAGCATATTATACATAACTATCCAGCATATTGTACATAACTATCCAGCATATTATAACTATCCAGCACATTATACATAACTATCCAGCATATTATAACTATCCAGCATATTATACATAACTATCCAGCATATTTTAACTATCCAGCATATTATACATACCTATCCAGCATATTATAACTATCCAGCATATTGTACATAACTATCCAGAATATTATAACTATCCAGCATATTATATCTATCCAGCATATTATACATAACTATCCAGCATATTGTACGTAACTATCCAGCATATTGCACATAACTATCCAGCATATTGTACGTAACTATCCAGCATATTGCACATAACAATCCAGCATATTGTACATAACTATCCAGCATATTGCACATAACTATCCAGCATATTGTACGTAACTATCTAGCATATTGCACGTAACTATCCAGCATATAATATCTATCCAGCATATTGTACATAACTATCCAGAATATTATAACTATCCAGCATATTATATCTATCCAGCATATTATACATAACTATCCAGCATATTATACATAACTATCCAGCATATTGTACATAACTATCCAGCATATTATAACTATCCAGCACATTGAACATAACTATGCAGCATATTGTACATAACTATCCAACACATTATACATAACTATCCATCATATTATAACTATCTAGCATATTATACATAACTATCCATCATATTATAACTATCCAGCATAGTGTACATAAATATGCAGGATATTGTACATAACTATCCAGCATATTGTACATAACTATCCAGCATATTATAACTATCCAGCATATTGTACATAACTATTCAGCATAGTATAACTATCCAGCATAATATACATAACTATCAAGATTATTATAACTATCCAGCATATTGTACATAACTATCCAGCATATTATACATAACTATCCAGCATATTATAACTATCCAGCATATTGTACATAACTTTCCAGCATATTGTACATAACTATGCAGCACATTGTACATAACTATCCAGCATATTGTACATAACTATCCAGCATATTATAACTATCCAGCATATTGTACATAACTATCCAGCATATTATAACTATCCAGCATATTATACATAACTATCCTGCATATTATAACTATCCAGCATATTATACATAACTATCCTGCATATTATACATAACTATCCTGCATATTATAACTATCCAGCATATTATACATAACTATCCAGCATATTATAACTATCCAGCATATTATACATAACTATCCAGCATATTGTACATAACTATCCAGCATATTATAACTATCCAGCATATTGTACATAACTATCCAGCATATTATAACTATCCAGCATATTATACATAACTATGCAGCATAATGTACATAACTATGCAGCATATTGTACATAACTATCCAGCATATTATAACTATCCAGCATATTGTACATAACTATCCAGCATATTATAACTATCCAGCATATTATACATAACTATCCAGCATATTATACATAACTATCCAGCATATTATAACTATCCAGCATATTATACATAACTATCCAGCATATTATACATAACTATCCAGCATATTATAACTATCCAGCATATTATACATAACTATCCAGCATATTATACATAACTATCCTGCATATTATAACTATCCAGCATATTATACATAAATATCCTGCATATTATAACTATCCAGCATATTATACATAACTATCCTGCATATTATACATAACTATCTTGCATATTATAACTATCCAGCATATTATACATAACTATCCAGCATATTATACATAACTATCCAGCATATTGTACATAACTATCCAGCATATTATACATAACTATCCAGCATATTATACATAACTATCCAGCATATTATACATAAATATCCTGCATATTATACATAACTATCCTGCATATTATAACTATCCAGCATATTATACATAACTATCCAGCATATTATAACTATCCAGCATATTATACATAACTATACAGCATATTATACATAACTATTCAGCATATTATAACTATCCAGCATATTATACATTACTATGCAGCATATTATACATAACTATCCTGCATATTATAACTATCCAGCATATTATACATAACTATCCTGCATATTATAACTATCCAGCATATTATACATAACTATCCTGCATATTATAACTATCCAGCATATTATACATAACTATCCAACATATTGTACATAACTATCCAGCATATTGTACATAACTATCCAGCATATTATAACTATCCAGCATATTGTACATAACTATTCAGCATAGTATAACTATCCAGCATAATATACATAACTATCAAGAATATTATAACTATCCAGCATATTGTACATAACTATCCAGCATATTATACATAACTATCCAGCATATTATAACTATCCAGCATATTATACATAACTATCCAGCATATTGTACATAACTATCCAGCATATTATAACTATCCAGCATATTGTATGTAACTATCCAGCATATTATAACTATCCAGCATATTGTACATAACTATGCAGCATATTGTACATAACTATCCAGCATATTATAACTATCCAGCATATTATACATAACTATCCAGCATATTATAACTATCCAGCATATTATACATAACTATGCAGCATATTGTACATAACTATGCAGCATATTGTACATAACTATCCAGCATATTATAACTATCCAGCATATTATACATAACTATCCAGCATATTATAACTATCCAGCATATTATACATAACTATCCAGCATATTATAACTATCCAGCATATTATACATACCTATCCAGCATATTATAACTATCCAGCATATTGTACATAACTATCCAGAATATTATAACTATCCAGCATATTGTACATAACTATCCAGCATATTATAACTATCCAGCATATTATACATAACTATCCAGCATATTATAACTATCCAGCATATTATACATAACTATCCAGCATATTATAACTATCCAGCATATTATACATACCTATCCAGCATATTATAACTATCCAGCATATTGTACATAACTATCCAGAATATTATAACTATCCAGCATATTATATCTATCCAGCATATTATACATAACTATCCAGCATATTATACATAACTATCCAGCATATTGTACGTAACTATCCAGCATATTGCACATAACTATCCAGCATATTGTACGTAACTATCCAGCATATTGCACATAACAATCCAGCATATTGTACATAACTATCCAGCATATTGCACATAACTATCCAGCATATTGTACGTAACTATCTAGCATATTGCACGTAACTATCCAGCATATAATATCTATCCAGCATATTGTACATAACTATCCAGAATATTATAACTATCCAGCATATTATATCTATCCAGCATATTATACATAACTATCCAGCATATTATACATAACTATCCAGCATATTGTACATAACTATCCAGCCTATTATAACTATCCAGCACATTGAACATAACTATGCAGCATATTGTACATAACTATCCAACACATTGTGCATAACTATCCAGCATATTATAACTATCCAGCATATTATACATAACTATCCATCATATTATAACTATCCAGCATAGTGTACATAAATATGCAGGATATTGTACATAACTATCCAGCATATTGTACATAACTATCCAGCATATTATAACTATCCAGCATATTGTACATAACTATTCAGCATAGTATAACTATCCAGCATAATATACATAACTATCAAGAATATTATAACTATCCAGCATATTGTACATAACTATCCAGCATATTATACATAACTATCCAGCATATTATAACTATCCAGCATATTGTACATAACTTTCCAGCATATTGTACATAACTATGCAGCACATTGTACATAACTATCCAGCATATTGTACATAACTATCCAGCATATTATAACTATCCAGCATATTATACATAACTATCCAGCATATTGTACATAACTATCCAGCATATTATAACTATCCAGCACATTATACATAACAATCCAGCATATTATAACTATCCAGCATATTATACATAACTATCCAGCATATTATAACTATCCAGCATATTATACATAACAATCCAGCATATTATAACTATCCAGCACATTATACATAACAATCCAGCATATTATAACTATCCAGCATATTATACATAACTATCCAGCATATTATAACTATCCAGCATATTGTACATAACTATCCAGCATATTATAACTATCCAGCATATTATACATAACTATCCAGCATATTGTACATAACTATGCAGCATATTGTACATAACTATCCAGCATATTATAACTATCCAGCATATTGTACATAACTATCCAGCATATTATAACTATCCAGCATATTATACATAACTATCCAGCATATTATACATAACTATCCTGCATATTATAACTATCCAGCATATTATACATAACTATCCAGCATATTATAACTATCCAGCATATTATACATAACTATCCAGCATATTATAACTATCCAGCATATTATACATAACTATCCAGCATATTATACATAACTATCCAGCATATTATACATAACTATCCTGCATATTATAAATATCCAGCATATTATACATAACTATCCTGCATATTATAACTATCCAGCATATTATACATAACTATCCAGCATATTATACATAACTATCCTGCATATTATAACTATCCAGCATATTATACATAACTATCCTGCATATTATACATAACTATCCTGCATATTATAACTATCCAGCATATTATACATAACTATCCAGCATATTATAACTATCCAGCATATTATACATAACTATCCAGCATATTATAACTATCCAGCATATTATACATAACAATCCAGCATATTATAACTATCCAGCATATTAAACATAACTATCCAGCATATTATACATAACTATCCAGCATATTATACAAAACTATCCTGCATATTATAACTATCCAGCATATTATACATAACTATCCAGCATATTATACATACCTATCCTGCATATTGTACATAACTATCCAGCATATTGTACATAACTACCCAGCATATTATACATAACTATCCAGCATATTATAACTATCCAGCATATTATAACTATCCAGCATATTGTACATAACTATCCAGCATATTATACATAACTATCCAGCATATTATACATAACTATCCTGCATATTATAACTATCCAGCATATTATACATAACTATCCAGCATATTATACATAACTATCCAGCATATTGTACATAACTATCCAGCATATTATAACTATCCAGCATATTGCACATAACTATGCAGCATATTGTACATAACTATCCAGCATATTATACATAACTATCCAGCATATTATAACTATTCAGCATATTGTACATAACTATCCAGCATATTGTACATAACTATCCAGCATATTATAACTATCCAGCATATTATACATAACTATCCAGCATATTATACATAACTATCCAGCATATTGTACATAACTATCCAGCCTATTATAACTATCCAGCATATTGTACATAACTATGCAGCATATTGTACATAACTATCTAGCATATTGTACATAACTATCCTGCATATTATACATAACTATCCAGCATATTTACATAACTATCCAGCATATTATACATAACTATCCAGCATATTGTACATAACTAACCAGCATATTATAACTATCCAGCATATTATACATAACTATCTAGCATATTATAACTATCCAGCATATTGTACATAACTATCCAGCCTATTATAACTATCCAGCATATTGTACATAACTATGCAGCATATTGTACATAACTATCTAGCATATTGTACATAACTATCCTGCATATTATACATAACTATCCAGCATATTATACATAACTATCCAGCATATTTACATAACTATCCAGCATATTATACATAACTATCCAGCATATTGTACATAACTAACCAGCATATTATAACTATCCAGCATATTATACATAACTATCTAGCATATTATAACTATCCAGCTTATTATACATAACTATCCAGCATATTGTACATAACTATCCAGCATATTATAACTATCCAGCATATTGTACATAACTATCCAGCATATTATAACTATCCAGCATATTATACATAACTATCCAGCATATTGTACATAACTATGCAGCATATTGTACATAACTCTCCAGCATATTATAACTATCCAGCATATTGTACATAACTATCCAGCATATTATAACTATCCAGCATATTATACATAACTATCCAGCATATTATAACTATCCAGCATATTATACATAACTATCCAGCATATTGTACATAACTATCCAGCATATTATAACTATCCAGCATATTGTACATAACTATCCAGCATATTATAACTATCCAGCATATTATACATAACTATCCAGCATATTATACATAACTATCTAGCATATTGTACATAACTATCCAGCATATTATAACTATCCAGCATATTATACATAACTATCCACCATATTATACATAACTATCCAGCATATTGTACATAACTATCCAGCATATTATAACTATCCAGCATATTGTACATAACTATGCAGCATATTGTACATAACTATCCTGCATATTATAACTATCCAGCATATTATACATAACTATCCTGCATATTATAACTATCCAGCATATTATACATAACTATCCAGCATATTATACATAACTATCCTGCATATTATAACTATCCAGCATATTATACATAACTATCCAGCATATTATACATAACTATGCAGCATATTATACATAACTATCCAGCATATTATAACTATCCAGCATATTGTACATAACTATCCAGCATATTATAACTATCCAGCATATTATACATAACTATCCAGCATATTATAACTATCCAGCATATTATACATAACTATCCAGCATATTGTACATAACTATCCAGCATATTATAACTATCCAGCATATTGTACATAACTATCCAGCATATTATAACTATCCAGCATATTATACATAACTATGCAGCATATTATACATAACTATCCAGCATATTATAACTATCCAGCATATTGTACATAACTATCCAGCATATTATAACTATCCAGCATATTATACATAACTATCCAGCATATTGTACATAACTATCCAGCATATTATAACTATCCAGCATATTATACATAACTATCCAGCATATTATAACTATCCAGCATATTATACATAACTATCCAGCATATTATACATAACTATCCAGCATATTGTACATAACTATCCAGCATATTATAACTATCCAGCATATTATACATAACTATCCAGCATATTGTACATAACTATCCAGCATATTATAACTATCCAGCATATTATACATAACTATCCAGCATATTATAACTATCCAGCATATTATACATAACTATCCAGCATATTATACATAACTATCCAGCATATTGTACATAACTATCCAGCATATTATAACTATCCAGCATATTATACATAACTATCCAGCATATTGTACATAACTATCCAGCATATTATAACTATCCAGCATATTATATATAACTATCCAGCATATTATATATAACTATCCAGCATTGTCTGTGTATGTTATGAAATTTAGACTGTAAGCCCCAATGGTGGAGGGACTGATGTGAGTGAGTTCTCTGTACAGCGCTGGTGTTGGTGGTGCTATATAAATGCGATGATGATGATGATGATGATGATGATGAAACATCTTTTGGGGTGACCATCTCCTTTATCAGGAAACTGACTTGTTACACCCCGACAAAGCATGATGTCCCCTCAGAGACCATACCCTCATACCCCCAGCCTGGCTTCTTCTATGTATCAGGACAGTGGGTGTGACCCATCACAATAGGGGTGTGGTCATACAACTGGGGGCGTGTCTTGGCTGCCACATACTCTCCTCCCCTCCCAACATATGTCATTGCCGTGCGCACCAGTGAATGGGACACACCTCCCAAACTTCCCTCCCGCAGGACAAAGCCCTCAAACTGGGACTGTCCCGCCTATGACCCTTCATATATGTGCCCATGGTCTCCGTGTGACTGAGCTGCTCGTACTGAAGGAGAACAATGATTATTCTTCGCTGGTCTCTCTCCATTTATTACATTCCAAGTTCACTAACTAGACAAATAACACCCACCCTCCAACATACTGCGCACAATGTACACATCGGGCAGCTTCCATGTCAGAGAACGGGACATATCATTTCTCTGGTGGAATGTAAGGGTAACAAGGCCTCACTTCGGCGGATCTGGACGGACAGTTCCGTCATTTTACACACAATTGGCTCTGATGCACGGAGTGCGTGGTCCAAAGATGAGGATCCAGTCTGCTGATGACTGCGATCTACCAGTGTGTGAGGTCATCAATAGACCAACCAATCACTGCGCTGCATCGGTCTAACACGGTCACTGGTGTGCGCCCATATTGGTTCCTTAGCTCAGATTAAGCTGCCAGGGAGTAGTACCCCAGATGGAGGTTCTGTTATACACAGAACCAGATGTCTCTGCAGAGTATCACACAGGATCTATCTCTGAGCAGTACCCCAGATGGAGGTTCTGTTATACACAGAACCAGTCTGTCTCTGCAGAGTATCACACAGGATCTATCTCCGAGCAGTACCCCAGATGGAGGTTCTGTTATACACAGAACCAGTCTGTCTCTGCAGAGTATCACACAGGAACTATCTCCGAGCAGTAACACAGATTATGTTTCTTATCATACAGAACATTTTACAACAACTGATATTACAAGTGTCCCAGATGAACACAGGAAGAGATTTGTGTTTTGTGCAATAAACAATCGCGTGGTCCTTTATCTCTTGAAGTGCGTTGACCTGATCCGTGCGCTGTCTCTGGGTTTGGCGCCATGTGTTGCTTATATTATATCTACATTCAAATCCCTAATAAGTGTGAAGGAAATGATTTGTGTAGATCATAAGACGGGTCGTCAGGCCTGTAATAAGCCGGGTGCAGCATTTCTACTTCCCCGGCTGTAGACGCTGTTGCCGAAACTGCGCGGTTCATTGTCGTGTTATCTTACCAATGTCAGCGTCGCCTTCACCTGATCAGTAACATCAGTGACATTTGTATATTAGAACCTTTCTTGGTGTTTTTAGTCTGCTCAGACTGTAAAATTATATTAATATTTTATTTACAATGTATATTTTAACAAGACACACACTTGAATATCTACCTCTCTAAACAGCACTTCCCTAGACACACAGCAGCCGTGAGATCTTACTTGTGAGACTTGTGCAAGAGGACAGAGAGGCTGCGAGCAGGATAACGTCACCACAATGTAACATACAATATATTGTAAGATAATAACAGTGACCCGTCAGGCTAACTGCGCGGCAGGGCTGGCAAAACTCAGCATAACAAGGAGAGGAGGTCCCGGGTCCACAATACACCCTCCACCCTACTAGTCACCCTGATGAGGATGAATCACAAACTGAGACTTATACCACAGATGCCAACGTATATTTAGTAACATGAAAGGTCTAAGCGCAGAGGACTCATCTGCATGTACCATACAGGGACTCTGTGCACGAGGTCGGGGCAACACAGAATCAGGTTTAAGGCAACTTTTATATATCTGTACTTTGCACTTACCAAACCAGCTCTTTTCCCAGTAGGAATAATGGAGGATGGGGGTGTGGGATAGTGGGACGCCATTGTTAATTACGAGTGTATTCACTCACAGAGCTCAGAGCAGCGCCAACCCCTGGCATCAAGGCTTTGCCCACTTCTGATCAGGGAGGGTGGAAGATTGGGGCAAGGCATTGATAACTCGGGAGTAGACAAGTATGACACCAGCAATGGATGAATAATTTGCGTTACAGAAAATCCAATGAGGGACATTTGTGTAAAGCGGCGTGCTGGAAAATGCGCAGTTTCCCGTGACAACCACTCTCTCAAAGTGAGGCTTCTTATTGGCTGCAGTGGGGGCCGGTCTTATAGCGGGCTACCTTGGGCTGAGCCACTGGGCCACCTACATTTATTTTACTTTAAAATGTTCCTAATTGGCTACTGAGTCGAGTCCTGCCCCCCCTCCCCTCCCCCTCCCCCGGCCTTCCCCTGATCTGGAACCCTGTAATAGGGTTATCGGGGACCAGCACATTCCTACTCTGTACTGTTACAATACAACCCAGCAGTCAGCATTATGGGGAAGGTGACAGTGATGTCACAACGCATCTCGGTGCAGAATATTGGAATGTTTCTATGGTGCAAGTTGCCCCCCACCCCCCTTCAGACCATACCACACAGCAGAATGAAATCACTCTGTCACCCCAGTTCTACTAATGCAGAATTTACAAACCTGAGGCGGTGTAGCGCACGTGAAGATGGCGTTGCCTGAGCGCTGCACCTCTGAGAAACGGCTGTTGCGGCATAAAATTTCGATTCTCACAACATTCCAACTTCGCTCATCTCTATTTAAACTGCTGTAAATCAGAGAAACAAAATGTTACTTGTGTTAAGTGTTTATGTTCTGTGTGACATCTGCAAGTAGCACATCGCAGCCAGCACTGAATCATTCGTCTGATTGGTACAGGTTTCCCCAGACATCACTCCCTGTTATCGCTGATTGACTTCATTGATGTATTATCTGATGTTATTCTGCATCTATGAGGGGGATTCACAGAACTTGTGCTTAGTATGTAAATTGTCAGAGGTTGCGGAATGGACAAGCTGTGATTAACGAGGATACAATGTGTATTGCAGTAATCACTAATGTGACCTGGTTAATAAAACTACAACTGAAAACGGTGACCAGAGGGTCAACAACTTGCAATCTGCAACTGCATTAAAGAAAAGACTTTAACACATTATTCTCTGGGTGGGAAACCAAACCCGCAGTAGTGTGCAGGATAATACGGGTTAGTGCCCTAGTGGACCATGCCCCAATCCCAGCCTCTCCCCTCCATGTGGCACGCACCATTCCCGAACTTTCCCCTCCATGTGGCACGCACCATTCCCGGACTCTCCTCTCCCTGTGGCACGCACCAATACCTGCCTCTCCTCTCCCTGTGGCACGCACCATTCCCGGAATCTCCTCTCCCTGTGGCACCCACCAATCCATGCCTCTCCTCTCCCTGTGGCACGCATCATTCCCAGACTCTCCTCTCCCTGTGGCACACACCATTACCGGACTCTCCCCTCCCTGTGGCATGAAACATTCCCGGACTCTCCCCTCCCTGTGGCACGCACCATTCCCGGACTCTCCTCTCCCTGTGGCACGCACCATTCCCGGAATCTCCTCTCCCTGTGGCACCCACCAATCCATGCCTCTCCTCTCTCTGTGGCACGCACCATTCCCAGACTCTCCCCTCCATGTGGCACCACTCCCAGACTCTCCTCTCCCTGTGGCACGCACCATTCCCGGACTCTCCTCGTCCTGTAGCACGCACCATTCCCATACTCTCCCCGCCCTGTGGAATGCACCATTCCCGGACTCTCCGCTCCCCGTGGCATGCACCATTCCCAGCCTCTCCCCTCCATGTGGCACGCACCATTCCCGGACTCTCCTCTCCCTGTGGCACGCACCATTCCCGGACTCTCCTCTCCCTGTGGCACGCACCATTCCCGGAATCTCCTCTCCCTGTGGCACCCACCAATCCATGCCTCTCCTCTGCCTGTGGCACGCACCATCCCTGGACTCTCCTCTCCCTGTGGCATGAAACATTCCCGGACTCTCCCCTCCCTGTGGCACGCACCATTCCCGGACTCTCCTCTCCCTGTGGCACGCACCATTCCCGGAATCTCCTCTCCCTGTGGCACCCACCAATCCATGCCTCTCCTCTCTCTGTGGCACGCACCATTCCCAGACTCTCCTCTCCCTGTGGCACCCACCAATCCATGCCTCTCCTCTGCCTGTGGCACGCACTATCCCTGGACTCTCCTCTCCCTGTGGCATGAAACATTCCCGGACTCTCCTCTCCCTTTGGCATGCAACATTCCCGGACTCTACCCTCCCTGTGGCATGCAAAATTCCCTCACTCTCCCTTCCATGTGGCACGCACCATCCCCGGACTCTCCTCTCTCTGTGGCACGCACCATTCCCGGACTCTCCCCTCCATGTGGCACGCACCATTCCTGGACTCTCCTTTCCCTGTGGCACGCACCATTCCCGGCTTCTCTCCTCTCCCTGTGGCACGCACCATTCACGGACTCTCCCCTCCTTGTGGCACGCTCCATTCCCGGACTCTCCCCTCCCTGTGGCACGCACCATTCCCGGACTCTCCTTTCCCTGTGGCACGCACCATTCCCGGACTTTCCCCTCCCTGTGGCACGCACCATTCCCGGACTCTCCCCTCCCTGTGGCACGCACAATTCCTGGACTCTCCTCTGCCTGTGGCACCATTCCCAGACTCTCCCCTCCCTGTGGCACGCACCATTCCCGGACTCTCCTCTGCCTGTGGCACCATTCCCAGACTCTCCCCTCCCTGTGGCACACACCATTCCCGGACTCTCCTCTGCCTGTGGCACGTACCATTCCCAGACTCTCCCCTCCCTGTGGCACTCACCATTCCTGGACTCTCCCCTCCATGTGGCACGCACCATTCCCGGACTCTCCTCTCCCTGTGGCACACACCATTCCCGTACTCTCCTCTCCCTGTGGCACGCACCATTCCCGGACTCTCCCCTCCCTGTGGCATGCACCATTCCCGGACTCTCCCCTCCCTGTGGCATGCACCATTCCCGGACTCTCCCCTCCATGTGGCACGCACCATTCCCGGACTCTCCCCTCCATGTGGCACGCACCATTCCCGGACTCTCCTCTCCCTGTGGCACACACCATTCCCGTACTCTCCTCTCCCTGTGGCACGCACCATTCCCGGACTCTCCCCTCCCTGTGGCATGCACCATTCCCGGACTCTCCCCTCCATGTGGCACGCACCATTCCCGGACTCTCCCCTCCATGTGGCACGCACCATTCCCGGACTCTCCCCTCCATGTGGCACGCTCCATTCCCAGACTCTCCCTTCCATGTGGCACCATTCCCAGACTCTCCCAAACTCTCTTCGTAGCATTCTGCAGTTTCCAACTCACCTCCTCTTGTGGCATGCAGCATGGTGTTATACACAATACAGTGGAGGTTCATGGTGTTATATACAGCATAGTGAGAGTATTGGATTTTGTACACAGTACAATGATGATATTGGTGTTATACACACTATAGTGATAATATATGGTGTTATACACAGTACAGTGATGATATATGGTGTTATACAGAGCACAGTGATGATATATGGTGTTATACACAGTATAGTGATGATATATGGTGTTATACACAGTACAGTGATGATATATGGTGTTATACACAGTACAGTGATGATATCTGGTGTTATACACAGTACAGTGATGATATTTGGTGTTATACACAGTACAGTGATGATATATGGTGTTATACTCACTATAGTGATGATATATGGTGTTATACACAGTACAGTGATGATATCTGGTGTTATACACAGTACAGTGATGATATTTGGTGTTATACACAGTACAGTGATGATATATGGTGTTATACTCACTATAGTGATGATATATGGTGTTAAACTCACTATAGTGATGATATATGGTGTTATACACAGTACAGTGATGATATTTGGTGTTATACACAGTACAGTGATGATATATGGTGTTATACTCACTATAGTGATGATATTTGGTGTTATACACAGTACAGTGATGATATATGGTGTTATACACAGTACAGTGATGATATTTGGTGTTATACACAGTACAGTGATGATATATGGTGTTATACTCACTATAGTGATGATATTTGGTGTTATACACAGTACAGTGATGATATATGGTGTTATACTCACTATAGTGCTGATATTTGGTGTTATACACAGTACAGTGATGATATATGGTGTTATACTCACTATAGTGATGATATTTGGTGTTATACACAGTACAGTGATGATATATGGTGTTATACTCACTATAGTGCTGATATTTGGTGTTATACACAGTACAGTGATGATATATGGTGTTATACTCACTATAGTGATGATATTTGGTGTTATACACAGTACAGTGATGATATATGGTGTTATACTCACTATAGTGATGATATTTGGTGTTATACACAGTACAGTGATGATATATGGTGTTATACTCACTATAGTGATGATATTTGGTATTATACACAGTACAGTGATGATATATGGTGTTATACTCACTATAGTGATGATATTTGGTGTTATACACAGTACAGTGATGATATATGGTGTTATACTCACTATAGTGATGATATTTGGTGTTATACACAGTACAGTGATGATATATGGTGTTATACTCACTATAGTGATGATATTTGGTGTTATACACAGTACAGTGATGATATATGGTGTTATACTCACTATAGTGATGATATTTGGTGTTATACACAGTACAGTGATGATATATGGTGTTATACTCACTATAGTGATGATATTTGGTGTTATACACAGTATAGTTAGTACACAGTTCCGTGCCTATCATCTCTCTCACGTACACAGAGTAAACCCGGCTCTCTCTCGGACCCCGGGAAGAGGCGGCAGCGCCACAGCCTGGCCCCGCCCTGCTGGACATCACGTAGGAACACGCCGATTGGTCGCCCTCACAGCTGGGCGGAGTAATGGTGGCACGGGGGCGGAGCGAACCAAGCGGAGAGGGGAGGACTGGGCGAGCGGACACAGAGTAGGGGAAGTGAGTGTAGTGAGCGGCGGCCTGTGACGGGGCCTGGGACACTGAGCGGCCTCTGAGGAGACGGAGAGCGGTGAGTACGAGGGGGGAGACCCGCTGTGTAGCGGGGCTGTGTAATGGGCTGGTCCTGGTCTTTATCGGCCTATAATGCTCTATATTATATCTATACTCCCCTCAGTGTCCTGTAATATGTGTATAATGCTCTATATTATATCTATACTCCCCTCATTATAGTGTAATATGTGTATAATGCTCTATATTGTATCTATACTCCCCTCATTATAGTGTAATATGTGTATAATGCTCTATATTATATCTACTCCCCTCAGTGTAGTGTAATATGTGTATAATGCTCTATTATATCTATACTCCCCTCAGTGTAGTGTAATATGTGTATAATGCTCTATTATATCTATACTCCCCTCAGTGTAGTGTAATATGTGTATAATGCTCTATATTATATCTATACTCCCCTCATTATAGTGTAATATGTGTATAATGGTCTATATTATATCTATACTCTCATTATAGTGTAATATGTGTATAATGCTCTATATTATATCTACTCCCCTCAGTGTAGTGTAATATGTGTATAATGCTCTATTATATCTATACTCCCCTCAGTGTAGTGTAATATGTGTATAATGCTCTATATTATATCTATACTCCCCTCATTATAGTGTAATATGTGTATAATGGTCTATATTATATCTATACTCTCCTCATTATAGTGTAATATGTGTATAATGCTCTATATATCTATACTCCCCTCAGTGTCCTGTAATATGTGTATAATGCTCTATATATCTATACACCCCTCAGTGTCCTGTAATATGTGTATAATGGTCTATATTATATCCATACTCCCTTCAGTGTACTGTAATGTGTATAATGCTCTATATTATATTTATACATCCCTTAGTGTAATGTGTATAATGGTCTATATTATATTTATACATCCCTTAGTGTAGTGTAATGTGTATAATGGTCTGTGTCCCTTATTGTACTGTAATATGTGTATAATGGTCTATATTATATCTATACACCCCTCAGTGTCCTGTAATATGTGTATAATGGTCTGTGCCCCTCATTATAGTGTAATATGTGTATAATGCTCTATATTATATCTATAATCCCCTCAGTATACTGTAATATGTGTATAATGGTCTATATTATATCCATACACCCCTCATTGTACTGTAATATGTATATAATGTTCAATATTATATACATACACCCCTCAGTATTCTGTAATATGTGTATAATGCTCCACACATCCCTCATTATACCATTGTGTGTGTTATGAGTATATGTAAACTACTTACACTTGGTGTAATGAGAGCACGGGGCTGTGTGTGTAATATATATATATAATATATATATATATATATATATATATATATATATATATATATATATATATATATATATATTCACTGTATACAGCTATATCTCTGTGCTCACTGTCACATACTGAGCACAGGGGTAAGTTGTACAAGTGGATGAATCCTCAGGACGTCTTTGGGGCCTGGGCGCAGTGCGAGCCTCCATGTCACTTATAGGCGCTGTCCTCCTACGCGGGTGGGTGTCCAGCGCACGTCACAGTTTGGGGATAGCAGCTGGTTGTTCTGTCTGCTTAGCACAGCGCTAGTTTCAGGCCTGGTCCATCTAGCAGGAGGTGGGTATGTAGAGAGTGCAAGCTCTCCGGATCAGGGAATGTAGTAGACTGTAGTAGTTCATGTATTGTGAAGTCGCCATAGTGCAGCGATAACACGAAGCTATAATGAGCCAAGTTGTATTTTAGTTATTGCGGGTTCACCCACCAGGAACGCTGTGAAGTGTCACCTGCTCGGCCGCTTGTATAAATACTCTGCAGAGACTGCAAGTAAAGTCTGCAGGAGGGAGGTGGAAGTTGGGCCGTCGTCACTGTGTAATGATTGAGCAGAGTAACAGGGGCTGTAACACGGATCATGTGTCCCGTGCAGGATGAAGTCGCCCTGACGTGTCTGCTGGACTCTGTTACACAGGAGACGTTTGATCAGTAATTCAGATATTACAGGCATTTAATCTGCTGCAGTTATCTGCCCAGGTACCTGCCCTACCTGCCTGGCGTTCCTCTGGAATGTTATGTCTAATGGAGACATTCCTCTAATTCCTGACGCCCCCCCTGTACTCCTGTGTCTGACTCTGGAGTGGATCCTTGTAATACTGTGTACACTACATCCCTGTGTTACTGGCTGTTACTCTGTAGTAATCGCTGGTGAGAAAACAAACTTCTCCAGTGATTTGGAAGCGAATGTTCAGTAATGAGCCCGGCCTCCGCCTCGGGCTACAACCCTGCTTGATATGTAGATTGATCTATTGGATCTGCTGTACTCAATTCACAATCAGGAGAATCTAAACGTCAACGCGAATTATGTAACCACTGGGTTGATTAAATATATCCAAAAATGAAGTTTCCCTTATTAAAAGGGCTGTGAGTAAATGTGTTCTATTCTGGTTTGCTGGTCAGTGTCCTGTATACACGTCTAATGCAGCTATAGTAGCCGCTGTGTGAATCCTCTATTACTGGGAAAGAATCGTATATCTATGTCCAGTTCTATATATCGGCCGGTCCCTGAGCCTTTAATAATGGCAGCAGGTGAGAATATTTCTAACAAGTTACATTGTGTATATACTTGTACTTTACTTGTTACATTGTGTATATACTTGTACTTTACTTGTTGCATTGTGTATATACTTGTACGTTACCCGTTACATTGTGTGTATACTTGTACTTTACTTGTTGCATTGTGTATATACTTGTACGTTACCCGTTACATTGTGTGTATACTTGTACGTTACCCGTACACACGGCTGTTAGAAGGAAGAGTATTTACAGTATATTCTTGTATTTCTATGCAGTCATCCTCTCTGTTCCTTAATTGGCCGTACTCGTTAATTGTATAACACTTGGGCAAGATGGGTGGATTTTGTATGTGGGGACAAATCGTTGGGGTGCCTATAATGGGGTAACGTGAATTTCACAAGAAATTCCACCCCCGAGAAGGAAAAGATTTTGCAGTACACTCCTTGCCTAGTGTACACATGGTGTAAAGCTCCTCTGTACTTGTGTCACTCTGTCTTACCGGGAATTGGGGGGGGGGGGGGGGGAATTTAAATCAGCAATGCTTACTAACAAACCCTAGTAAGCGTCATCTCTCCATACTGATAAATGGCTAATACAGATATACCTTCTTACAGTCTTGCAGCCGATATCCTTCCACAGTGGCCGGCAGTGTGTGGTATATGTCTGTATGACTGTGTATCGTCACTGGGCTGTTTATTGATTCAAGTCAGTGTTTTGGTATGTGGGGGAAAATGGCAGCATGCAATGAGCAACTTCTGAATGGTTTTCTGAGTAAAGCAGGACAGACCATAGAGCTCATCCTCCTCTAGCGTGGTGGGAGCTGACTGCCGAGCAGCAGACCACTGGCGTCTCTTTGGTAAAGTCCCTCGCACACCCAGGTACTGATCCTGTAATATAATTGCTGTGCTGTGTTTCTCAGTGTATGAGCCAGGTAGAGCTGATAGTCGTTATTAATATTATACCTGCTGTGTCCCCCCCGCTTGAGGCAATTTACCATTATGCTGAACTTTGTATTTACAGGGATAACTAGTGCAACAGCTGCTCCCTCTGCGCCTGTTGTCTCCGTGTGGGAAACGGAGATCTGCGGTCTTGGGGCCTGATTCATTAAGGATCTTAAATGAAGAGGTATCTTATTTGTCACATGGTTTTGTCCAGGAGACAATGCAAGGGGTGCAAATTAGTTTTCTGTTTTGCACATAAGTTAAATACTGACTGTTTTTTCATGTAACACACAAATACTTGATAGCTTATTTATACACTGAAATTTAAAGTTGATATTTGTGTCCTACATGAAAAAACAGTCAGTATTTAACTTATGTGCAAAACAGAAAACTAATTTGCACCCCTTGCAGTGTAACATGGTTTTTTGTCCAGGAGACTGGAATAAGGATCTTCCTTATTTAAGATCCTTAATGAATCAGGCCCTTAGTGACTCTCCGTGTTAGTTGCGGATTGTCTCCCTGTTCTCTCTGCAGACACAGGATTTATGGGTAAGTGTTTTATGCTCCGTCCATGTCACACAGGACTACGGCGCCCTGGTCTGCTCACTTGTCAGCGCGGTTCTGATGAGGCTACGGCTAGGTATATAAAGACTGACGGCTCTGAAGGTTTATCTGCATTGTGTGCAGGAATGTACTGTGAGTTCTATATTTGGTGAGACATTTCTATGTTTGTATACAGACAGCCACAAATGTCCCCCCTCATCTCTCCCATCCTCCACCGCACAGAGCGTTGCTCCCTATAGCTGAGGACGGCGCAGATAGAGGAATAAAGGAAACCGTCAGGGCTGATGGTGGTGCTTCCAATGGGCTGTTCAGTGTCTGTGCACTAAAATACAAATACATTTATTTCCATCTCCGATCGTATGGAAACCTGTCCCAGACACGGCCGGGACTATATGTCCTTCCAGACTGTGTAATGTCCCATCCGGGCAGCTCTGACTCTGGTTCTTACAGACCAGTATGATCCCATTAACCATCCCTGTAAATCACTAATAGTGAGCTGCCTGCACCGTTCTGTAACCCTCCTCCAAGGTCACACAGCGCCTTGTTAACCTCTAGTTGGCTGTGTGAAGTTGCACATTCGCCGCCCTGGTGGCGGAGGAGGGGAGGGCTGCGCTGTCACATACATGGGCATTGGTGACATGGAGGCCTTAACTCTGTCCAGGGAAACGTACCCACTGGATGCTTATTGCTGGTTTATTCTTGTGCAGAGTCTTGAGAAAAGCAGAACATTGCTCTATAATTATTTGTAGTCATTTCTTTCCAGACCTGTTTCAATACAATCAGTAACTTGAGGTTTCCCCTGGCCGTAATGGTGCAGCCAATAGCGTCTCAGCACTGCGCAGCCTGCGTATTCCGCATAACCGTTACCCCGTAAGATAAGTGGTGTGAGCCTGAGTCCACGGACAGGATGAACGTGGCTCCACGTGGGGTCCAGAGCAGGCCAGGCAATGTCTTATAGAACATTCAGGAACACATTACCTGTAGGTCATGAGATGATCATGGAGCCACCAGCCTGGGTACCTGTGACTGCTGTGCGGCACTGCCCCCTAGTGGTACTCCCCCTGTATGTTCAGCTTCATACATATCCCTCCCCTTATGTTACATCTGGGCATTAACGAGGATCAGGACAGAAGTGATTGCCAATAATTACAGCTTTTCCTACAGATTTGGGTTCTCCAGGGGGTGGGTCCTGAGCAGCCGCCCCTCGTCCGCTTAGTCCAGTGTTGGCTTGTGCAGACCCCAGCGTAGGACAGTGCCTCTGGCTGTACATGTCTGCGCTGTGCTCCATGTACCTGTACTTTATACGTCTCTAAGCTGCTTCCAGGGCTGACTTCACATTAAACCCAAAATGCTGAGTTAGTGCAGCCACACCATAAAGGAGGAGGCCGGGTAATCCCCATGTTACCCCCACAACTGCAGGTCACTTCCAGCGTTGTTGGGACCACAGGCGACGTTTGTCCCCATGGCTGATAATGATGCGATATGTTCATTATTGGAATCTCTGCCTTAGGGCGATCTCACCCTCTATGACCAGGGTCACCATCTTGGTGTATCATTTAACCCCAGGTCTGCCAGGATTTCTGCAAGATTGTGTCCGTGTATTAGTTCAGGCTCCAGACTAAAGGTCTTACATGCACTTTGTAAAAGCGAGTTCTAAAAATCCACATTATGTAATATCACTTATTTGCCAATAACATTCAAGGTCATACTGTTGAAAATGAGATTTTGATCTTGTTGGATGGGAAGAAACAGCTGATTTTAATCTCATTTATTGCTTCTTTTTCTTGCAATAATAAAGCCTAGTTCTTATCACTTAAACCTCTTCTTATTACATCTGAGAACAGCGCTCCGGCTGATTATACCATCATATTACACTCTGCGTATGTTATAGGCACTAAGAGTTGTTACCAGCTGTTCATGGCCAGTTGTTGGCTGCTGTATTACAGACCTCTTTCCAAAACGTTAATGTGTAGAATCCACAATAACATTGTACTGAGATGCCAAAAATAGTGTATTGTGCCGTTATCGGTGTTCTATGTTCCTGAAAGCACTCTGCAGCCACTAATGTGTTACCACTGATCTGCTTACACACGGGCACTCTGCAGCCACTAATGTGTTACCACTGATCTGCTTACACACGGGCACTCTGCAGCCACTAATGTGTTACCACTGATCTGCTTACACACGGGCATCCTGCAGCCACTAATGTGTTACCACTGATCTGCTTACACACGGGCATCCTGCAGCCACTGATCTGCTTACACACGGGCACCCTGCAGCCATTAATGTGTTACCACTGATCTGCTTACACACGGGCACCCTGCAGCCACTAATGTGTTACCACTGATCTGCTTACACACGGGCACTCTGCAGCCACTAATGTGTTACCACTGATCTGCTTACACACGGGCACCCTGCAGCCACTAATGTGTTACCACTGATCTGCTTACACACGGGCACCCTGCAGCCACTAATGTGTTACCACTGATCTGCTTACACACGGGCACCCTGCAGCCACTAATGTGTTACCACTGATCTGCTTACACACGGGCACCCTGCAGCCACTAATGTGTTACCACTGATCTGCTTACACATGGCCACCCTGCAGCCATTAATGTGTTACCACTGATCTGCTTACACACGGGCACCCTGCAGCCATTAATGTGTTACCACTGATCTGCTTGCACACGGGCACCCTGCAGCCACTAATGTGTTACCACTGATCTGCTTACACACGGGCACCCTGCAGCCACTAATGTGTTACCACTGATCTGCTTACACACGGGCACCCTGCAGCCACTAATGTGTTACCACTGATCTGCTTGCACACGGGCACCCTGCAGGCACTCGCTGTGTGCCAGTGTTCTTCATACCAAGGTCCTGCGTTCATGAATATGATTATTTGCAGATCGCCGTCTGCGATGCCATGTTCAGTGTTGTGGTATGTTGGAGGGGTCTTCCTGTTTGTACCCCCCCGTATGCTCCATCTCTTTTGTAGCTTTATAACTGGGTAAAGTGAGTACCTGTGAGCTGATGTCTTACACCGTGAGTTGCCAGAATATTACGCATCAGAAGGTGTAAGTTCAGTGTCATTGGTGCGCACTGAGCAGGGTTTTACCGTGAATGTAAAGTGAACAAGACGAATGAACGCGATAGGAGGAGTCTCCAGCCAGTTGTGTGGACAACACAGATCATATTGGTGGAGATCGCACAATTGTTTTAGTTGGCAAATGCTCCCTAAATAGCTCGGTAGCACGGGCGTGGTAAGATGACCCCTACTTTATAAATAGCACTACTTCAATTCGCTATTGAAACGTGAGTGTCGCTGGCTGCGGGCGCTTTGCCCTTTAATTCACATACTGTTGAGGACTCATCACTGAATTAATAAACATTTTTTTCCTGTAGACTCAGATTCTTTGCTCTGGAAAATGGTTCTTACCAGACAGATTGTATAAAGCAGCATCTGTTCAGTGTCCTGAGTGGAGGAGAATACGGAACAAACAGCAATTTGGAAATGAGCGGCAACTGCTTCTAGATTGTGATTGCTGAATTCTCTCTACTGGCGCTGTGACAGCGGGAGAACACCCTCGTGCTGCGGAGCCCTTGTGGGGGGAGGTCTGGCCCTCGTGCCGCGGTGCCCTGGTGGGGGGAGGTCTGGCCCTCGTGCCGCGGTGCCCTGGTGGGGGGAGGTCTGGCCCTCGTGCCGCGGTGCCCTGGTGGGGGGAGGTCTGGCCCTCGTGCCGCGGTGCCCTGGTGGGGGGAGGTCTGGCCCTCGTGCCGCGGTGCCCTGGTGGGGGGAGGTCTGGCCCTCGTGCCGCGGTGCCCTGGTGGGGGGAGGTCTGGCCCTCGTGCCGCGGTGCCCTGGGGGGAAGGGGGGGGCGGTCTGGCCCCATCGCCCACATGCTGTTGTCTGTCCTGCAGTGTGCGGAGTGAAGGCTGCAGATAGTTACATGTTCCGCATGCTGATTGCAGGCAGCGTAGATTTCGCTGTTCCCTCCAAACACGTGTAAAGAGCAATTATAGTCTGATCCAACGAATAGATATCGTTATAGTTTAATGTGTTATCACAGTTTATTATTCAGCATATGCCCACATTCTGACACGCTGTACACGTACATGTAGATGATGGGACAGCCAGAATATTAAACTTGTATCTGTAACATCTTCATTATTCCATAGGACCCGAACACTGTAGGTTTTACTGTGCTTGATATAATCTGTGATTTAGTCTTAGACAAAATCCAGGAGGGATCAGTTATGGTCTAAATATTTACTGATGGTGTCGACTTCCTAGGAATCACAGACTGAGAGTTATATAGTGGAAGGAGCAGGGTCCTCCAGCAGCACAGAGTATATCAGGAGATGAGTGATGTGTTACTGAGGACAGGATGATGACCGTAATATCTGCTTTACAATCACTGATCTCATAAAGAGCAGCCTCCTGTGTGAGTTCCAGGATCTGGTACATACAACATAAAGGTACCTCCTCTGCCCCTTGTGAATAAATGGTGTGGAAGGATTTTGCAACTCTCTGTATGTTCCCTGATAACTTACTCTAGCAGTATGTATATGTGTGTGTGTGTATATATATATATATATATATATATATATGATTGTGTTCTTAATCCAGGCAGATTGGTGGCTCCTTTTTCTCCGTTAGCGTCTAATCTCCCGCTCTGGTATTTACAGAGGGGAGTGCGCCTTCTGTGCCGACCTTCTCAGTGAAGTTTAATATAGATTATTCTGCAGTGAGTGTTTACATTCAGGGCAGTGTGAGAATCCAGAAGATCCCACGTTTCAGCAGAGCTCTCGTCTCTGAGGAAATGACATGTAACGTCTGAGTATTGTGAGGATGCGGCTGGTACAGGTGTCCCCCACAGACCATGCACCAGGGGTGATAGTCACAGGCGGCAGGTTGTGGTATCTTGTAATATCCAATGTGAGGATTGGGTGCAGCGTTTAGGGAGAACTGAGACCATAAGCACTGCCAGCAGACGTCGCCGTTTATTTATATAGCGCCAGCGTATTCCATAGTACTTCACAATTATTACAGACACAGTAATAAAACATACTGGGTAATAAGGCCCCGATCACAGCGTACAGTCTATGGGGTTCCTTGTGCTTCCTGATGGACAAGAATAAACGCTGTATTACAGAATATTCATGCAGTGTAATGTTGTTACCTTTGTCCATACTCGGCAGCAGTAAATCTGGTTTATACATCTTTAGTTGTGGGGGGCACTGTAAGTCCCATGATGGAGGGAATGCTGAACAGCTTGGTGGTGTTTGCAAATAAACACCGTATTGATTCCAGCGATCTTCCCACTGATTCCTGGATTACAGAGCTGTGCAGCTAATTGTATGTACGCAGAGCGGCCGTGTCTGTACGTGGAGACTGCGCTGTGGGCCTGGATGTTGCTGTCGTTCTGCTGTAGGTTATAAGATCTCTAGCTGTGGTGTATAGTAACTTATAGCACCTACCTGCGTATATTGTGCTTTATCCCACACATACGTCTCGTCTCCTTCCTTTGTTTCATGGAAGTCTGTTTTTTTGCTTGGATAGAGTTAAGTTTCCTAATTCTGGCTCTGTTTTATGTGTGCATATAATTAGCTCCCATGTAATACTATAATTGCCCCCGTGAAAGCAGTTATGGATGTCATGGAAGAATGTAGTCATACAGACCTCCTGGTGTATAGACATTGTGTATCTGCGGCACACACACACACACACGTACCTAGATGGTGGACACGTTGGTGTAACTGGGTCCTAAACATTCCTATACCGCTCCCGGCCACCTATCTCCCACATGGTGAGGAACTCGCTGTATCACATGAGTTTACATTGGCAGAAGCGACTTGACCTTAATTTCTCATGATTCTACTGAAGGAAATTAAAGCCAATTGCTTACAGGCTTAGAGATCATTATTATTGTGTTATATCTCCAAGACGTGATGTTTTCCTGCCTGTTTGTTGTCCCCTATAATGTTCATAAAGGACATAACTAAATGCAGTGTGTTCTGTTCCTCCGTAGGATGTCCGTGATGAGAACATAGTGTCCAGTAAGACACGGAGCCGGCTCTCTGTATATTGTCCGTCGCTGCCATGGTGAAAACGCCAGGAATGGAGTCCTGGGGGACTTATGTGGCGCTGCTCTTGGTCGCCTCCGCTTGGTCGGTCTGGTCCAGTGATCCTGTAGACGTTGGCCAAGCCTGGGAGAATCAGCTAGAAGCCTCCATGCATTCTCTCTTCCCGGACATTAGAGAAACGGTGGCACCGATGACCGGGATCCCAGACTCCTCCGCTATGGTTGGCAGAGTTTTCCGGATTCCTATCCCCAGCCATCTTCTTCCCTCTGGCGGAGAATCCATCCAGGTGAGAGCACTGTCTGCTGGGGTACAAGGGACACTTGTTGCTGCTTTTGTTTCATTTTAATTTTATTTTTTGTTTTGTGGTTTTTAGTTTTATAATTTATCCTTCTTGCCGTCCGTGCACTACGTCTTCCATAGCTTGTGAGGGAAAAAACGGACTAGAAATCTTTTGTTTTTGTTTTGTGTGGTTTATTACATTGTTTTGTCATCTTGTAAATGAAGTTTGGTGACGGTCATTGCAGTTTGGTTTGGATCTAGTTGACCTGACGTCCCAGAGATTGGCCTCCGCCCGTTACCTGGTTTATGTAGTCGTGGGCCGACTGCCCTAACATACCCCACCATTTGGATGTTTAATAAGGGTGAACATCTGGATCTTTAAACGGGTCACCTCCCACCCAGCATCTCTCTGCTGTGACGTAGCTGGTTGGGAGAGAACGGGTTAATGACAGGTTGCTCTTTCAATGGGTTTCCAGGAATCCCTTTAAAGTCCAGCGTATATAGTGGTGTGTTCAGGGAACGCACATAAGTCAGTCCTCTTACTTTGCACGGGATGGGGCCGCAGCAGGTAGATGTGCAAGACTGCTGTGTGTACGTCAGTCTGTTAAACATGAGATATGGGCATCACAGCTGCTGTGGAATAGTCTCCCAGACCCAGTAAAGTCCGAGGAGGGTTTGCAGCTGTTACAAGACCATAAACCCCCAGCAATCTCCCCTAATTACTAGTATTGTAAATGTATTGGGTGTTGGAATGTGGCTCTCGGTAGCCAATATCCCTATTCCCCCCACCCCCTCCCTCTTTGTGCCCCTGTCTTGTAGAGGTCATTTAACTCCTTGCTGGAAGCTAGAGAAAGCTGCATTGTTGTGATTGTGAGACTGGGGCAATCCGTGCAAATGAAATCTGTAATGTCATCAATATGAAATGTGAGTAGACGGCCGCAGTCCTATTAGGAGAAAGTGCTACATAAATAAAATGATTATGAATTATTAAAGTGATCAGTTGGACTGCTGGTTGTGGTTATATGATTATAGGACCATTTACATTAACAAGCTGACACATTGTGGTAAATAGACCCAGAGTCCTCTCCGAGGCTGGTTGTATGCAGGGTGGCGCTTCTGCCAGTGCGCCCATTGTGCCATCTCGCTGACTGGCGCTCATCTGATCTGTCATTGTCTGATGCTGCTGGGAATGTAATGAGCGTTGGATTATTGAGGGTCACTTTATGGGCTGCCCTCAGGTTGGTGGGTTACCTAGCGCCCGCTCCTGTCACCATTTCCTTCCTCCCTACACGCAGCTGACCTTGGGGTCTGCAGAGCGCAGCTTCTTATCCGCCGATCAGTCTCTGTATTTGGGAAGAGTGTGTCTATATAACTCCCCAGGAACACGTGGCATTCCTCTTGTTCTGATGAGGATGTATATATACAATAAAGCCAATAACTAGGATCTGGATGTGGCTTCAACAACCCCCGATAACGTTTGTTGTAATTTGTAAGTAGATGTAAGTGGCTTTGTCTCCTGCATACAGAGATTGTTAGGGGTCCTATCATTAGTGTGGAAGCGGCTTCTCAGAGAGACAAGGCGTTTGGAAGGGGGAGTTATTGTATCGCCAGATATTTACATTTCAGCTGTGAAATAATAACGCAGCCTGCGCCCCTTACATCTAGCAAATTGCCCGCACCATTGTGCCCCATGAACGGGTTAATCCAGAGCTGTAGTTGTGGGAAGAGGGCGCTTTTATTCGGAGGTCACCTTGTTAGGGATGAATGACTGCTTGATATTCTAGACTTCACAACAAAGGCTTCTACATGAAAGACTTACTCAGAAGGCGGATGGTTTGTCTGCAGCTTGGGTGGAGACATCAAAGTGCTCCTAGGACACTATTAAGGGGCCATGATGGGTTAATCGCTTCTGGATTTCAACCAGTGTCAGATCACTGACAGACCCTGGTTGGTCGTTGCTCTGCAGATCTCTGTGCTGAGATCTGCCTACGGCTCAGAAGCAGACACTCCTCACGCCTTTCTGTACCTAGTTAGGTAATTGTCGATTTCCCAGTAACGCCCATTGGGGGTGACGAGACGCTGTGTTGGTTGGTAATTGTCCCTCAGCTGCTGTAAATGTTGCCAAATATTTAGGTTCCAAGCTTATATTCCGGTGAAGCGTCGCCTTTCTCTACCAAACATTGTCTTGCTGTAGATTTACAGCACAATTTGGGGAAGTTCATAATAAGGATAAATAAGTCTGGGGAATCTGGAGGCTATTTATATTGCCGGAACCTCTCTCGATCAGCTAGAGGAGCCTACAACCAGCACTTTTTCATGGTAAATTAGGAAAAGATAAATTCTCCTTCACAATAAAGAATTCCAGTTGTGCGAGGGTTAAGGATTGGGGTAACCTGAGCTGAGGAATCCCGTCCATAGTTGTACTGTAAGTGAGGACGAGTGGTGTGATGCTGGAAAGGTCAGCCTTGTATGTACACTAAATATACCGCACTCTCTCACGTTGCTGGAGTGGTGTCAGGCTCTGCCTGAGCTGGCTGCTAAAAATACACACGACTTGTTTGTAAAGTATGAAGCCGCTCTCTAGAACTTGTCAGACCTGAGTGTAGGGGCCCCGTGTTTGGGGGGATTACTGAGAGACACTATTTTATACATGGATACACCTCACTGAATTTGGCAGGATGGATAAATGATATATACATAGGTGACATTGAACCATCTTGTCCTAGTGGTGAAATGAGAGGGATGAAACCTTATTATTGATCACTTGTCCCCATCTTATAGTCCTGCACAATCTTCCCAGAAGTACATCCTACAGTCGCTTGTGTAACATTGTCCCACACTTGTGCCCACAATCGGGAGGCGTTTTACCATAATTACCTTCAATTACACTAATCAGTATTTGTAATAACATTTCAGCTTCATGGTCGTCCTATTTTGTTGGTGGTTTCCCATCAATCGCTGGCTCTTATTGGGTGGAAGCCGGGCCCTGCTCTCAGTAAGACCCATACTTATTATAGCGTGCTGGTCATACTTTCCACACGATCCTTCTACGTTACATCTGCTGCCAGTTTTACTTGTGGTAATTCAGTAACTGCAGAGTCTCTATATCCAGACCTGGATGAACAGATTCTATTTCACAAGAGAGAATGTAAAACTCTGAGCTGTATATCTGTAAGGACACTGGCAATAGCGATGGATCACAATGGTACGGACTTGTCCTTACCCCGTATAGTACAATCTTACCATGTGGTGCCCTCTTCTGACATCTTCCCCAAATGTTAGAGCGGATAATGTGCAGTCCAGCCGCCCATGTAATCAGCAGGATGCCTGTGATATATGATCTATGGTCTAATGTGACTGAGCACAGAGCCTGAAATGTAATATTCAATATGTAGCGTGTGTGCGACGTTCCACTTATATCCTGTTATAAAACTGAGGCTAATATCAGTTCATCAGACATCACTATTCTGCTCCATCTGGACACCAGGCTTTGCTACGTGTAGGAACAAATTGGCTCCACTTTATATCCGACTTCAGCTCCTAAATATTATATAGACTGGGATAGATCTATCAAATCGTCTGTTGTAGATCGTGGAAGAAACTTATCTGTAACTTTGCTGCACTCGTATGAGACCTTAGAGTAATGTTTGTACAATGCTGTTCTAGGGACAATAGTATTTCATGGTTTTAAGGTATTTCTATTAGTATTTGATTGTAGCAGATAAATTAGCTGCTATAGAGCCTGTCCCTTTACATGTATAGTGTTTTATAGGTGTTGTCCGCATGATGCGAGTGACATTTCTGACTGATCCACTAATCGGCATCTAGCCTGTGATGCACCAAGGCCTAATGAATAAATAGGCTGGGTATTGTTCAGACCACAACATGGCCTCGCTCTCTCCACAGTAACATAGCAGAACGTTCTCATTTATTTTCTCTTTACTAAATCTGTGTTTTGTCTTTCTCAGGTCACAGAAGTTGGGAAGGACACTTTGCCGTCTTGGCTCCACTGGGAGGATAATGTCCTGGAAGGTCTTCCCCTTGACGCTGATAAAGGAGTGTATGACATCTCGGTGACCACCTTTCTGGTGGCACCTAATGGAACTTCTACACCACAAGCTACAGATGTCTTCTCCATTGAAGTTCATCCGGAGGACCACAGTGAGCCGCAGTCTATCCGGTTGGGTGGGCCAGAGACCAATGATGTGACACCTTTTCTGTGCGGTACTGATGGGCCCATTACAATTCTTACAGTCATCTTGGATGCCGACTTGACAAAAATGAGCCCGAAGCAGACTGTGGACCTACTGAAGAGAATGAGGGACTTCTCAGAGGTGGAACTATTTCAAATGAAATTGGTCCCGGTTGTTAATAACAGACTCTTTGATATGTCTGCTTTCATGGCTGGGCCTGGAAATGCCAAGAAAGTTGTTGAAAATGGGGCTTTGCTGTCATGGAAAGTTGGCTGCTCGATGGATCAGAACAGCGTTCCAAACATCCGTTCTGTGGAAGTTCCCGCTAAAGAAGGCACAATGTCTGCCCGGCTGGGGTATCCTGTTGTAGGGTGGCACATTGCTAACAAGAAACCTCACATACCTAAAAGGATACGAAGGCAGATTTACACTACTCCGACCCCAGTTACAGCTATTGGACCACCCACCACGGCTGTCCACGAGCCACCTATAAGAATTGTTCCAACTCCAACTTCACCAGCGATCGCTCCTCCCACTGATACAACGGCTCCCCCAGTCCGTGAGCCTGTGCCTCTGCCGGGGAAACCCACGATCACCATAAGAACCAGAGGACCTATTGTGCACACACCAACTCTTGGCCCAATCCATCCAACCAAAGTGGAAACAACCAGCGTCTTTCCTGGTCCTATTCGTCCAACTATGTCTAGACCTTCATACGTAGAGCCTACGGCTGTGGTAACGCCCCCATCTGCTACAGCAAAAAGGCCGAGGGTAACTACCATGAAGCCGGCTACAACTGCAGCCACAGATTCTTCCACCACCACAACCAAGAAAGCCAGAAGACCAAAGACCCCCAAACCCAAGCTTGATACCAAAACACCACCAACAAAAATAGATTCCACTTCACCAAGCCGCACACACAGCTCAACGACTGGAATTCCACGAATATTTAACACTGGACCTGAACTTAAAAATCACGTGGATAAAGTTGTTGCATGGGTGGGGACCTATTTTGAAGTTAAAATCCCACCTGACACATTTTATGATCGGGAAGATGGCACGACGGATAATCTAAGACTTACACTGGAGCCCAGAAAGAATGCAAGTCTTCGAGATAAAACGTGGGTGATCCTCAACAGTACCAGTCAAGTTATGTATGGCATGCCGGATCATAGCCACGTGGGAGACCACGAGTACTACCTGAAAGCCACCGACAAAGGTGGTCTTACTGCAGTAGATGCTTTTGAAATCCAAGTGCGCAACTTGTTCCTCAAGGAACAGTCACCTGTTAAATTCAATGCCAGGTTCCAGGGTGACCATAACTCTGTGGTCAATGATATTAACAAAAAAATCCAATTGGTAAAGAAACTGTCTTTTGCATTTGGTGATAGGAATAGCAGCTCCATTACTCTGCAGAATATCACGAAGGGTTCCATCGTTGTGGAGTGGACCAATAACACTTTGCCTGTAGACCAGTGTCCTAAGGAGCAGATAGAAGTAATAGGGAAAAAGATCTATGACGATCGTCGGAGAACAAGACCACATTTCATCTCTGCTATGGAGCCGGAGTTTAAACTGGAGAATGTCTCCATCTCCCTTACTGGGAGCTGCCAACATATGCAGAGATTATTCACAGTTCCTGTTCTGGAGGAAGAACCTCTAGTCACCGCCGTTGCCCCGACTCTAGCTGCCGACAGAAATCCAGAGAAGAGCAGCGAGGATGACGTCTATCTTCACACCGTGATCCCCGCGGTCGTGGTGGCTGCCATTTTATTGATTGCCGGTATCATAGCTATGATTTGCTACCGTAAAAAGAGAAAAGGCAAGCTGACCATAGAGGACCAGGCCACGTTTATAAAGAAAGGGGTTCCTATAATATTTGCTGATGAACTGGATGACTCGAAGCCACCTCCTTCATCCAGCATGCCATTGATTCTTAAGGAGGAGAAAGCTCCCCTTCCGCCTCCGGAGTATCCCAACCAGAACATGACAGAGACGATGCCCCTCAACCAAGACACCTTGGGGGAATACACACCACTTAGGGATGAGGACCCTAATGCCCCCCCTTATCAACCACCCCCTCCTTTCACTGCACCCATGGAGGGTAAAGGCTCACGCCCCAAGAACATGACCCCTTACCGGTCACCACCCCCTTACGTACCCCCTTAATGAACAATGTCCTACGTGAGGGGAGGATCGGGCGTGCTAGCCTGCAATCTACTGTCAAAGCGACAGAAAACTCTGCTGTTATAAGCAAAGAATCAAAGACCTGGAAACGTTTTCTAGAACCTCCTTAATGCCCTGCTCCTTCACCGGTTGTGGAAGGCACAGGACTGCTATCATTTTCAGATTTGTGTTGATACAAACGTGCGTCCACATCCGGATTACAGGTGAAGACACTACAGACCAGAGGAAGGGACTGGTCTCCATCACACACTGGGGTGGCCTTTTGGTTCTCTGCTGTTTGCCTTTAACACTAATTGTATTTTATGTTTTACTTTTATCCACGTGTGTCTAGCTACAGAGCGTAACAAAGAGAGAAAAAGGATATCCTAAAATTGAAACGGTCAGAAAAACTTGCTGAGTTTTTAAGTTTTAATCCACTGTTTTTGTGTTTTTTGGTATAATGTATTAAGGACAATGAACTTTACTTCAAAATAACTTCATGCTGTGTTTCAAAAAGTGTAATGTGATCTGACTCTGGGGGGGAGAACTCCCGGCCCCTCATCCGGTCTCTTATCTCTCCTCTCAATCTTATACCCTCTTTGATCATCGCTCCTAACGATCAGTGATCTGTAGTTTGGGCTGCAGTCTGTCCATCCAAAACCTGTATGAAGTGAAGTATTTAGACCGGGTTTAGGTGATCTGTAGAACTACAAGTCTCAGGCTGGCAGGGTATGCTGGGACTTATAGTTCTAGTACAGGTTTCCTGCCTCTGGTTTAAGCTGTTCTTGAACTACACCCCAGGACTGGCCCTCTGTGCAGGTATAGAGGAGGTTCTGTGAATCTTCAGCCTGTCCTATCATAGTCCTGGCCTGGTCCTAAGGTAACAATACCAACTCTCCTGTTTGGGCTCCAGCCTCCTCCTTTCTGAAACACGGCATGCAGTTATCTTCTGTAAAGATGCAATATTTTTATGTAGTGATTCTGGAGGGATTTCCGTGATCTCTTCCACCTGCGCCCTCTGCCCCAACCACACACACACACATAATATATATAAATATATAGAACACACCGTTCCTCCATTCTACACATACTGGTGCTGTCCCGGGAAGGCAAGGATTCAAGCAATCACTCATATTTTTTAAACAAATTTTGATACAGCCTCAAATTGTTTTATTAAAAAACTGATAAAATTGTAACGCTACTGGCAGTTTCTGTAATATTTGCTTCCGGGCGTTACAGGTGAATGGTGATATTGCTTCTTATAGATCGCTGTCCATGTTTTTAGAGCCATATTTGAATTTTTTTTTTCAAATAATTAATGTATTTATCATAATTTTGTAGGGGTCTTTAAGACATTTTCCTCTTACCTTGAAACTAAATTGTTAGCATGGTTTTTCTTGACTTTTTTTATTTTTATTTTTTTTATTTTATTCGGGGGGGGGGGAAAGGAGGAAAACGTTTTTGCAATAATGTTTCATGCCTTTGGGTGTTGACGGTACAATACAAGACACACTTAAGCCATATTGAATGTCCTGCTGTACGTTAGCGGAGATGGCCTCCCGCAGACTGGTGTTAGAGGTGGGATTATCCAGTCTATTCTGCAGATAACTCACCCCAATTTCTGCCTATTCTATAGAAACACCCCGAACTGAGGGGGTCTCCTGTCCATTCTGAGATACAATGGTCAGTTATCGCTGATGGATATGGCGGCCTCGCGCTATGTTCCGGCGTCACAAATGCCACGTTATCACACCCTGGCCTGGAACATTTCTTTAACATTGAGGCCCGGTTTTCTTGAAATGTACCAGTGGTCAAGGCCCAACGGAGGCAGCCTAATCAATTGACAAAGAACCAATGATATCACTGAGGTATGAGGTGCAATGTTCTTAGGGGATCTTCATGACATGGCTGCCTCCGTTGTATAGAGGGGATGGTACACATTAAAGCACATTGGAACACGTGGTTACTATGATGAAGTGTGACTCATGTCTGAGCGTCGGAGGTATATACACCGTTCATCTATCGCCTCACATCTTGTTCAGCGTTATCATTATTATTAAAGTATATGCCTTATTACGTGTAGTCCCACAATTCCTTTGTCACAATGTACGCAGCGGGCAGGAGAGAAGTGTGTGTACGTTGTTGTATAGAGAAATAAAACCATGGCTTTATTGCAGGACTGTGTCGTACACCGTCGTCCTATGTCTGATAACGTTGCCCTCTGTGTCGGACAGTACTCTCATTGCTGGGTGTGACATTTCTTGTATTGGGTAAGAGAACCTGAGTGTTACAAGGTTTCTGTGCATCTGTAAATGGTCACGGGGGGGGCGGCTTGACAGAAGTCACCATTTCTACACACGTCACAGTGGATGGGATTACACCCCCCCTCCCCCTCGGTGGGGTGAGGTCTACAGAGGGTTTGTTTGCACTGGCGGAGACAGAATTATTTCACTAAAATAAAAGGAGGAGAGGACTTGTTTACGTGGGAGGAGAAGAGGGGCAGGACCTGCGTTCTATGCACCGTGGAGGTCTGGAGAACGGGGGTCTTGTGCCATGTTTTAGTTACACTCCTGTGGGGGGGGGGGGGGAGAGGAGAGAGGGGGTGTTTGTAGGTGTACTCTGAGCCATGTAACATAAGTGTCACATAAAGTAGCCTCATGTGATTGGGGACTATCTGGGCACTGCGCATGTTTTCCAGATTGCCCTGTTAAAACACATTGCAAGTCCACAGTTAGTAAAATTGTCACTTGAGATGAGAAAAACAAGTGCTGTTAGGGCTCCGAGGGCTCGATACATAAGAAGAATGACCTGGAGGAGGGTGGGGGTCCTGAAGTGTTAGCAGAGCCCCTGCCACGTAGTAGGAGCAGACACAGGACTGTCCCTCTGCGGTGTGGATCCAGCCCCACCAGTCAGTGGGCCGTAGTCATGGGGGGGATAGACATTACATTAATATGTTATTACCAAGTTAAATGTGATAAAATGTAACAGATTGATGAGCAGAAAACCTCTTGTGGTGTTTTACCATTTTCACAGTAGCAGAATCCAACACCATGTACTTCATCGCCCGGAGCCCCCAACTCACCCCGATTCCATCACTCTGCTTAAGTGCAGCAGTAACAATTCCATCCTCGTCCTTCAAAACAACCCGATGATGAGGGTGTGCGTAGAAATATATAAATGTGGGTTTGTTTACTACCTGCACGGCCTGCATCTAATGTGTAAGTCCTCTTATATCTCAGCAGATATAAATGATGTAAATGTGCCCAAGAAAGGTGAAGGCTGCTTCATCCAATCACACTGCATGATGGGCCTCTTGTTGTTTGCACCGATCACGTAGATTGTCTTCTGCAATGTGTGGGGCAGGGTCCCCTCCACTCAGCCACTGCTGGTCCTGTCTTCTATTGTCTTGTGATATGAGATAAAGATTATATATGTTATAATGGACACAAGTGTGCGGCTGTATCGGTGGTGTGAGAGGTGGTGGATTCACCTTCTGTTGTGATTAGTTGTAGAACGGGGGTCGAGGAACAAAATCTTTTGTTGGTGACTGAATTCCCAAAGTGTTTGTGTTGGTGGGAGCTGAAGTGTTGAAGTAGGCAGCCAGGGGCTCTCCAGCCAGCTGTTGTAGAACTACAAGTCCCAGCACTCTCTATGCATAGACTTGGATGGAGAGCCGCAGGTTGTAGGGGATGAGCACAGTATATTGCACGGAGTTGGGGTCCCTCCTGCTCTTGTAGTAGAGCAGTTACCTGGTCTGTCTGCTGTGGTGCTGGATACTGCTGGTAGTACTCTGATTTATCAAACCTATAAAGTGTTACCCAGAGCAAGTAGTCAGATTATAGTAATCATTTATCTAGTAATACATTATATAGGGGTAGTTGTATGTTGGAGGGGACATTAATTATACAGTATATAGGGATAGTTGTATGTTGGAGGGGACATTAATTATACAGTATATAGGGGTAGTTGTATGTTGGAGGGGACAGTAATAATACAGTATATAGGGGTAGCTGTATGTAGGAGGGGACATTAATAATACAGTATATAGGGGTAGCTGTATGTAGGAGGGGACATTAATAATACAGTATATAGGGGTAGCTGTATGTTGGAGGGGACAGTAATAATACATTATATAGGGGTAGCTGTATGTTGGAGGGGACAGTAATAATACATTATATAGGGGTAGCTGTATGTTGGAGGGGACAGTAATAATACATTATATAGGGGTAGCTGTATGTAGGAGGGAACAGTAATAATACAGTATATAGGGGTAGCTGTATGTTGGGGGGGACATTAATAATACAGTATATAGGGGTAGCTGTATGTTGGGGGGGACATTAATAATACAGTATATAGGGGTAGCTGTATGTAGGAGGGAACAGTAATAATACAATATATAGGGGTAGCTGTATGTTGGAGGGGACATTAATAATACAGTATATAGGGGTAGCGGTATGTAGGAGGGGACATTAATAATACATTATATAGGGGTAGCTGTATGTAGGAGGGAACAGTAATACAGTATATAGGGGTAGCTGTATGTAGGAGGGAACAGTAATAATACAGTATATAGGGGTAGCTGTATGTAGGAGGGAACAGTAATAATACAGTATATAGGGGTAGCTGTATGTAGGAGGGAACAGTAATAATACAGTATATAGGGGTAGCTGTATGTAGGAGGGAACAGTAATAATACAGTATATAGGGGTAGCTGTATGTAGGAGGGGACAGTAATAACACATTTGCACTATTAATGATGTATCTCAGGAGGAGATATAAGGGACTGTCCTATGGTGACTCTGTGCGTTCTATGGAGTCACGTTTATTTCTAGAGCAATGAGCTATTCTCTGATGGAGAGAGAGGGAGCGTCCTCTAATCAGCCATTAATATCCTTAGGAAGAATGTCTGAGTAAGGTGATTAATGCCGAGTCCTGGCTTCATTCATTACTATGATTTCTGAACCTCACACGATGTAAATGGTAGACGGGTGGTGACATAAATCCGGCGGTGCGGTGTGTTTGGCAGAGGTTAACTCTTCGGTGGCTGGCCCTGGATGGCTCGCACCCATGCGTGCTGTAATCTGCAGGCCGTGCAGCCTCCATGGGTTGTCCTTGGCAACCGGAGCCACTAAGCCATGCGCAAAACGTGCGAGGAATGTCCTGCCTGTCGCCATGGCAACTGGAGGCACAGGGGCAGTGAACGGAATAATAATGGCACTAACAGCTGGAAGTACATTAATACGGGGTTTCCCAGACCCCTGCACTGTCCGTCTCTGTCCCTGGCCTGTGTTATCTGACCCTGGGCACAGCTAGAACCATGGCTGCAGCTATAAGAGGAGCTGTGTCCTGCTCCATCCTTACTGCAGCCTAAATCCAACATCCTGATTCTTATGTCGTCTCTGATCCCTGTATATTACATTTATATGACCGACGCTCTCGCCCTGTATATTACATTTATATGACCGACGCTCTCGCCCTGTATATTACATTTATACGACCGACGCTCTCGCCCTGTATATTACATTTATACGACCGACGCTCTCGCCCTGTATATTACATTTATACGACCGACGCTCTCGCCCTGTATATTACATTTATATGACCGACGCTCTCGCCCTGTATATTACATTTATATGACCGACGCTCTCGCCCTGTATATTACATTTATACGACCGACGCTCTCGCCCTGTATATTACATTTATACGACCGACGCTCTCGCCCTGTATATTACATTTATATGACTGACGCTCTCGCCCTGTATATTACATTTATATGACCGACGCTCTCGCCCTGTATATTACATTTATATGACCGACGCTCTCGCCCTGTATATTACATTTATATGACCGACGCTCTCGCCCTGTATATTACATTTATATGACTGACGCTCTCGCCCTGTATATTACATTTATACCACCGTTCCTGACGCTCTCGCCCTGTATATTACATTTATATGACCGACGCTCTCGCCCTGTATATTACATTTATATGACCGACGCTCTCGCCCTGTATATTACATTTATACCACCGTTCCCGACGCTCTCGCCTGGTATCCCAGATCTCGTTACAAATGGAGGAACAGATCTTTCTAAGGGAGAAATCAATGTCGACATTGGGCCTGAGAGGTGCGGGGACTCTCCCATTACCTCTTACAGCGGGTGTTGTGTGAGCTGGATGAATCCCTCACATGGGGTATAAAGTTTAAGGTCAGGACGCTGCTGGCGCTCTAAGGTCAACAATGGATGAAGAGGTCTCGCGGTCCGTGCAGCGTTGTCGCTATCTCTGTATCTTGTACGGGGAACGCTATCCATCATTACTGCTGTTCTGTGTCACCTCTTCCCCTGCTTAGATATAATGGGGTGAGACATATTCACAATTTGCCGCTGTTACGCTTAGTCTCCATCTGGATGTTATTCCTACAACATAAAGCTGATTACATTGCACTGGGGTCATCCTGCTTATGTGTATATTATATATGTTTTACCTATTATCTATCTATGGGTATTTGGAACCACAATAGTTGGCACAGATACGGGGTAGAGGCTTTGTCTGGCTCTGGACTTATACCAGAGTTTGTTCTCCTGTTTCCTGAGCTGCTTTCAGGTTTGTTTGCAGACTGTTGAGCAGAGCGGAAGTTGCTGTAACTTTGACCTCGGCTGCTTTGAAAGACACAATAACTGACGTTCACTATTACACAACACGTTCTGAGAAGCCTCATAAAGAGGCCGTATATTACACTATGGGCCTAAGTAACGGACACTTACCGTGATTCTGCCGCACTTTGGAATATCCTGGAAACTTATGATTGTTGCATCGCGGCAGATATTGTGGCTGCTGCTTTGTATTATGTGTCGTTTTTCTAAGCAGTCACCATCAAATAATATAGTAACTGCTCTCTACCACAATCCAATAAGTTCCAAAAAAGAGATTTTTTGGAAACTTGTCATGTTAATGTGCGCCAGGTGAAGCTTCGCTGCACAGTAGGGTTCTCAGTGCACATGCCCAATTTTTTGATGGGCGCTCGCGCACAGGGGTTCTAAGCAGGAAACCAGACCGCAGGCGAAGAGCCAGTGTTACGATCAGTGTTACACTTCACAGAAACAGACCTTCTTCTGAACGGCTGTTCCTGTGGGAATTTTTTTTTAAATAAATATGAGAAATAGTTCAATACTCATCAATGCGATAAGGATTGAAAACTATATTTTTCATTTTTTTGCGGTGGTTGATAAATGTGCCCCTATAATAGCCGTGAATCTGCACCTACTGAAGCAGACTCTCGGGGGTGGGGGGGGCTTCCTCCCCTCCGAATTCCCCCCCCCCCCCCTCCTTTTTATATTGTCAGTAACATGTTCACAAGAACAGTGTCTGTGTAATGCAGATTATATTCTGTATACAGGTACTTTATATATAACCAACCATTAAACCGAAAGGAAACCTGAAGACACAATGTGATATTAAAATGAGCTTTATTGGAGTGCTGAACGTTGTAGGCTCGTTCTTGGCCTGGATCACCGGCTGAGCGCTTCCTCCCATGACATTTTCCTGGCCTGGGGCATAAGAGCTCACACTCCGTGCAGGGGATTTGATAATGTTATAAGACGCAGTGTAGCAGATAGGAGCTGGGACCGGCTGACAAATTTTAACAGGGACTCGGCTCAGCAGCCTATTAGGAACATTTTAAAGGGAAAAAACAAAAACTGTAGTTACTCCAGTGCCCAGCCCAAGGTCGCCCACTATGAGCTCCGCCCGGTGGGGGGTAACGAGCTCCTGGTAATGAGGGTGTGGAAGTGTTGACCTGTACCTGAGTGTGTCCTTTACAGAGGCAGCTCCGGGAACTCCTCTCAATTTCTTCCGCTTACTGTCCGTTCCTCAGACTCCTAATCACTCAAATAATAAGCGGAAGCTCCATGTAAAATGTATGTCATCCTCTGTGGGCCGGGGGTACCACCGTGCCTGCTGCAGGGTCTTGTCTTACGTGGGCAGACTGGGCTACATCTTCTGAGATCATTTTGTGATATTTCTGTTGGAGAAACTTACAAATGGGTAAAGAACGATGGCAGCGCCCAATGAGTAACTGTCAAATGATTTTCTGAGTGAACACGAGGAACGGAATTAGATTGAGATCCCACAACTTCTGTGTCCGGCCACAAGTGCCCCCCAAATATGTGTATTATACACAGGTGCAATAAAGGATCTCCTGCCCCAGGCTCTGTCTTCCATTTGTACTTGTCTAATGTAAATATTAACGGGTATAAAAACATGATGGATCAAGAATAAAGGAAAAACATTTGTTTATCTAATGAAGTGGTGAACGAAGGTTTGGATTCTATATTCAATTGCATTTTATTTGGATACTGTGTGTTTCTGCACCTCTGTCCAGCATATGTGGGATATATATAGTTTTGTCTCCATATTTCTGGTGCTGACCGAGTTCTCTGTAAGAAGATAAATGAATGATTAATGGATGTGAGAAAGTCACAGCAGAAGAACAGACATCAGAAAGCGGAAGGATCGGAAGGTAACAGAACGGTATAAAGTGCATCCAGCGGGTCCTCTGATTGGTTGTGGGTCTGGGGGTTCTGTCCTATATCAGTTCTGTGGTGACGGCTACTCCTGATAGGTCATCACGTCCACAGATTAATAAATCAGGTGCCTGATTCTTGGTTAGGTCCATCAGGAAACACCTGAATGTCCTTAGTACCCAGCTCTGTATGGGTGATAAATGTGGACACAGGTGTTAGATGTTTGTATCCAGCTGAGTGACTTCAGCTTCTGGATATGCCCATTATTGGCCGAAGCTCTTCTCCATCTCCGATTCCTAGACATTGACAAACCCTGAACCTGCACCAGTCTGCCCGCTGTCTCCTGCTGCCCAGAGGCTGGCATTACACAGGCGGTACGTGCCCCTTCCTGCCACAGACCTGTCATTAGATACAGGCAGGGCCGGTGCTAGGGTCCATGGCGCCCTAGGCATTTTTACAAAATCACCGCCCCCCCCCCCCCCTCCCCCCGTATTTCCTTACCTTGTCTCACCACCGCCGCCTCTCTGCTCCGTCTCCTCCCCTCCACTCACTGACACTAGTGAGGGGAGGAGACGGAGCAGAGAGGCGGCGGTGGTGAGCAATAGCCTCTTCCCCTCCCCGTGCATCTGATGCTGTGCGGCGGCCGTGACAGGTATGGTCAGCGGTCGTCGCACAGTTTTAAAGTCATTTACCATTTTGTGGCGCCCTGCAGAGCCCGGCGCCCTAGGCAAGTGCCTAACCTTGCCTAATGGGAGCACCGGGCCTGGATACAGGGACTCCTGTAAGATGCTTTATTGTGTTTACAGTGGACGGTTGTCCAACCGCACTGGTCGCCCAGTCATGTACTGACACCTCAAGGACTGAGCTGCGTGTTTGTGTATAATATACATCATGTGTAGCGTCTCTGTATACTGAGCCCTTCAGTTACACCTTTCACAGTGTGAGAACGGGGCAGAGTCCAGTGTATTTAAGATAATGATCTTTGGAGAATGCTGGAGTGTCCCGAGATATGATCTGGAGATAAGTTATTTATAAGTGGAGATTCGCATCGTTCTTCAGATGAATGTTGAGGGGGTGCTTGAAAGGCCCAATATTTACATTTGCCCCGTACTGTGTGTTCACATTCAAAAATGCCATTGTTTTGTAATGAGCTATTCGCATGCAATTGATATGACAGAAGTTCAGAAATGCTACGTGCTGCCACTTGTACTAACTCCTTCAGCACTGCGACCTCTCTGCAACCTTACTGCGACCTCTCTGCAACCTTACTGCGACCTCGCTGCAACCTTACTGCGACCTCGCTGCAACCTTACTGCGACCTCGCTGCAACCTTACTGCGACCTCTCTGCACCCTTACTGCGACCTCTCTGCACCCTTACTGCGACCTCTCTGCACCTTTACTGCGACCTCGCTGCAACCTTTAGCGGTTACTTCATCAGTCACATGAAATGCTCACATACATGTTGCATACCTATATGTCGTGTCTGAACATGGATGAGGTAGGAACATGTCACATTCCTTCCTGACGGCCATTGTACAAGGGGATAACTGGGAAGCAGGTTGTCTGCCCTGTGACCTATGCCCCGTTCCAATCCATCCGTGCAGCTGATGCGTGGAGATCTGAGCTGGGGAAGTCATCAGAGATATCGTGTCCTCTCCCCGCCTGGGAGGCAGCTGTTCCTGAACGCTCACCAGCTTCTGTATATTCCTGGAATAAGTGACATCTTCGTGGCCTTCAGCTCTCCCCAGCCTGGGGCGCACATGTGCAGCCATGGCCTTAACTGTGTTGGGATGGAACCAAAATGTCAAATCACGTGTCTGGAATATGGAGAGAGCGCTAATTCCAGCGGAATGTCCACAACTGTTTCCGATTAAATCATTCACCCTAATCAGAAGTAATAATCCCTCCGCAAAAGTGGAATAAGAGAAGGGGGCCTGTACTTCTGTTATTAATTCATTTCTGCTAGAAGATGCTAAATAGAATGTAACTGCTGATATCTTAGCATTGGTGTATATACACTACATGGACAAATGTATTTGCACACACCTGTTAATTACTGAATTGAGGTGTTTTTCGATCAGACCCGTTACCAGAGGTGTATAACATCAGGCACCAGATATGCAGTCTCCATTTGCAAACATTTGTGATACAAAATGGGTCGTTCTGAAGAGCTCAGTGACTACAAGCGTGGTGCTGTGTGGTACTGTGATAGGATGTGTGGTACTGTGTGGTGCTGTGATAGATGCCACCTTTGTAATAAGACGGTTCGTGATATTTAATCCCTGCTGGATATTCCACGGTCAACTGTAAGTGATATTATTAGAAAGTGGAAGCGTTTAGGAACAACAGCAACTCAGCCACGAAGCAGAAGACCACGTAAAATCACAGAGCGGGGTCACTGTGAAGTTTGGTGGAGGAGGGATAATGGTATGGGGCTGTTTTTCAGGGTTTGGGCTGGACCCCTTATCTCCAGTGAAGGGTAATCTTAATGCTTCAGCACACCAAGTCATTTTGGACAATGCTATGCTTCCAACTTTGTGACAACAGTTTGGGGAAGGCCCGTTTCTATTCCAACATGACTGTGCCCCAGTGCTCACAGCAAGGACTACAAAGACATGGTTTTATGAGATCGATATGGAAGAACTTGACTGGTCCCCACAGAGCCCTGAGCTCAACCCCATCGAACACCTTTGGAATGAACTGGAGTGGAGACTGTGAGCCAGGTGTTCTCCTCCAACATCAGTGCCTGACCTCATAAATGCTCTACAGAATGAATGGACACAAATTCCCAGAGAAACACTCCAACATCTTGATTTTCTGCTACAATCTGCTGTCGTGTGAAGTGTACAAGGTCTCACCAGCGCGGCCTACTCTCCTAGACATCACAGTTTGTCCTTTGTCACAGTCGCTTAGACCCTTACACTTGCCCATTTTTCCTGCTTCCAACACATCAATTTCAAGAACCGACTGTTCACTCGCTGCCGAATATATATCACCCCCTGACAGGTGTCATTGTAATGACATAATCAATGTTATTCTCTTCACTTGTCAGTGGTTTTAATGTTGTGGCTGACCTCTCTCTCTCTATTTTAAACTTTCTAAAGCATCCCTGCAGCCAAATATTATTTATATTTTATTATAGAGGCATGGGGGGGGGGGGGGGGGGTGCTTTGGTTCTTTACTTGAACTGATTATTTCAGCTGAAGAGGAACAGGCAGTGACTTGGTAACGGATGTTGTGACCGGTAGTGAAGGGGCCACGTGGGTGAATAATACATTTCACCCTCCGTCTTTATCAGCAGCAATATACAGGCAGCGTATGTATGTGCTGAATGTAGACTGTACAGGCACTGAGCCAGTATACGATAAGATGTAATAAGTAGGCTGGCACACAACACCCTGATATCACCCATCCTCACAGGGCACCCTGTGGCTATCACGGTGCCATCCAGGAGGTAATGTGTCTGTTACAATCTTCCTATATAATCTCTTCCTCTTACCATGCATTTCACCACCTGCGGCACCACAGTGGCTCAGGGACCTGCATGGAACCGATAGACCTACAGACCGGTCAGATTGGTTGTTTTATAGGCTGGGAGCGGAGCACCTACAAACCGCTGGATCGTTGCTGGGTCACCGGAGAGGTCAGTATGACCTAAAAACTAAGAACCATTGTGTGGATAAAGTGGTTCTGGTGAGAAGGACCAATGCTTTAATTCAGAGCTGGTGGTAGTGCGACCCCCTAACTAGACAACCATAGTGACATTGGGCTTTATTATATTATATTATCCTGGCTCAGGGCCTTGGTGTTGGACAAGACGGCCAGGATACAAAGGTACATGATTATTGGGTGATTAGCTCTTGGGAAGAAGGAGGGGAAGACCCTGAATACACCTCTCTTACCATCTGCTGAGGTCATTACACCTCCCCGGAGCTTCCCACTGGCTTCCTTCAGATGCTGTGCTATGCTTTTCCTACAATGTTTCATGCCATAGGTAGCGGGTACACAGGGCTGATTACAGTGCTGTAATCACTGGCGCCCACAGGACCCTACATTGCTGTTTTGGATCCCAGGAGGCATCTGAAAGACGGCTGCCCTAGGGTCATGCTGCCCTGTGCAGTTACACGGAGCACCAGTCCTCAGGGACCTGGGCATTGTTTGGGTGGGAGATGTAAAGATACATTTCTATATTCGTGGATTGTATCACAATTCTAGGTCTAGTAATAGGCAGGACAATAATATTTTTGTCTTTTATTTATTTATATAGCTCCACTAGATTCCATAGTGCTTTACAATTGGGAATAGGGGAAGAGCCCCTTTGGTAGCAGAATGACAAGACTCCTATTAATACGCTGTATATTCAGCACATGCCACTAGCAGACACTGTAATTAGTATTTTCTGGCATATTACAAAACACCTAAAATAATATTTTGTTACAGAATGCCTTTACCCCGAGAGACACGGACACAATGATAACAGAGGCTACGGGACCATATTAAGCTCCAGGCCAGGATACTGAACTTGGATCTCCGTAGAACAATGGATCCCACCAGCTGCCAAGAAACAAACATTCCTTATCACATTTCCTGAGAACTGCGACTGAAGCGGTGTCGGGTCCACACAGGGTGGCTGAACGGTAAACAGGATAAAATCACATCACACCGGGAACAACATAGCTACAAATAACTAAGTATAAACACATCTGGGCCACGTCGGCCACGGTAAAGAAGACTTATAATTTACAATGCACATGGTGATGTAAAGGGGCACACTAATGGTATAACCATCTGGGCATCCTCTGTGGCACATTCTGTATCAGCCACAACAGGTCATGCTCTATAAACACGAGACCCACCCCTCCCAAATTCAGGCTTTAGATGTCCTTATAAAGTGATCACCAGTCATTGAAAAAGGTCACAAGAATGTCACTTTCACAGCTCACAGTGTAAATAATCTAAATGATCGATTACACTGTAAAATATGACACAAAAAAATCCTGTATGTACCTTTACTTCTTTTCTCACCAGCCTGACAGTCCTCCATCATTACTATAGTGGACCCTAACCGTACTGGTTTTATTCACCTATAGATCCTGAATCTAAACTTACATCATCTGCTTCCTTCACTCCAGGATCCCTAACATCACTCAGCTCACCAGACGCATCTCCTCAACCTCCTTCATATGTCTGTCATCAATATTATTCTAGGCCCTCCTTGCCCTATAAACTTATATTGTTTCCCTAATCTCCCTTCCAGTCCTGGATCTTTAGACTTGTTCCTTCCTCTTCTGGATCTTTAGACTTGTTCCTTCCTCTTCTGGATCTTTAGACTTGTCCCTTCCTCTTCTGGATCCTTAGACTTGTCCCCTCCACTCCTGGGTCCTTAGACTTGTCCCTTCTACTTCTGGATCCTTAGACTTGTCCCTTCTACTTCTGGATCCTTAGACTTGTCCCTTATACTCCTGGATCCTTAGACTTGTCCCTTATACTCCTGGATCCTTAGACTTGTCCCTTATACTCCTGGATCCTTAGACTTGTCCCTTATACTCCTGGATCCTTAGACTTGTCCCTTATACTCCTGGATCCTTAGACTTGTCCCTTATACTCCTGGATCCTTAGACTTGTCCCTTATACTCCTGGATCCTTAGACTTGTCCCTTATACTCCTGGATCCTTAGACTTGTCCCTTATACTCCTGGATCCTTAGACTTGTCCCTTATACTCCTGGATCCTTAGACTTGTCCCTTATACTCCTGGATCCTTAGACTTGTCCCTTATACTCCTGGATCCTTAGACTTGTCCCTTATACTCCTGGATCCTTAGACTTGTCCCTTATACTCCTGGATCCTTAGACTTGTCCCTTATACTCCTGGATCCTTAGACTTGTCCCTTCCTCTTCTGGATCCTTAGACTTGTCCCTTATACTCCTGGATCCTTAGACTTGTCCCTTCCTCTTCTGGATCCTTAGACTTGTTCCTCCACTTTTGGATCCTTAGACTTGTCCCCTCCACTTCTGGATCCTTAGACTTGTCCCCTCCTCTCCTGGATCCTTAGACTTGTCTCTTCTACTCCTGGATCCTTAGACTTGTCCCTTCTACTCGTGGATCCTTAGACTTGTCCTCTCCTCTCCTGGATCCTTAGACTTGTCCCCTCCACTTCTGGATCCTTAGACTTGTCCTCTCCTCTCCTGGATCCTTAGACTTGTCCCCTCCACTTTTGGATCCTTAGACATGTCTCCTCCACTACTGGATCCTTAGACTTGTCCCCTCCACTCCTGGATCTTTAGACTTGTCCCCTCCACTCCTGGATCCTTAGACTTGTCTCCTCCTCTTCAGGATCCTTAGACTTGTCCACTGCTCTCATATATCCTTAGACTTGTCCCCTCCACTCCTGGGTCTCTAGTATTAATTTATTAATCTGTTACACCAAGACCCCTACACCTGGATTTAAAACAAATCAATCAAAATTGTGCCTTGCATGGGCTCACCAACCCTGGTCAAAAGCTGGTTTTATTGGTTTTGGGGGTGAAATGTGGGTTGAGCACTGGTTCCCATTGCCACTTGTGTTCTCCTACTTGCACTGTGATCCAGGTCAGTATTTGATTAAACGTTAGCAGCTGTTCAGAGATCAGTTTCATAACCCGTGTGTTCTGGGATTACATTATTACAATATTCCTTAGTCTTTATGGTACTTTCCATGTCTTTATCCGCTGTAACATTTCAGATTTGGCAATCTCTGGGTGTGACCTCTGGGTGTGACCTCTGGGTGTGGAACTTGTGAGGGAGAAAGAGATGAAGAATTCCTGGAACAATGCGGGTTTTGTTCTGTCCTTGCCAGGCTGGGAACTTTGTTCTGAGGAGCAGCTGAGCCCGGCTGCTGGGTGGGAGGACAAGGAATAGAAAAGTCAAATTTGCCATCTGTCATATCTTGTACACAAGTGTCTGATAGATGCAGGGTCCGGAAGGTTCTGCAAGGGGGGGGGGGGAGTTTCTGTATTTTAGAACAGGTCGTACAGTGTCGAGAGAACTGTTGCTGGAACCACATCACATACTACAGGGCAGGATGGACACCAAGGACGTAATGACCATAGGTGTAGGGGGACTATGGGGTCCTCAGCTGATGGAGGGGCTTCCCTGTTAAAGCCCTGTGTGTATATGTGAGTTTTTCACCATTGGGTAGTACATAGGGGCTCACAAATGTCTAGTTACCCCTGGTGTCCACACAGAGGAGAACACACTTATCGGAGTCTTATGCAGCATAAACTGCATGGGGAGAAAGGTGTGGTCTCTCTAACCTCGTACATCCTTCATGTCCGTTCCAGTATATAATACAGAAGAGGGTGAACTATAATACAGTATATCTCGCTTACTGCCATCACGTCAGTCCCACGTCCCAAGTTACTGAATGTTATTTACTAACAAGTCTGCACCAAACTTATAGCAAACAGTTTGAGATTTGCTTTATGGTCCAATTTGCATCATACAGGTAAAAGCAAAGTGCAAATCATTTTCATTAGTACAGAATTTTTGGCTCTCTGTATATAAAACACAGCAGCAAACGTGACAACAAAATGTACAATTGTATAATGTAGGTAAGTTCTTGTTTATTACGTGTAAATGTAGACATCGGTGCAGCCTTCATGGCAGTCATGAGTTGTGGTAGATATCTCCGCTCTGGTCTCTGGTGCTGCTGCGAAGCTCTTCTCTGTGTCTGGGGGACAATGAAGTTGAATGAACATTTCAGAAACACTCAATTTACGTCATAAAAAAAAGCTTAATAATAACATTTATAGTTACATGAGATTACTGCTCCTAAAGAGATTAGGCTTACCATAAATAATGAGATATACCATCATCTAAACCAACAGCAGAATGTATTAACCCTTTACATGCCAGACTGTTACATTTACCTGCAGCTGGTCATAGACCTCAGACTGTACGTACTCGGGGTGTGACCAGCGCCGACTGTGCAGTAATGTGACCAGAGACCATGGCCATGTTGTCTGCCTACAATACAGCAGTAATTTTATTTATATATATATATATATATATATATATATATATATATATGAGAGAGAGAGAGAAAAAAAAAAATATATGCTATACCAGTAAAGTGACCTGAGACCTGAAAAATTAGTGGTAATGAGTGGACTGCTCGTTATTAGCTATTACTCAATGTCAGAACGGCCCTGATTACTCATTGAGGAGTTACTTACTCCCTGCTGCCATATGTCCCCCACTTCTTATTTCACAGACTTAAACACATAAAGTGGTGTCGGCTACGATGACTGATATTACAATCCATTTACATATCACGCTTATTGATGTTTGCAGGACATATAATTGGGGATTTCTGTTATAGAAGTTCCTTAGCTCTTATAAACACACGGCTGATGACAGAGATTATATGAGGGCTGCGTACAACTGATGTAAGTCATTATATATTATTTCTTAATGCATCTCACACGTCCATGGATGTTACACAACTGAAGATGTTTGTGGTAATTGTGCAGCTATCGGGAGTGAGGGAATTTATTCCTGTATGCACCAGACTTCCTGTCTGCATCTATTTATAGATACAGCTATTACAGACCCTCCAACCTTCAATGCTCTGCTCCCAAACGTCCCACCTCCTCTATATAGGGGTCCTAGCATTTAGAAATGAAAAACTGGGACAGCCCATATCTGTTGTAAAAATGTATCCTCACATGTCCTCTTAATTTGGGTCCATTAGGAGCAAAAATGATGTAAAATAAATATATTGCAGATTTCAGATGGAAAACAGGGACACGTGGAGTCCTACATTTAGTATTGTAGCTACCTGTGTGCATGGCGGCACCCGGCACCACCATGTCTATCGTAACATGTTGGGGAGAGCTGAGCGGGAGCGGGGCCCGTGCAGTGACGCCCCAGTTCCTCACCCGCACAGTCTCTCACCCCTTTCCCACCTGCTCCTGTTACGCCTCCATCGCTATGTGCACTAGGTTTAGGTTGTTTCCCGCAGGAGGTGGAGAGTAGATAGAATCAGCTCTGTCGCCCTCTCATCGCTGTGGTCACGTCATTAACCGCTTCAGTGAATTCACCCTCTGCCCAGTGCAGTCAGAGATTAGTTCTCACCCCAGTCACCCTGTGATATCGATGGCGATACCAGGCGATGTGCACATCACCGCAGCGTGTGTAACCAGTCAGATAATAAGATTCTCGGTATTGTTCAGATCACGTTGGTGTCAGTGAGATACAGTATATATCATCTCTGCATAACACAGAGCAGTTGATATGTGAAATAATCTAGACGGTTCATTATTTTAACATATACAGTAAAAAGTCTGCCCCCCCCCCCCATGATAACGCTGCATTCCTCACACTCAGTCTCCCAGACGGCCAAGGACGCAGAGCAATGTTAATCTGGGGAAGGACGCTGAGTCCTTGGAGAGCAAACAGCCATATCTTATCCGCTGTGCCCGGGCTGCATGTTGTGTCCTCTCTGACGGCTTCATGTGCTGATAACGGGTATACGCAGAACGCAGAGTGTAAAGTAATTATAGGAGGACATATGTCCCAGGTATAGATCATTGTGCAGTGTTGGGTGTGTCCCCTTACAGCGGGAGACTCAGAACGGGGCGTACAGGCATAGGGCGAGTGCAGCAAGGGGCGTGACGCAATCAGAGTGGGGCGTGGAGACATTTCTCTCACGGGGCTGGCGGGCGCGATGAGACGCAATAATTATTATTATTATGTTTTACTTATAAGCCACCACAAAGGGTACGCAGCCCCGTACATGACATATACAGAACCCAGACATACTGAATGAATAAATATACAGGTACCACAGTAATGTAGATCAGATTATATGAGGGACAGTGAGAGTGATGGTAGTAATCAGCGGGAAGTAGTACTGAGCTCAGGACAACAGGGCTAAGGAGGCAGAATAGAGGTACAGAGGGTGATGGGATATTAGAAGGAGAACACGAGGAACTGGGACCCTGCTCCTGAGACCTCACATCCTAAAGGAAAGGGGGAGACACAAATAGGGTGGTACCGACTGGGGGTGAAAGGAGGAGACTGATAGACCTGTATAAAGAAATTACTCTTATGGGCACACTTGAAGCCTTGGAGAGCAGAGACTAACCTGATGGAGCGTGGGAGATGGTTCCACAGCTGAGGAGGTGGGAGTGGGAAGAGGTGATCAGTGAGGTAGTGAGGCGGGGGTCAATGGCAGAGCGGAGGGGACAGCGAGGGGTGTAGGTAGAGATGAGGTTGGAGATGTAGGGGGGGGGGGGGTTGATTGAGAGCTTTGAATGTGAGGGTGAGGAGTTTAAATTTAATTCTGTAGGCTAAGGGGAGCCAATATAGGGACTAGTGGAAGGGGAGTAAAATGAGGCGGGCAGCAGCATTGAGGATAGACTTAAGAGGGGCAAGGTGAGAGTCAATAAGGGCAGAGAGAAGGAGGTTATAGTAGTCAAAGTGGGAGATTACAAGAGTGAATGAGAGTGTTGGTGGCTTCCGTGGTGAGAAAGGGCTGTATCTTGTATATATTCCGGAGGTGGAAGAAGCAGGATTTTGAGAGGGACAGAATGTGAGGCTTGAAGGAAAGGGAGGAATCTGGGATGACCCCAAACAACGGACTTGAGGACAGAAAGGAGAGTAGTATTATTAATAGAAACAGAGAGGGGGAGGAAAGCCCTGGAAGGGGGGGGGGGGGGACAATTAGTTCAGAAAGTTTAAGAAAGTGCTGGGACATCCACAAGATGAGACAGCTGAGAGACAGTAGGAGACACGAGGGAAGGGGAGAGGTCGGGGGATGATAGATAGATTCAGGTATCAGCATAGAGGTTGTACTGATGGCTATAAGCCGTTCTATCCAGCCGCTTCTGATGGTTATATATATATATATATATATATATATATATATATATATATATATATTATATTATGAAGACGTGGATGTGTAATCACATTGATTGATTTACATTCCTATTTGGACTGTGGCAGTAAAGAAGATTCACATTTGATTTTCATAGGGAAGAGCAGCAGATTTCATTATTTAAGTTGTATTTTGCATTTGTGTTTATATTTAATAACATTTTATATTGAAAATATGACTTTCCAGACATGTTTCCCTCTGAGTATACGACTGTTCATTATATTATTATATTGTGTATTAACTATCGCCACATCTCTGCGCTATGGTTGGGCGAGATTATACGCACGTGTACGCCTGACGCTGCTACGTGTGCGAGTTACATCGCACCTTCATGTAGGATTGTAGCAGCATTAAATGTAGCTATCCCGCAGAACATCGCACACTCTGCAGACAACACTCCCAGCCCCCGGTACGCCGGGGATGTGATAGTCAGCACTCAGCCCACTCACACTGTTTACACTGCGTTCAAGGCCTTTCTCAGCCTTTTATTGACATTCTTCAGAGGCCCACAGCCCTCTGAGATGTTTGACATTCTCTGTATAGGTGGGTTGTCTGCACCGAGAGAGACCCAAACTCTTCTGCTGCCGTTAGTGGCTCCGGTGAAACGTTAACCAGGATTTCTGCTTTCAAGGATTCCGCCAACCTGCAGAGAATGTAAATGACACAATATAAAGCTGCTCTGATGCTTTACCAAGGTCCTCGCAAGGAGGAGAAGATCCTGATTGCTGCAGCAATTAACCCCTGTACCACCAGTAGGAGCCAGCATCGCCCTTTCCCATTTTAATGAGGATTTTAATGGATAAGCGAGTGATAATGAAAGCACTAGGGTAGAATACCAGTATATAATATTACTGCATTGCATTGTGGGCCGGAGAGCGTACTGTCCGATCAATAAAACATTTTATAATTCTGCATTTAAACATAATATGACCCGAGGGCCCACAAATCATTGCATTTGTAGATGTCACTTCATCAATGCAAACTTGATATGTAACGTACCTGTAACACTGCAGCGTCTCTGTCACTCCCCTCATTACACTGGTGCAGTCATTATACCCTGACACAGGCGTGTGACATTACGGCCTTGTGTAGTGTTGGACGCAGCGGGAATTGTGTCCATTTAACAGACATAATTTACTGACGATCGTATCTTACTTGTGGCCGAGCTCTTAGCAGGACTAGTTTTATATTCTGCTGAGACCAGATTGTTCATAGGTGAGGAAATAAAAAGGGGGTAACCCGGCTGATGGGTGTTTTTATCTCAAATACAAAAAATTGTCTGTGTTTCTATTTAAATTTTTCTCCGGTGCACTACAAGTCTCAGCGGGATATTCATACTTCAGGACATCAGGTGACAGGTGCAGGAGGGGGCGTGGTGACCATAGCTCCACCCCCTGCTTGGAAATACCAAAACTTATGGCATTGAATAGCAGGGATCGGGGCTTCATGTTGCGAATTGTGTCATTAAGCCGCAACTTCACCAAGATGCGGGAGGATTCTTACTCTTCCGGGAGTGCGGGAGGACTCCCTAAATTTAGGGAGCTTCCTAGAAATTCATTTATAGATATATTTATATGATAGAGGCTCTGGATATTATTTCATAGCATTATATCTATTATATCCAGTGGCTCTATCATATCATTATATCATTATATCCAATGGCTCTATTATATCACCAGGACTGTCTGTATTACATGTGTCCAGATAGTGAGAGGACACCGGGACTGTCTGTATTACATGTGTCCAGATAGTGAGAGGACACCGGGACTGTCTGTATTACATGTGTCCAGATAGTGAGAGGACACCGGGACTGTCTGTATTACATGTGTCCAGATAGTGAGAGGACACCGGGACTGTCTGTATTACATGTGTCCTGAGAGTGAGGGGACACCAGGACTGTCTGTATTACATGTGTCCTGATAGTGAGGGGACACCGGGACTGTCTGTATTACATGTGTCCTGATAGTGAGAGGACACCGGGACTGTCTGTATTACATGTGTCCTGATAGTGAGAGGACACCGGGACTGTCTGTATTACATGTGTCCAGATAGTGAGAGGACACCGGGACTGTCTGTATTACATGTCTCCTGATAGTGAGAGGACACAGGGACTGTCTGTATTACATGTGTTCTGAGAGTGAGGGGACACCGGGACTGTCTGTATTACATGTGTCCTGAGAGTGAGGGGACACCGGGACTGTCTGTATTACATGTGTCCTGATAGTGAGGGGACACCGGGACTGTCTGTATTACATGTGTCCAGATAGTGAGAGGACACCGGGACTGTCTGTATTACATGTATGCTGAGAGTGAGGGGACACCGGGACTGTCTGTATTACATGTGTCCTGAGAGTGAGGGGACACAGGGACTGTCTGTATTACATGTGTCCTGAGAGTGAGAGGACACCGGGACTGTCTGTATTACATGTATGCTGAGAGTGAGGGGACACCGGGACTGTCTGTATTACATGTGTCCTGAGAGTGAGGGGACACAGGGACTGTCTGTATTACATGTGTCCTGAGAGTGAGGGGACACCGGGACTGTCTGTATTACATGTGTCCTGATAGTGAGAGGACACCGGGACTGTCTGTATTACATGTGTCCTGATAGTGAGAGGACACCGGGACTGTCTGTATTACATGTGTCCAGATAGTGAGAGGACACCGGGACTGTCTGTATTACATGTCTCCTGATAGTGAGAGGACACAGGGACTGTCTGTATTACATGTGTTCTGAGAGTGAGGGGACACCGGGACTGTCTGTATTACATGTGTCCTGAGAGTGAGGGGACACCGGGACTGTCTGTATTACATGTGTCCTGATAGTGAGGGGACACCGGGACTGTCTGTATTACATGTGTCCAGATAGTGAGAGGACACCGGGACTGTCTGTATTACATGTATGCTGAGAGTGAGGGGACACCGGGACTGTCTGTATTACATGTGTCCTGAGAGTGAGGGGACACAGGGACTGTCTGTATTACATGTGTCCTGAGAGTGAGAGGACACCGGGACTATCTGTATTACATGTGTCCTGATAGTGAGGGGACACAGGGACTGTCTGTATAACATGTGCCCTGAGAGTGAGGGGACACCGGGACTGTCTGTGTTACATGTGTCCTGAGAGTGAGGGGACACCGGGACTGTCTTTGTTACATGTGTCCTGAGAGTAAGGGGACATCGGGACTGTCTGTATTACATGTGTCCTGAGCGTGAGGGGATACAGGGACTGTCTGTATTACATGTGTCCTGAGAGTGAGGGGACACCGGGACTGTCTGTATTACGTGTGTCCTGAGAGTGAGGGGACATCGGGACTGTCTGTATTACATGTTTCCTGAGAGTGAGGGGACACCGGGACTGTCTGTATTACATGTATCCTGAGAGTGAGGGGACACCGGGACTGTCTGTATTACATGTGTCCTGCGAGTGAGGGGACACCGGGACTGTCTGTATTACATGTGTCCTGAGAGTGAGGGGACACCGGGACTGTCTGTATTACATGTGTTCTGAGAGTGAGGGGACACCGGGACTGTCTGTATTACATGTGTACTGAGAGTGAGGGGACACAGGGACTGTCTGTATTACATGTATCCTGAGAGTGAGGGGACACAGGGACTGTCTGTATTACATGTGTCCTGAGAGTGAGGGGACACAGGGACTGTCTGTATTACATGTGTCCTGAGAGTGAGGGGACACAGGGACTGTCTGTATTACATGTGTCCTGAGAGTGAGGGGACACAGGGACTGTCTGTATTACATGTGTCCTGAGAGTGAGGGGACACCGGGACTGTCTGTATTACATGTGTCCTGAGAGAGGGGACACTGGGACTGTCTGTATTACATGTGTCCTGAGAGTGAGGGGACACCGGGACTGTCTGTATTACATGTGTCCTGTGAGTGAGGGGACACCGGGACTGTCTGTATTACATGTGTCCTGAGAGTGAGGGGACATCGGGACTGTCTGTATTACATGTGTTCTAAAAGAGTGAGGGGACACAGGGACTGTCTGTATTATATGTGTCCTGAGAGTGAGGGGACACAGGGACTGTCTGTATTACATGTGTCCTGATAGTGAGGGGACACAGGGACTGTCTGTATTACATGTGTCCTGATAGTGAGGGGACACAGGGACTGTCTGTATTACACGTGTCCTAAGAGTGAGGGGACACCGGGACTGTCTGTATTACATGTGTCCTGAGAGTGAGGGGACACCAGGACTGTCTGTATTACACGTGTCCTGAGAGTGAGGAGACACCGGGACTGTCTGTATTACACGTGTCCTGAGAGTGAGGAGACACCGGGACTGTCTGTATTACACGTGTCCTGAGAGTGAGGGGACCACTGGACTGTCTGTATTACATGTGTCCTGAGAGTGAGGGGACCAGGGACTGTCTGTATTACACATGTCCTGAGAGTGAGGAGACACCGGGACTGTCTGTATTACACGTGTCCTGAGAGTGAGGGGACCACGGGACTGTCTGTATTACATGTGTCCTGAGAGTGAGGGGACCAGGGACTGTCTGTATTACATGTGTCCTGAGAGTGAGGGGACACCGGGACTGTCTGTATTACATGTGTCCTGAGAGAGGGGACACTGGGACTGTCTGTATTACATGTGTCCTGAGAGTGAGGGGACCACGGGACTGTCTGTATTACATGTGACCTACACACACCGTACTTCCTGTCACTCTGCAGACGGCCACTTGTGTGATATTACGGACAGGTTACTGCTCCATTATACCCAAAGCCTGGACACAGAGATGGGCCGTTACCGTAATCCTCATAAAACCTCAGTTCTCTGCCCTCGTTAGAGGCGCAGGGCGATGTCCCAAATTCCAGTTTCCCAGAGTCAGTTCCTTATTGCCATAGATGAATTACATTGTCTCTCTTTGTCCCAGGTACCAAAATAGATTGTAAGCTCAGTTGGTCAGGAAGTCTAAGCCTGGACATATCTGTGTACAGTTCTGTGTATAATTGTATATTGCAATGTAGTATAATTACCTGAGTATTGTTACTCTGCAGTAATTCTACGTTTAGAGCCCCCAGACCTAGAACACACAGTGAGGGGTAAACTCTTATTACCGGCAGAGAATATATGTCCATGTTGCAGAAAAGAGCAGATTTACTGTAATAATAAAAGTTGTTTTGTTCGTTCGCAGGAATTTCGCTGCAGACAATAAGCTGTTTTGTGCTTTTTGTAATGAGCTTAGTGACTGAAAAAATAATGACATTTAAATGTCTACGTTTCTTATGTTTTATTCTCATGTACAAGATAATATAATCCGAGATCAGCCATCTGGAAATGATCATTTTACAAACTGAATCTATTGTGCAGGGTGGTGCTGAACAGCAAATTCACACTGCAGCCCCCCATGGTCAGAATCACATTAGGTTAAACTCTTTAATCTCCAGAGGTCTTATACTCCAGGCTGGTACACAGTGAGTGATCCCACCGCCAACCGCATAACCTCTACAGTCAGCACCCCCATATTATAACCTTACATCCCAATTGCCACTCAGTCATTACCAATTATCTAATTATCCCTGGGAGACCCTGGAGTGTGTAAGGTTTGGGTTGGGGGTTATATGTACTTATATTATAATGGTAGTGTGTTATACCATCTTTCCTTCTTGGTCTCTGTGACCGGGAGAGACCCCTTCCAGGAATCCTGATATACTTGTCACTGTGTATCCTCCCGGAAGATGGTGGAACGTCCGGAAAGTCATATAGTGTAAAGTACATTGGGACCATGACAGCCCCCACAATCCGGCCAACGCCCTGTGCCGTGGCTCACCTCCAGAGATGTTACACCTCCACTATGAGCCCTGATCCTCTCCTGGCCGATACACATTGCAATGCTGTGACCGATGTGAATCTTCCCAGACGAGGGGAGGGGGGCTAATTATTAGGTTATTATTACTTATCAATATCCGTGTCTGACACAATGCTTATTGGAAGGAACTACAGTGAGAATAAAGTGAGAGGTGAATCAATATCCCCTCACTGCCATTGTTGTATCTTCAGATAGGCATCACTGGGAAAGACCTGCAAGGCGGTTACTCCCAGACAAGGCTGTATCTACCCTCAACCATATCACTGATGGTGGCAATTCATGGGAGTTTTGTGGCCCTTTCTCTATTCGTAAGGTCTGCCAGGAAGTCAGAGATACAAGAAGCTATACAAGAATTGACAATGGTGTGGGAGACCTTAGGTCAGACATATAGCAGGATTGAAGACTAGTGACAGGGTTTTAGGGTTGCAGGATCAGGATACCAGGAACTCAGGATTGCAGGGTCAGGATACCAGGAACTCAGGATTGTAGGATCAGGGTACCAGGAACTCAGGATTGCAGGGTCAGGATACCGGGAACTCAGGATTGCAGGGTCAGGATACCGGGAACTCAGGATTGCAGGATCAGGATACCAGGAACTCAGGATTGCAGGGTCAGGATACCGGGAACTCAGGATTGCAGGATCAGGGTAGCAGGAACTCAGGATTGCAGGGTCAGGATACCAGGAACTCAGGATTATAGGATCAGGGTACCAGGAACTCAGGATTGCAGGGTCAGGATACCGGGAACTCAGGATTGCAGGGTCAGGATACCGGGAACTCAGGATTGCAGGATCAGGGTAGCAGGAACTCAGGATTGCAGGGTCAGGATACCAGGAACTCAGGATTGCAGGGTCAGGATACCGGGAACTCAGGACCAAATCATCACCAATAATCTGCCCAGGACTTCACCAAGACTAATTAATTGTTGCATTGCGGGAAAAGCAGAAATCCCAGATTCGGCAGCACCTCGGGTTGGAGGACCGTATTACAGTCCACAATGGCCACAATGGCCACAATGGCCAGACGGTGTAGCTCTAATAGAGAGAAACCAGCAGGGGGTCAGTTGTCATAAATTTTACTCATTATCCCCTATATTATTCATAAAACAATTGCTAAGTAAGACTCTTCACAAATATTTGGATAGATCATGCCTTAAATATGCAATTTAAAATATTAGACAACTGTTCCCAAAAAATATGTCTTAAATATATGAGAATGATATTTTGTTCTCAGCCATGTTACTCACACATAGAAATAATACTACGATCCAATCAAATCAATTGTAAAACACATTTTCTAAAATAAACAAATAACAGTAAAACAATGATTGCTGACACTATCAAAACTTTAATTCCCTTTCCAAACTTACAGAACAGTAAAATAAAATTAGACAATAATGACTAAAAGTGAAAGGAAAAAGCACAATTTCTATAACAAATACTCTGAATTCTTTCAGTAAATAGGAAATTGTAAAACAAAAAGGAGCTTTGATGTAGCAAACAAATTGCCCTAAGCAAAGAGCATTGTGTTGTCCGTTCTGCATTCCTGAAAAGTCAAATATTTAAGTCCAATATAGCAGTGTAAAGTGTATCCAGATTTAAATGACAAAGGTGAGTGAAGGTAACACCTTCAGCCCCCTGAGTCACTTAAGGCCAAAACTCACCAGCAAAACATGAAAATAATTGTAGAACAGTTTGGAAAATTCAGTTCATCTCCCCCTATTAGCCCGAGATAAAGCCCAGTAAGGGGCATTGTACAGCTATGTTATACAGAATCAAGCTGAGCTGCATATAACATAACTACGAGAGGGACATTGGGCCCAGAAGTGGGATAGTTATCCAGGAAGAGCAGAATGATACGTTATTTGCAGATACAATGTAGCAGTTGTACTATATAGTCCACATTTCCCTCTGGGTTTCTGTGAGGAAAGAGTTTGTGTTGAGCGGGTTATTGATCTGCTATTACCCAGTTTGGTTTTCAATGGATTAACTCTTAGTTTGCTTTATGTACTGTGGGGTTTGTAGATTAACCTAGAGCCTCCTCAGCTGATATAAACCACGGCTGTAACAATCTGTGACACCACTGTCTCCTATCAGTAACAATCTGTGACACCACTGTCTCCCATCAGTAACAATCTGACACCACTGTCTCCCATCAGTAACAAACTGTGACACCACTGTCTCCCATCAGTAACAATCTGTGACACCACTGTCTCCCATCAGTAACAAACTGTGACACCACTGTCTCCCATCAGTAACAAACTGTGACACCACTGTCTCCCATCAGTAACAATCTGTGACACCACTGTCTCCTATCAGTAACAATCTGTGACACCACTGTCTCCCATCAGTAACAATCTGACACCACTGTCTCCCATCAGTAACAAACTGTGACACCACTGTCTCCCATCAGTAACAATCTGTGACACCACTGTCTCCCATCAGTAACAATCTGTGACACCACTGTCTCCCATCAGTAACAATCTGTGACACCACTGTCTCCCATCAGTAACAAACTGTGACACCACTGTCTCCCATCAGTAACAATCTGTGACACCACTGTCTCCCATCAGTAACAATCTGTGACACCACTGTCTCCCATCAGTAACAATCTGTGACACCACTGTCTCCCATCAGTAACAATCTGTGACACCACTGTCTCCCATCAGTAACAATCTGTGACACCACTGTCTCCCATCAGTAACAATCTGTGAATCTCCGCAGCTGGACAGGAAAACTTCCCAAAATGTGGAATTTTGTCAAATTTCAAAACTGAATCAAAGTGTTAGATTTTTTTTTTTTACTAGAACATTGTAACATCGGGTTATTCTCCGCTGTATAATACACAGGAGATCCTGCTGAATATCTGGGGTGAGGAGAGGGGCTAGTGGTGGTATCGTGCGGCAGAAGTACTGACAGGTCTGGAATAAACACATCGCACCTGATTCAGGATGCTCCGTCTATACGTTACTGGCCGTAAGTAAACACACTGCAGTATAAGAATATGTGCACTGTAAGGTCACTTCAGAACTGGACGTAGTCAGAATGTCAACAATGAAGCTGTTGACTTTCACAATGTCGTCATTTTAACCCTATCGACCTAACGATCATGGTGACGTTCTGACTGTAGAGCTTATGGCGTCGACATTCCAGATGTTCATCATCGACATCTCATACCCAGCCCTTTTTATTATATCTTTGTTTTAACATTAAATACAGAAATCAAGATGTTCCCTGTACATACCATGTATCTTCCTTGTATACACATTTCCTGTGCTATCTAATGGCTGCATACTGCATTCTACCAAACAAGGACTGTGGGCATCAGTCATCACTATCAGTCAGCACCTACACCGGGTCTGTAGCTGCTGCAAACAAGACGGCTGACACCAGGCGGACTTATAAGAAACAAAGGGATCCGATCAGCCACATCTGTGTCTGAACATCCTCAGCCGTATACTGTACTGTACATCGGACGCTTCCCTCTCCCATTAAATGTCATTTGCGTTTGGACTTGAATTGAATACAATTACGTTCATTGGTGTAAAGTCCGTTTTTAAACCTGCGCAGAACAATTTCAGGCAAGAAACTTATGTCCCAATATGAATCAGATCCATATTGACTTGAAATAAACATTTAACTATTGTAAAGTATTTATTTGAAATATGTATTAAATATCTTCATAACAAGTATGAATAAAATACATTTCCAATTATTAGAGAAGAACATTCTCCCACCGTAAGACTAGACCAGAACATCAGACTTCACCAGGAAGGATTGTGGAGCTTTGGCGCCACCCGGTGATTATAGCACAGAAGATGTGTTTTTACAACGATAATGATTGCATCATATTATTGTTTTAAAAAACAGCAGAGTTAGTAAAGTTTATTTATAATTACCCATTTTTAGATATTTGTATAAACCAAAATCATGGAGCAGTGTGCATTCCCATGCATTTGTATCCATATATTTATTACTAATATCCTTTATTTATATAGCACAGAATGTATTACTGCACACCACCCCCTGCCCAGCAGAGCTTACAATCACATTTTTCTACCACAGATACACACAAAGGGACAATGTAGGTGCACTGTATAAGTCACAATAGGAGCAGTTGTACTGTTGAATAATAAATAACTTCAGAATAAGTATTAATACTTAATTATTAGAAAAGAGTTAAGCCTGGAGACTACTGGCCCCGAGATCTGTCTGGCTGCTACCTGGAGCCAAATTCGGCTGCAGGGGGGAAGCCAGACCCCAGGGCAAGGTCACTGAAAGTATTTATAGATAAGGAGTGAAATGAATAGGGCGCTGATGGGCTGGAGCGAGCGGCGTGGTTCAATGGGTGAGGAAGCCGACTGCGACAGTGACCCGGAGGAGACGTTAACTCCAAACCTAGAGGTACCAGCAGTAACATCCCAGAACACAGCAGCTGGTTCCAGCGGCAGCCCTCTCCCACAGAGGGAACCAGTGGCGCAAGTTCATCATCCTGATAAGGGTAACTGTTCTGTACTAATGCGGCTGTTGGAGTCACCAGGAGACAGAACAACTGAGGCGGAGCAGCTGCTTATGATGAAGTTGTGGGGCAATCGGTGGGCAGCGGCCCGTGAACCGTCATCTGCTGCGCCCAGATTGGGCTCTCTCCACTTTACCAAATTTGATGACAATGTGGGAGATATTGATGGACATTTTCAGGTGTTTGAAATGTCCTGTCACCTTCATTATTTGCCCAGAAGGGGGTTCGTCTAGTATTTGGTCCCCACGCTAGAAGGCCGCACAGTCTCTGGGCATCCTCCATTGGTTTGGTTCCCAAGAAGGACAAGTCAATGAGGTTTTGCGTAGATTACCGCCGGTTGAATGAGGTGACTGTGTCTGACGTCTGTCCCCTGCCCTGCATTGACGATCTGTTAGATGTGTCCACCCAAGGAGTATTGACAAATACCACTGACCCCACAGGATCAAGAACAGTCGTTCATCACCTCGTTCGGCCTGTTGGTATTTAAGTCCATGCCGTTTGGTTAATACCTACTGGAAGGGTGTAAAGGCATTGATCGGGATGACATTGCCACTTTCAGTCCTGGGAGGACCATCTGAGATATGTAGGACAGGTGTTGGAGAAGATTCAGTGGGCAGGTCTGACCATCAGAGCAGACAAGTGTCGGATGGGGATGTCAGAGGTGCAGTACCTGGGTCATCGTGTGGGGGGAGGTATGGTTAAGCTAGAACCAGGTAAGGCAGAGGCAATCCGAGACTGGCCCCAGCCCACGACCCAAAGACAAGTACTGGCCTCTTAGGGACCTCAGGCTACTACAGACTTTTCGTCTCAGACTTTAACACAGTAGAGAAGCCCCTGACAGATCTCACATTTGGGATAAAGTAAAGAGGATGGTGCCAAGGCAAGCCCAACCGGTCCCCAGCAACACAGCAGACAGGGTGGTATCAGAGGTCCATTCTGTCACAGCGCCCAGTTATGACAAGGACTCATTGTGCTGACTGACACCGTCACAGTATGGACTGGGAGCAGTACTTAGCCAGGTGGGGCCTGATGGGCAGGAGCACCCTGTGGCCTATTTGAGCAGATAACTGCTAAACCGGGAGGTGGGTTATGGCAGCATCGGAAAAAAAGGCAGTAAAGAAATTCAACCTTATTTGTATGGACGACATTTTACTGTGGTGATTGATCATAATCCTTTAATGTGGCTGCAACACACCTCAGGGGAGAATGTCCGTTTGCTGCGCTGGAGCCGTGCACTTCAAATTTATGACTTTCATACAATTCACAAGCAAGGAAAGGATCACTTGGCAGGAAGAGCCGGATCCCTGGAGTCACCTCCGGTAACCCCAACAGACTGCGGGATCAGGGGCCAAATTGTGGAGACATTGCCCTCTGGTAGCCCGCATGGACTACGGGGCGAAAAATGTGGCTAGGTCCAGAGCTGAAATGTGCTTCGGTGATGGAGGGGTTAAACTACCGGTGCTAGGCACCGTGTCTGTAAAATAATTATTTAAAGTGTCTTTTATAAAAAATAAAAGTATAAATGTAATACCCAGTGCCGCAGCATTCAATAGGCCAACCCCCGGCGCTGAGCGTCAGGGAGCGCAAGGCTGTATGTTTTAAATGAATGTATTTAACATATGGGCGCTGTGGCCCAATAAGTAAGCGGCATGCAGTGCTCGAAGGGTTAATTCCCTGCGCTAGCGCAGCACAGTGGTTAACATTGCTACCTCACAGCACTAGGGTCGTGATTTTGAATCCCGACCATGGCCTTATCTGTGTGGAGTTTGTATGTTCTCCCCGTGTTTGCGTGGGTTTCCTCCAGGTGCTCCGGTTTCCTCCCACACTCCAAAAACATACTGGTAGGTTAATTGGCTGCTATCAAGATTGACCCTAGTCTCTCTCACTCTGTCTGTCTGTGTATGTTAGGGAATTTAGATTGTAAGCTCCAATGGGGCAGAGACTGATGTGAGTGTACTCTGTACAGCTCTGTGGAATTAATGGCGCTATATAAATAAATGGTGATGATGATGATGATAGGGGTGTCTCCTACCTTCCCTGGTGGTCCAGCAGAGATTTGGGCTCCTCCGGTGGCTTTAATCCCCCGGCTCCAGTTCTCACTCATGGGGAACCGAGTGCTCAGGTGCTGGCAGTGGTCCAGCGGGGGCTGAGAGGGCTTTCAGCAGCGCCTCCTGGACTTGAATGAACCCAGGAGACACCGGGCACCAAACACCAGGCTGGAGAACGTTATAGTGTCATACAGGAGCTCAGACAGCCCCAGGTGCGGCAGCCTTGAGATTCTGCCCTTGGATCTGGCTGCTTACTCCCTGGATCGGCTATATGGGGAAGCCAGGCAGGACCTCTGGATGTGCCCCCGATATATTGACACCTGGGGCGTAGAGGAGGCTGAGCCCCCCCTCCCTCTCCCTGGCAGCTCATGGACAGAGGGGAAGTACATAATGTAAAAAGGTGATTTACATGCAGGGGCAGGTTGAGCAGGGGGGAGGGGAACATCTGCCCCTCCCCCCCGGGCTGGTCTCATAGTGGGCTACCTTAGACTGTGTCACTGGGCCACCTGCATTTTTTCCTTCAAATAGTCAAATCTTGCCCCACGGGTTAAAATATGCCAGCCCTCCCCTGTTCACATGCTAATGTTAATGACAATATCCTCAACTACCAGAACCACTTTGTGGGGTGTTCACCTACAGCAGCCCCCATTCCAAGGAACTAGATGTGTCCACAGCACTCGGCTGTCCCAGGTCCTGTGCTCATTCCAGCTGTCGCAATATTGCCAATGGTGTGAACAGAACACAGAAGGGGGTAGTGAGCAACTGTGATGGTATTAGAATAGTCCAAAACAAACTGAGATCAGGACAGGGAGGGGTAAATTAAATTCAGTTTAAAGAGTTCAGGGCAGGCAGAGATAAGATTAACAAGCCAAGGTCAGGAGCAGGAGTAAAACTTGGGACTAGTTACCAGTTGCACCATCCATTTCTGGTAGTAGCATGTGAGTAAAGAGACCATATGCGCTGTATCTCCCATTATCAGCGACAATCTATATAAAGACTCTCTGGTGATTACACGCAGCATCCTGTGAGTTATATCTACAATGTGCACGGCCACTATCTCTAGTCACTGCCTGTGATCTCCATTCTCCTATCTTTCTCCTGTTATTTCAATCCTGCCATCTGCCGTGGTCTAAATATCAATATAATTATTTCACTGATTCCCCCCATTTATTGTAGTGATTGGCTTATTAATAGAGCATCTGATATTTCATAATACATCTGTGCAGAGAGCACACCCGACGTAGGCGTCACTGTATAACTTCATCTGTTTGTCCTTAGACCCTGGTCGGAATGTGATGGTGAAATTGAACTGAGAAAAGAACAGAGCCCCCTAGATATAATCACTATAAAGATATATATAATATTAGGAGTACCATGTATATTAGGAGTACTATATATAATATTAGGAGAACTGTATATAATATTAGGAGTACTATATATAATATTAGGAGTACCATGTATAATATAAGGGGTACTATATATAATATTAGAAGTACCATGTATAATATTAGGGGTACTATATATAATATTAGGAGTACCATGTATATTAGGAGTACTATATATAATATTAGGAGTACCATGTATATTAGGAGTACTATATATAATATTAGGAGTACAATGTATAATATTAGGAGTACTATATATAATATTAGGAGAACTGTATATAATATTAGGAGTACTATATATAATATTAGAAGTACCATGTATAATATTAGGGGTACTATATATAATATTAGGAGTACCATGTATAATATTAGGGCTACTATATATAATATTAGGAGTACCATGTATAATATTAGGGCTACTATATATAATATTAGGAGTACCATGTATAATATTAGGAGTACTATATATAATATTAGGAGTACCATGTATAATATTAGGGCTACTATATATATTATTAGGAGTACCATGTATAATATTAGGGGAACTATATGTAATATTAGGAGTACCATGTATAATATTAGGGGTACTATATGTAATATTAGGAGTGCCATGTATAATATTAGGGGTACTATATATAATATTAGGAGTACCATGTATAATATTAGGGGTACTATATATAATATTAGGAGTACCATGTATAATATTAGGGGTACTATATATAATATTAGGAGTACCATGTATAAAATTAGGAGTACCATGTATAATATTAGGGCTACTATATATATTATTAGGAGTACCATGTATAATATTAGGAGTACCATGTATAATATCAGGGGTACTATATATAATATTAGGAGTACCATGTATAATATTAGGGTTACTATATATAATATTAGGAGTACCATGTATATTAGTAGTACTATATATAATATTAGGAGTACCATGTATATTAGGAGTACTATGTATAATATTAGGAGTACCATGTATATTAGGAGTACTATATATAATATTAGGGTTACTATATATAATATTAGGAGTACTATATATAATATTAGGAGTACCATGTATATTAGGAGTACTATATATAATATTAGGAGTACCATGTATAATATTAGGAGTACTATATATAATATTAGGAGTACCATGTATAATATTAGGGCTACTATATATATTATCAGGAGTATCATGTATAATATTAGGTGTACTATATGTAATATTAGGAGTACCATGTATAATATTAGGGGTACTATATGTAATATTAGGAGTACCATGTATAATATTAGGGGTACTATATGTAATATTAGGAGTACCATGTATAATATTAGGGCTACTATATATATTATTAGGAGTACTATATATAATATTAGGAGTACCATGTATAATATCAGGGGTACTATATATAATATTAGGAGTACCATGTATAATATTAGGGTTACTATATATAATATTAGGAGTACCATGTATATTAGTAGTACTATATATTATATTAGGAGTACTATGTATAATATTAGGAGTACCATGTATATTAGGAGTACTATATATAATATTAGGGTTACTATATATAATATTAGGAGTACTATATATAATATTAGGAGTACCATGTATATTAGGAGTACTATATATAATATTAGGAGTACCATGTATAATATTAGGAGTACTATATATAATATTAGGAGTACCATGTATAATATTAGGGCTACTATATATATTATCAGGAGTATCATGTATAATATTAGGTGTACTATATGTAATATTAGGAGTACCATGTATAATATTAGGGGTACTATATGTAATATTAGGAGTACCATGTATAATATTAGGGGTACTATATGTAATATTAGGAGTACCATGTATAATATTAGGGCTACTATATATATTATTAGGAGTACCATGTATAATATTAGGGCTACTATATATAATATTAGCAGTACCATGTATAATATTAGGGGAACTATATGTAATATTAGGAGTACCATGTATAATATTAGGGGTACTATATGTAATATTAGGAGTACCATGTATAATATTAGGGCTACTATATATATTATTAGGAGTACCATGTATAATATTAGGGGAACTATATGTAATATTAGGAGTACCATGTATAATATTAGGGGTACTATATGTAATTTTAGGAGTACCATGTATAATATTAGGGGTACAATATATAATATTAGGAGTACCATGTATAATATTAGGGGTACTATATATAATATTAGGAGTACCATGTATAATATTAGGGGTACTATATATAATATTAGGAGTACCATGTATAAAATTAGGAGTACTATATATAATATTAGGAGTACCATGTATAATATTAGGGGTACTATATATAATATTAGGAGTACCATGTATAATATTAGGAGTACTATATATAATATTAGGAGTACCATGTATAATATTAGGGGTACTATATATAATATTAGGAGTACCATGTATAATATTAGGGTTACTATATATAATATTAGGAGTACTATATATAATATTAGGAGTACCATGTATATTAGGAGTACTATATATAATATTAGAATTACCATTTATAATATTAGGGGTACTATATATAATTTTAGGAGTACCATGTATAATATTAGGGGTACTATATATAATATTAGGAGAACCATGTATAATATTAGGGGTACTATATATAATATTAGGAGTACCATGTATAATATTAGGGGTACTATATATAATATTAGGAGAACCATGTATAATATTAGGGGTACTATATATAATATTAGGAGTACTATATATATTATTAGGAGTACCATGTATAATATTAGGGGAACTATATGTAATATTAGGAGTACCATGTATAATATTAGGGGTACTATATGTAATATTAGGAGTACCATGTATAATATTAGGGCTACTATATATATTATTAGGAGTACCATGTATAATATTAGGGGAACTATATGTAATATTAGGAGTACCATGTATAATATTAGGGGTACTATATGTAATTTTAGGAGTACCATGTATAATATTAGGGGTACTATATATAATATTAGGAGTACCATGTATAATATTAGGGTTACTATATATAATATTAGGAGTACCATGTATAATATTAGGGTTACTATATATAATATTAGGAGTACTATATATAATATTAGGAGTACCATGTATATTAGGAGTACTATATATAATATTAGGAGTACCATATATAATATTAGGGTTACTATATATAATATTAGGAGTACTATATATAATATTAGGAGTACCATGTATATTAGGAGTACTATATATAATATTAGGAGTACTATATATAATATTAGAATTACCATTTATAATATTAGGGGTACTATATATAATTTTAGGAGTACCATGTATAATATTAGGGGTACTATATATAATATTAGGAGAACCATGTATAATATTAGGGGTAATATATATAATATTAGGAGTACCATGTATATTAGGAGTACTTTATATAATATTAGGAGTACCATGTATATTAGGGGTACTTTATATAATATTAGGAGTACCATGTATATTAGGGGTACTATATATAATATTAGGAGTACCATGTATATTAGGGGTACTATATATAATATTAGGAGAACCATGTATAATATTAGGGGTACTATATATAATATTAGGAGTACTATATATATTATTAGGAGTACCATGTATAATATTAGGGGAACTATATGTAATATTAGGAGTACCATGTATAATATTAGGGGTACTATATGTAATATTAGGAGTACCATGTATAATATTAGGGCTACTATATATATTATTAGGAGTACCATGTATAATATTAGGGGAACTATATGTAATATTAGGAGTACCATGTATAATATTAGGGGTACTATATGTAATATTAGGAGTACCATGTATAATATTAGGGGTACTATATATAATATTAGGAGTACCATGTATAATATTAGGGGTACTATATATAATATTAGGAGTACCATGTATAATATTAGGGGTACTATATATAATATTAGGAGTACCATGTATAAAATTAGGAGTACTATATATAATATTAGGAGTACTATATATAATATTAGGAGTACCATGTATAATATTAGGGGTACTATATATAATATTAGGAGTACCATGTATAATATTAGGGTTACTATATATAATATTAGGAGTACTATATATAATATTAGGAGTACCATGTATATTAGGAGTACTATATATAATATTAGGAGTACTATATATAATATTAGAATTACCATTTATAATATTAGGGGTACTATATATAATTTTAGGAGTACCATGTATAATATTAGGGGTACTATATATATTAGGAGAACCATGTATAATATTAGGGGTACTATATATAATATTAGGAGTACCATGTATATTAGGAGTACTTTATATAATATTAGGAGTACCATGTATATTAGGGGTACTATATATAATATTAGGAGTACCATGTATATTAGGGGTACTATATATAATATTAGGAGTACCATGTATAATATTAGGGTTACTATATGTAATATTAAGAGTACCACCATGTATAACATTAGGGGTACTATATATAATATTAGGAGTACCACCATGTATAACATTAGGGGCACTGAGTACAGTAATACAGACACCATGTAATACAGGAATTGCTCAAGGACAATCCCTCCCCAGGTGTAATAACTGCAGGACTCGGTCACGTGGTGTCGCAGACTGGAGCTCTCTGCAGGGTCGGGATCGTACTGCGCATGCGTACCTTCATTTTTCGAGACGCCACCAGAGGGCGCGTCGGGTCACGTGGGCTGCAGCTTTGCGCCTGCGCGCCTGCTTCTGTCCTGTGCCCGCGCACGCCGCGTCACTGCGTCAGGGAGGCACTGAGGACGTGCGCGCTCCCGGAGTTTAGCGCAACCATGGCGGAGGGGGGAGGCGGAGGAGAACCGGGACCGGCACAGCCGCACCGAGCAGCCCGTACCCCGTCACCCGAGCCCGCCAGTCGCCCGGAGCCGGAGGCCCAGAAGTGCGAGATGGGGGAACTGCTGAAGGCGGCGCTGAGGAAGGGAGATGAGTGGTGAGAGGGCCGGGGCCACTGGGGGAGAGACCTGAGAGGGCCACAGGGAGCTGAGGCTGGGAGTGCGGGGCTCCGGGGGTCAGAGGAGTGAGGAGGAGCCGGGGCCACAGGGCTGTAGAGGCTGGGGCCAGGGAGGACTACGGGGGAGGGTGGAAGAGACCAGAGAGGGCCACAGGGGTGTAGAGGCTGGGAGTGAGGGGGCTCAGGGGGTGGAGGAGTGAGGAGGAGCCGGGGCCACTGGGGGAGAGACCTGAGAGGGCCACAGAGGTGTAGAGGCTGGGAGTGAGGGGGCTCAGGGGGAGGAGGAGCCGGGGCCACTGGGGGAGAGACCTGAGAGGGCCACAGGGGGCTGAGGCTGGGAGTGCGGGGGTCAGAGGAGTGAGGAGGAGCCGGGGCCACAGGGCTGTAGAGGCTGGGGCCAGGGAGGACTACGGGGGAGGGTGGAAGAGACCAGAGAGGGCCACAGGGGTGTAGAGGCTGGGAGTGAGGGGGCTCAGGGGGTGGAGGAGTGAGGAGGAGCCGGGGCCACTGGGGGAGAGACCTGAGAGGGCCACAGGGTTGTAGAGGCTGGGAGTGAGGGGGCTCAGTGGGAGGAGGAGCCGGGGCCACTGGGGGAGAGACCTGAGAGGGCCACAGGGTTGTAGAGGCTGGGAGTGAGGGGGCTCAGTGGGAGGAGGAGCCGGGGCCACTGGGGGAGAGACCTGAGAGGGCCACAGGGGGCCGAGGCTGGGAGTGAGGGGGCTCAGGGGGTGGAGGAGTGAGGAGAGGGCCACAGGGGTGTAGAGGCTGGGGTCAGGAAGGGCTACAGTGGGGGTGACCAGGGAGGGCCACGGTGGGAGACTAAAGGACAGCCTGACCCCCCCCCCAGGAGGGACTGCTATCTGTCTGATCCCCTGGGACTGCCCGATAATGCCTCCTCTAACGCCCAGCCACACTCTGGTGATGTCTTCTTATACTCATCGACTGTCATTTTCAAGTATTTCCAGTGTACATCATACACTGTTTGTTTGAGGGGCAGAATGACAGCAAAATCCAGCTACATTTACACACTTTTATAATATGTTATAACAGAAGTTTTAAAAGATCTCCGGGAACAGATTTGCCAGACTCTGGTGTTGCAGACTTGTTGCACGTTATGTAGATATATAGTGATTGTTTATTGGAGTTAGGAACCATTAACAAACTTCCGGAGGTGGATCTAAGGTTATAAGTGGTGAGTGCTGCTGAGGTGGGAATTCTGGGCAGATAACTGAAACTCCTCACCCTGTCTTCATGGACATCCAGCCAAGGTCAGGTAGCATGTGGCAATTCTGGGGACTGTAGTTACATTGCAAAATAAAACATTAGATTGTGTTGTTCAGATGATCTAATCTGCCAAAAGAGGTTCTGGACCATATCCCCAGAGCATGTAATTGGCCTCAGTTGTGCTGCGCACTTTCTGGCCATAAGAGGAAGGGGACATTTATCTATAGTGCAGGCTCAGTTTACAATACATTTGAATATCAGGGTATCTATATGTAAGTTAAGCACTTGTTGGGACTCAAGCCATATACATAGATATTTATACTTTGATATCGGTGTCATCTTAGATTTGGGGGTAACTGTATTAAGCTGCGAGTTTATGGTGAGTTTGAAAAGTGGAGATGTTGCCTATAGCAACTAGTCAGATTCTATCTCTTCTTTATTTAGCGCATTCTATAAAATGATAGCTAGAATCTGATTGGTTGCTATAGGCAACATCTCCACTTTTCAAACCCTCCGGAAACTCGCAACTTGATACATTTACCCCTTGGCGTCTGCTCTAATCTGTTTATATGTTGATACATTTGTAAGTTTAACTTTTGTCCCAAACAACATGGACACTGTTTCATCAGTGTTCAAAATCAGTTTATCCATTGTTCAACTTGGGAGAAATGAGATTGCAGAACGTTATTCAGGTCAGACATGCTGGATCTGTGTGTGTATAGGGTAGTAGCTGCATATATGTGAGCTGAGTAAGTCATTGATGTAGACAGAAAATGGTAATGGCCCCAGGATAGAGCCTTGAGGGGCCCACGCCGAGATGTTCAGAGAGACACAAACTGAGGAATAGTGGAACATGATTTCCTGAGTGTCATCCACAGTGTGAGAAACCTTGGGAAACTGCGCCCAAACTTCGTGCTGCGAGGATCACTGTGGACGGGTCACCAGAACTTGAGGGAGCCACCATTTGTGACCCGTATGCAGCTTGCTTGGAATCTCTGACCTCACCGAGACTCCCTGACTAATACTCACACAGTCTTGATTACCAGGCAGTTGATTGGCTGCATTCTTATGAATATTAGCTCCGCTCACAAAATGGCGGCCTCTGCGGTGTGTTGACAACTTGATGAGACAGAAAAGGTCCATATTACAGAACTTCTTTACTGCTTTTCCACAGAAGAATAAGATGTAGTATTTACCCTTATACTACAGGTTATCTGGATGGATACTGACAGGAAAACGTATATCGGACTGCGTTGTATTGTTATTGGCGCTCTATGTCCCTGCCGTTCCATTTTATACCTCTGTTCTCAGCTTTATGTCTCTACATTCACCTGTCCCAGTGCTGGGAGTTACCATTGTTCTACCGCCTATTGCTTATCACTGCATCATCTAGAAGATGTACGTCTATTATTAGGAAGTGATGTTCTCTACTTCACGTGTAAGTGTTTTTGTAGATAAATCCAGGGGGCCACTGTAAGCGGCAGGGGGCCACTGTAAGCGGCAGGGGGCCACTGTAAGCGGCAGGGGCTCAGCTACTCTCACAATACAGCTAAAAGAACACCCTAGACTGCAGCGTTAGGTGGAGGTCGGGGCTGTATGGAGGTGAGGATACCATAGATATTGACTATGGGAAGTACTTTTGGTTTCGTTTTCTGGTGGTGTAAAATAAACAGGAATCACTATAGAGGGGTGTGCACTGATCTTGCTGTATTTATATTTCACTACATGATCAGTGGCCGGGTTGGTTTCATTCATTGCTTTTTACCATACAGACTATTTCCTGGTAACCTGTCATTTTGGCAGCGCAGTCTCTAATCCTCATAATCATGCTGTAAAACTGGCAGAGCAGCCACGATGGACGATGTAGGGACAGATGACTCAAGGCATCCCTTCACTAGGAGTGGGCGGAAACATCTTCTGCCGTCATTGTGCAATTCAGGCTGAGATTTCCTCTACCAGCCTATGAAGAAACATGTGAAAGACTTGCTGAACACAATCCAAGTTGTATGTGATTGAGAGCTGTCCACCAGTCACACTTACATATAAATAGTTTTCCAAATGCATAGGTGATAATACACTAAAAATAAAGCTGGTACATTATGTATGAAAGGCTGAATATTATACGTGATAGAAGTGACATATTTGTGCTCCGCTGTGGGCAGTGACCGACACGTGCTGGGTTTCATCTCTTGTGCTTTGGTTTATTCCTACACACGATCCGGTCCAGTGATGTCAGATCACAATGCTTTGTGCATCACATCCCTTTACAAAAGTACAAACCTGGGGTTACCTTCAGCTGTCTGATGGATTGGGGAGCCAGGTTGTACCGTAGTGACTTCTGATTCATATCCCAAAATGCGGCAGACGGTTAGTGTGCCGCTTGCTCCGTCCATGCAGCGCATCGTTCTCTGCCCCTGTCAGTGCCGTAGAAGCACATTGGTTCCACTATCGGAAATCTCTCACCGCATCCTATCAGTATGGCGCGTTACTAAGGAGCGGGTTGTGCATCCGTGGTATCATTTACATGTGCCACCTTATGCTGTCTTGTGTCAAACCTAGTTCTGTTTCCATACAGAAAGGGAAATCATCATAAATTATTTTTTTTGGGCCATTAAGAAACAGTTGTAGTCCCACACGTGACGTTAGGATTAGCAATTGGAGCTGAACTGTCCAGTAATACAGAGTCCTGAATATAACACAGTTCTATATGAATGCACTTATTTCACCTGGTGATGAAGAGAATTTTCCTAGTGTCGTCTCTGTGAGGTCTGTCGGGGTTATTACCCAATGTTCTGTGGCGTCCACTCAGGGACAGGGTGAAGTTTCAGATACCGTTGTGTGTTGAACAGTAGAGGGACGTTCGCTGCCTGTACATTTCATCCAGCGGGGGGTGAACAGCTGCCCAGATTTTCTGCTCTGAACTATGAAAGATTTTAGAGTGCTGCCTGTTTGGCCGAGCCACTGTGCACGTGATCAGCTAATAGTTGTGTGTGTGATATCTTTCAGGTATCTCGTTGACAGCCGATGGTTCAAGCAGTGGAAGAAGTATGTTGGATTTGACTCGTGGGACATGTACAATGTGGGAGAAAGCAATCTCTTCCCGGGGCCTGTGGATAACTCCGGCTTGTTTACAGGTACAGTAAAAACGCTGCAACTTGTGTAATTATATAGACTGTGCTGTGATGAAAGAACTATACGATATACTATACAAGGTAAATAGAGCTTGTTGGCTGGAGCTGTCATGTCAGCCGACGGTCCTGTTATGTAGCTCACACTGTATCTAATAATTCCCCTCAGCTCCCTGTTGCTGTGATTGGAGGAGCAGTTCGTAGGCCCCTCCCTGCCGTTAGTAATGGTCCAGCTGTTTCCTTTGTAATACACCTGACACTGTTGTGTTTCTGTCCCCTGTGTTGTTCTAGATCCCGATACTCAGGTATTGAAGGAGCATCTGATCGATGAGCTGGATTATGTCCTTGTGCCGACTGAAGCTTGGGACAAGCTCATGTGCTGGTACGGGAGTGTCCAGGACCAGCAGCCCATAGTGAGAAAAGTATGTGGTCACCCGGCCGGCGTAGAGCCCGACACGGGGACAGCTCTCTGACCGCTGTGGCTTTCTTGCAGGTAGTGGAACACGGCATGTTTGTGAAGCACTGTAAGGTGGAGGTTTATCTCATAGAGCTGAAACTCTGTGAGAACGGCGATCCAGACAACGTGGTCCCTCGTCACTTCAGCAAAGCGGACACTATAGGTGAGCTCAAAGCCCCCAGACCCTGAGCCCTGCAGATACCTCCAAACCTTCCGATCCCCACCCCTGACCGTCTGCTCTCATTACACAGATTCTATAGAGATGGAGATGAGGAACATCTTCAATATTGCTGCAGATAAAGAGACTCGGCTGTGGAATAGATATATGACCAACACCTATGAACAGCTGACCAAGCCGGACAACACGGTGCAAGATGCTGGACTGTACCAGGGACAGGTAATGGTGACGGCCCTAACGCAGGACCGCTCGCCCAACTTAGTTCAGCACTAATCCTGGGTGACTTTTATCTTCTTATAGATTCTGGTTATAGAACAGAGGAACCCGGATGGTACATGGCCCAGACAGTCTCAGACAAAGTAAGTGAGAGTAATATAATCAGTATAGTATAATACACTGCAGCACCCGGGCCCTCCGCGCTACAGGACCCGGGCCCTCCGCGCTACAGGACCCGGGCCCTCCGCGCTACAGGACCCGGGCCCTGCCGCTATATATACGTTTCCCAAGTCCCCCAGGCCTGACTAATCACCTCCAGCTTTCTGCTCCGAACGCTTGGACTCAGACGTAGTTTACATGTAATCACAGCTCTGCATTTATAATATATATCTTTGTTGAATAGGTCAAGTACAGCAACAAGTAGAACGTATACTTCATCTGGGAAGTCCTCGGCCAGCAGTTACTCCTCCTCACCTTCTTCATCATCCACCTCCTCCTCCTCCTCCACCATTACTAACGGAGACAGTGGCAGCAGCTATGGGATGAACAGCTCCAGTTTGGGCAAAGGGTAAGATACTGAGGAGTAGGGATCAGTGGGAGTTACTATGAGCCAGCTCTGTGCGGAGGATAATAGGACACATGACGGTATAATACACCCTCAGTGGCGGCTCTATATATCCGGAGGGATGTTGTAGGACACAGCCGGACACGTGACTAATGGCGGGCACCATACTGTATAACACGTCTTATTCCTGTAGTGATTACAGAACATTCATGTAATACAGGGAGCTCTCCTATAATGGGTGGGAATTGTCATGTGGTCCCAGACCATAGTCAGGGGGACAGTAATTACCCTACTTATATAACCTTCATCTCCACCCTGCTCCGTCACCCGCAGACTCCAGGAAGTGAGTGCAGCAATAAACCAGGTGATAACTGACACTCCAGAACCATTTCTTTCTGTGATGACTGCACATAGGGTGTTCGGTTAAGGTCCAATTCTCCTGGAAACTGTCATTATCCCCTTGTTACAGATGGATACCCAGGTTTCTGCAAAATAATATGAAGCGCAGGATCAGTAAAGTAGAATGTTTGTATCTGACACACACTGATGCTGTCACGGATACGAGGCTGAGGCGAGGGGGATGGAAGCCGTCATTAGATTTCCGTCAGGTTGGGTGTATTTAGTTGGCTTCTGACGATAGAGAAGCTCTGTCCATCTGCTCTGTGATGTAGCATCAGCGCAGTCGGTGAATAGGTTCCCAGAGGAGGAACACTGACCGTAATAACACTACAGTATAACCCCACTGCTCTCCGCTACTGCTGAACTCTCAAAATTATATAGAACATTTTGAGCTGTTCTCCTTTTGGGGGATCCTACTAAAAAAGGGGGAGAGCTTGTAACAGTTATTTGTACCTGCTTGGATGCACACTATCGGCTGTAACTTCCGACCTGTGTATTAAGTGTTTCTTCCTTCCTCAGGGGATACGGGTCATCGTATAACTCATACAGCTACCGGGAGCCTTCCAGTAAGCCGGGTCTCTGCGGGCTCAGTAATCTGGGGAACACGTGTTTTATGAACTCCGCTCTGCAGGTAACATGCGGACATATGTCATTCTAATATATCTCCTAAATCTGACACTAAACCATGAAGGCTCGTCTGAGGCTCTCTGCGCAGGTTACAGCTCCTCCCCCTGCGCATTCTGCACAGATAACTAATCCTTTACAGGTGTCACTAGTTACAGGACAAAGACTGACGTTCGCCCTGTAAATAGCCATCTCCATTCATTGGGAGTCGAATTCAAAAGGTTTCAGGCTGTGACCGGTCCTAATGCCCCCTCCAACGTCATGTTATGTTGGGGAACTAATTTGATTTGCTGCTTCTTAATAGTGGGTAGCTCACCTTTATAAGAGGTTACAAGCAGCTTCTATGACGTGTGCATCTCGACTCACAATATAACTCGCACCGTACTGCTTATGTTACGTAGATTTCCATCTAATAGTGTTCTACATTTTTGTTGTCATATTATGTCATCCCTAACAGTGATGCTAACATGCTGTGTTTCCCCCTAGAACACTTCCTTCTCCTCCCTCAGGGATCATTATTGTATAGTATATATTATTAGTATTACCTTTCTGTCGTTGTTCTAGTGCCTAAGTAACACCCCACCACTGACCGAGTACTTTCTGACTGACGCGTATAAGAATGAGATTAACCGGGATAATCCACTTGGGATGAAAGGAGAGATCGCTACGGCCTACGCGGATCTGATCCGTCAGATCTGGTCAGGAGAACATTCGTATGTGGCTCCGCGCATGTTCAAAGTAAGAGCACCCTCCCCCTAGATTGCTCAGCACGGCCTCCTGCCTTGTACTGGATCCATCTACTGGAAGCTACTGCATATAATGTCTCGTACCTTTATCTTCTCAGACACAAGTTGGCCGCTTTGCCCCACAGTTCTCTGGGTACCAGCAGCAGGACTCTCAGGAGCTTTTGGCGTTCCTGTTGGATGGGCTGCACGAGGACCTCAACAGAGTCAAGAAGAAGCCGTACCTGGAGCTGAAAGATGCTAACGGCCGGCCGGACTCGGTATGGGGAACATTCTCTACGTTATACTGCGCTCATGTCAGTCTTCTCGGCCTTATTACGTCATTCTTCTGTTCTTTATGACTTTCAGGTAGTGGCCAGCGAAGCCTGGGATAATCACCTGCGACGGAACCACTCTATTATTGTAGACATTTTCCACGGCCTTTTCAAATCCACCCTTGTGTGTCCCGAATGCTCTAAAGTATCTGTGACCTTTGACCCCTTCTGTTATCTGACCTTACCGCTCCCCATGAAGAAGGACCGCACCATGGAGGTGTTCCTGGTGCGTGCTGACCCACAGTGCAAGCCCAACCAGGTACTGTGTGTTGGAGGAGCGGGAGGGGAGGTACATGGTAACACCTTGTCAATAACATCGCACATCTGTCCTCTTCCTATCTCTCTCCAGTATCGACTGATTGTGCCTAAAATGGGGACAGTTTCTGACTTGTGCTCAGCCCTATCTAAACTTTCGGGATTGCCAGCAGAAAATGTAAGTATCGCTCATCCTTTCTTTAGGGGTTGACCCCAGAATAAAGAAGCTGTTGTCTAACCCCTGGTTTGTTTATCGTGTCAGATGGTGGTGACGGACGTGTACAACCATCGTTTCCACAAGATCTTCCAGGTGGACGAGATGCTGAGTCACATCATGGAGAGAGACGATCTCTTTGTGTAAGTAGCGGCTGGATCTTGTGTGACACACGTGTGTCTGGGAGATTCCGTCAGTTACAGCAGGATTGGGGTATTGGGGTACAGTGTTGTACGGCGTTGGGATATTTGTAGTGTTTTGAAGAAGACGTTTCCTGACTCGCCTCGTAGACAACTTCTGCTTGTAGTAAACGGTTCTACGCCTGGTCACCTGTGTCAGTGCGAGGACTGGTAACGGGTAAGGCTGATGTGACAATACATAAGGGCTGCATATAGTAAATGTCATCACATTATTGTCTTAATAAATAGGATGTTCCTGATTGTTTCACATGATGTTTGTGGAGGGCAGGGGCCTCTCCTTCAGCATCATGGGGGCGCACAGAGACGATGTGCGTTATGTTCCCACCCCTAGGAGGCAAGGTGTTGGCTTCTCCCTGTAAACCCCCTCGTTACCCCTCGTCCTGTTAGTGCCCTGCTTTAGGGGGCTGGGAGCAGTCCCCGGTCAGGCAGCCCCGGCATGAATGTGAATTTAGGACAGATCAGGAATTCTCACTTGCTCCTTATGCCGGGTGGGGGTTGGGCTGTACACTAATGGTGGCCATGTTGGAGGACCTAGCCACCACAGATAGATGGGGGTGCATTCCCATCATTCATTTCCCATGCGATACGTGAGCAGGGAACCAGTCAGTTGGAAGTCATGTGACTGACATCGGAGGCCTAGAAGATCTACTCAACAGACGTGGAGCGTCCTCCTTTCTCGTCAGGGCCTGATATCCCTGGCTTAGGCTGCATGGCTCTTAGCAAAACTTATGGGTTGGGCATTAAACCAGCCCCACAGTATCACCCAGGTAATAGTGTCTGACGTTATGTGGTGGCCTTGTCTCCTTCACCATCTCTTACCTTGTATTGGGTGAAGGAAGGAGTCAGATCCTCCCCTTGGCCTTCACTCGCACGGCTCCATGTGGGTGGAGGTAGACTGCGTGCGTCAGTGATGTTATCAGCCATTGACACTACCGGGGAGACAGCTCTGACCTCCCTAATGTGCTATCCCCTCTTCCTATGTCTTTGCCCCTGTTCCCTGCTGTCCCATCTCCACCGTATCTAAGTGTGTTTTCTACCACATGGATTCACTGTAATATTATGGCGTTGATTGTTCCTGATAACAATACTAAGAAATGTATTGTCACCCAATCCCGCCGTCCCCTTACTCTGCATTATAAACCGTGGGCCCCGCAGGTCCTACAAACTGTTCCAAGTGATCAGCATTTCCCCCTCCCATCTTTAAATGACGGGACTCCCTGTCGTCTCTGTGATGCTGAAAGAGGAAAAAGCATTGTACTTACCGTACACGCCATTAATGCGGGACACGGCGCACTCCCAGACATTGGTGGTAAATTGAGGGGTGATGAGAGCTGAGGATTATTATAGGGGAAGGGGCTCCTATTGCCGCTGTGTCCTATATGCTGCCATGAGAGGTGTTTTACGGTAAGTACAGAACGTGAATGTAGCCTGGTTGGTTTCTCATCATGTTATTGTTATGATGTCACATCCGCTGTCATCTGAATCTTTGCTGCAGGTACGAGGTGAAACCTTCCAGGGGAGATGACTCTGAGTGGATCACTTTGCCGATCTGTTTCCGAGAAAGACGTTTCCGGCAGACGACCTCGGCAGGAACTATCCTGTACGGACAGCCTCTGCTGATCTCTGTACCCAGACACCACCTCACCGTGGACATGCTGTATAACACTGTCCTGGAGAGGATCCAGTAAGTGTAATCTCTGACTGTGCACAGTTATAGGTGGTAACACACCATTACTTATTAGTCTATTGCAGTGGTCAGGGAACAGGGGTAAATTACCCCAAATGGGGTAAAAATGAAATTCCTGGGGGTAATGCTGCCGATTCACACGCTGTCAGTTGGATTGTAGACCCCTTTAAATGTGAAATTGCTGTTGTACCAGAAGAGCCTCAGGGGTTGGCAGAGGCACTTCTTGAGCTTCGATGCAATAATAAAGCACGTATTGCATTCGAAAACAAAGCAGATCTGTCATATTTTTGGATGTCAACAGCTGCAAAGGCATCAAAATTGCACATGAGGAGGAAATCAAAAAGTTGCTGCCTTTTGCAACAACCTACCTTTGCAAACAAGGATTTTCCACTCTAACGAACATAACAACAAAGCAGATAAATCGATTGGACGCTGAAGACTGTATCCAAATTGCTCTGACATCAAAATGTCCAAATATTGATGCTCTCGTATCAAAAATGAAGCAACATCATTTCTCCAAAACCTGAAGTTTTGAAATTGAAGCTTTCAAAGAAATTTTGAATAGATTCAATAAAATTTTGAATTCCAATAATTTGATTTCCTTCCTTTCAAATCAAGGGGGTAACGTTGTTGTATCTAAATATATTTGGGGGTAAAAGGTAAAAAAGTTCCCTGACCCCTGGTCTATTGGATGCTTCGGCTGCAAGGAGACGTACACATCTAGCTTAGCTGTGATCATATCCGTACAACAAGAGGGTAATCTTACTGACACAACATCGGTGCCTTGAAATGTATTCACTCCTAACACCCGCCTGGCGCCCACTAAATCACAATCAGTCTTGACACAGAGTACTGAGAAGGGAAAACTACTGTATAATACGCGGTGGAACGACTCCACCTGTATAAACGTTGGTGAAATGTTACCATGTAGTCATAGATGGGCAGAATCTGGGGAGGGGTACAAGAGCGATGCATTAGGGGTAATCAGAGGGAGGATAGGAGCAATGGAAGAATAACCGCCGGTAAATGGCATATAAAGCTGTAAGGTTTGTGGGCGGTGTTATTATCGTGTTATTGGGGCCCTTTCAGCCGCAGGGACTGGAAGTGTTGTCAGGACTGATGGGAATATAAATGGAGGACATTAGACACCCGCTACCCTCTGCCTCATAGTTTATACTTAGGAGGATGCTGACCGCAAAGCAAGAGCAGCGGTGGCTGGGTGAGTCCTGGCAAGACCCTAAACTGTCCATCACCGTTCTCCAGCTAACCTGACCTAGATGACGGATTGGCACATACTGGTAATGGGTTATATATAAAATTTGGCTGTTTCTTGGGGGGGACTCACAGGCTCATTCTAAAACAATGTAATTTGTGAAATAAAGTGACAACTGGGTGGGGGAGCTCTGTGTTACATTAGAGATGTATTAATGCATTAGCTGGTAGGAGGAGATACTGGCGTATAATGTGCTTAGTCACACAGATAATGTCCTGGGTGGGGCCGGGTGCACAGACGTTTATTACAGCTGTGAGAGTTAGATATTTAGTAACGAGACGACAATGTCAAATGTTCAGATCCGCAACTAAACAGTATTTATTCTCATTCTGTCCTGTTCAGCATCAGCGTATGTGTGCGCCATACAGCAGTCTTATAGGGCTCAGCTATGCGGCCCCTTTATACTGTTATAGGACGGTGCCATACAGTGTAGAATATATACTAATATAGACCAGTGTATGTAATATCTAACTGTGTTCTGTGCGCTGGACTGTATTATATATTGTGCTATATGTTTTTATGCAGTGGTTGTAAATCTCCAAAACGTTACGTTTCTGTGGTTGTCCTGCATCCTATCCTTGTTGGATGGTAGCGCCGCTCCTGCAGAGGTTAATGGAGAGGATAGTGTCTTTCAGGTGTATTGGGGCAGTTACCTGCTTTTATCTCAGTTGTCTTTCTTGTTCCTCCAGTCGTTATATAAAGTCTCCATTACCGGAAGAATATACCTGCACGGCCGGCGAGAGCAGCGCCTGTAATGGCTCCAATGGTATTTATGATGGTACGTTGTCCCCGTGTAACAGTCATGTACATGGCAGCAAATGGGTTCTGAATCCCCACATAAAGCCAGTTTGTTACTCTCCTGTCCAATGTATTCTATATTATTTTATCTGTCCTTATGGTAATTGACATAATACACCTCTGGGAAGGGGTTTATTTGCAATTCCTGCTGATGCTGTGGACCAATAAACCCAAAATATAACATTATGTGATCAGAACCAATGTATATGCACTGTTGAGAGTTACTGATATTCCACTGCAGCTCGGTTATAACATATAAAGTATTGCTCCTCCCCCACCCCAATACAGACAGCTGAAGCCCCTCCCACATCTGTAGGACAGTGTCCTATGGGACCTGATAAATGTAAAAGAGCTGGCTCCGCCCAAGTGTGTGAATCTACCAATCCACACAGGGCTGCCAAACTGTCACTCACTCTGTGTCTGCTCCCTCCAGACTCGGCAGCCTGCTGCAGAGGTGCCGCACATGTCTGATATTTCATGTACGGCTAGTTGTAGGCACAAGGCCTTGGCGTCAAATTGTAAAATACTTTTTTAACATTTTGATCACTTTGTAGATGAGGAAATGGACCATCAAGAGGGAGATGAGAGAGGAGGATTCCCCGAGGAGTCCAACGGCCAATCAGATGATAGCGCTGAGTACGAGAGCTCAGAGGGAGGATGCAGCCCCTGTAATAAAATGCCAAAGAAAGCCCCGAACTGTCGCAAGAGGCTGTTCTCCTTCAGCTTGGTGAACTCCTACGCCACGTCGGACGTGGGCTCCATGCCTGCCGAGGGCTCCTTCCTAAAACTCGACTGTAAGTTTGTCAGCAAAGCTGGTTTCTCTACTGACCACGTGGAGACTGTGGGGGTCCCACCCTGGCCCCCTCTGCCCCGCCCCGGCCCCCTCTGCCCCGGCCCCCTCTGCCCCGTCTCCCTCTGCCCCGCCCCGTCTCCCTCTGCCCCGCCCCGTCCCCCTCTGCCCCGCCCCGTCCCCCTCTGCCCCGCCCCGTCCCCCTCTGCCCCGCCCCGTCCCCCTCTGCCCCGCCCCGGCCCCCTCTGCCCCGCCCCGGCCCCCTCTGCCCCACCCCGGCCCCCTCTGCCCCACAGTCTTCACGCGGCATCGGGAGATTTAATAATGTGGTGTCTGCTGCTCGACCTTCTAGGCTGGAATCTTAGTTGTGTGAGGACAAGATGTCCTGTCCATTAGCCCAGACCGGTCGTCTCATCTGCTGTTTCTCCCATTCACTGTGGTCTCTTCTTCCTCAGCTTATTCCACTGTCGCAATTGACTGGGACACGGAAACCAAGAAACTGTATTATGATGATCAGGAGGCAGAGGTGAGGTCTGGTGACGGCATTAATAACGGTACTAGTACAGCGGTCATACCGGTGGTCACACGGGGATAGGACTTCGTCATTCTGAGCTGTTTCCTCCCACGTGTTCTGTCCGCAGCGCAGACACATACATGCCAATAATATCTGACCAGTTGAGGTCACTCTTGTGGCTCTCAGGAGTCGGACATGTTTTCTCTGTGAATATTGTTTGTATAAAATGTGTTTTGTGTTGAGAAAATACCAAAACACAATAAAAGTGGTAACTCCTTCACAGAAGGCAAAGTAACTGGTATATTTCTGTAACGTAATGTGTAGCACTATTCTGTACTGACCACTGGATGTAATTGTATATAATGACTGTGTCTATGTTGGGACAATTCTCCCCCCACCCTTCCCACAGATTGCCCCGTTACCCCCCTTACAGCGGTAAGAGAGCCCCTCACGTATGTCCCTTAAAGCAGGATGACCTGTATGTATTTGTCTGACATGTTGTGTTCTATGTAGGCCTATGATAAACACGAGTCTATGATGCAGCCTCAGAAGAAGAAGATGACGGTAGCACTTAGAGATTGTATCCAGCTCTTCACAAAGACGGAGGTCCTTGGTGAGCACGACCCCTGGTGAGTCCTCCGTGTCTGACACAAGTGACTCCCAGCTGCGCTTATTCTGCACGTCTCTGACATCTTTACCTGTGTTGCAGGTATTGCCCAAATTGCCGGAAGCATCAGAGGGCCACCAAGAAATTTGACCTGTGGTCTCTGCCAAAAGTCCTTGTGGTGCATTTAAAACGCTTCTCGTACAATCGCTACTGGAGGGACAAGCTGGATGCCGTGGTAGAGTTTCCTATTAGGTAAGATGACCTTCATCTCTGTACCTGCGGATGAGTCTGTGTTGTAGTACTTGTAGCTGCACCGCACGCGCCGGATCCTGGTGACAGCGTTGTGTAATACAGGCCAGCAGGAACCTGGTCCTAGCGGTCAGCCGCTGTCTCCATCTTTAGTTCTGTAACACTGGACAGTCCTCTTAAAGATGTGACCTACATGGATATGATCATGAGCCAGTACAGATACCGGTTTGGGGGGGCTGGGGGCTTCCCCGGATGTACAGAGAGCTGCACGTTGACTGACCGGCTCGGTCCCTGGGGCGGATCTGACCGCTGTCGGTGATATCATTGCTCTATGGCTGTTCTTGTAGTAGAGGAGTCGGATACACTGTGTATATGAATCCATGGTCACTAAACAATGAAAGCTGCGCAGGAGGAATCTGCCACCAGATCATGACAAGCGGAGATGACCACGACATAACACAGTGTGCCAGAATATTGCCTCTTTATCTGACTCTTTCTTTATCTCTAGAAACCTTAATATGTCAGAGTTTGTCTGCGACCCGACGGCTGATCCCTACGTCTATGATCTTGTTGCCGTTTCAAATCACTATGGAGGGATGGGAGGAGGACATTGTAAGTGTGTATATTGTGCTGCTGTTCTGTGTGCAGTCGTTGTGCCTTTACATGGGGGGTGGTAATATCGCCCTATCTCTTGCTGCTGCGCCGGTGACAGTGTCTTGTGCCCACAGATACAGCGTATGCCAAGAACCAGGACACAGAGCAGTGGTATTATTTCGATGACAGCAGCGTGTCTCCAGCGTCTGAGGATCAGATTGTGGTCAGTAGAAGTTTTATTATATGTAATAACTGTCACATACATGATGGTTACTGAATGCTCATTTATGTAATAGTGATACACTGTGTTATATCAGTGACGGGTGTACTGTGTCCATCACCTACGCAGCGCGGAGGCTGCCATGTTGTAGACTGCGCTCTGTGCGTTGGATTACAGCCGTATAGTCCTCTGAGATCAGGGCTGTCGCTAAAGTCGTTGGGGGTTGAGTCGTTTTGGTGGATGAGGTTTCCTTAATTTTTAAATCCAACTGTAGTTCTCCATCATCTGTAATTTCTGAGCCTGGGGTCTGTTGTCTTCCTATCTGTACTTGTTCAGCTCTTTAGATGCTGCCTCCATCTTGTGTCATCTTCTAGATGATATTACACTGGACGTCCGTACATAAAGTAACGTCTGTTTTCTGTTGTTCTTCCAGACTAAAGCGGCGTACGTACTGTTCTACCAGCGGCAGGATAGCGGTAAATTTAACGCCCCATCGCCAGCAGCTTCTCTGAGCTCTCCCCCCACAGAGGACGATCAAGGGGAACAGGACAGACCGAAAGACTTGGACTCAATGGACACCAACTAATGATTTAATCCCTGCTGTTGTAAAGCCCCATGTTCAGCAGACAATGAGACCCTTCCAGGGCGACTTTCTGCTCCGTGATGTACATAATACCATTCACAGCGCCTGGCGGAGGAGCGGACACTACCGAGGATCCACCTTCACCCCATTGTGTCTAACATACGGCAGTGTTCATTACAGATCAAACAAATCCTATAGCGAACTATTCAATATAAGAGGTATTGGTAATATATAGTTTGATTCTCTGTTTATGCTCCGCAAAGAGTTTCATTAGTTTCTGGCTTTAGATTTTTTTTTTTCTCCATCATTAATTTGAAGAAATGAAATGAACACCAGCAGCCTTTGAAAAGTATATTTTTATTACAAAGTACTGTAGCACTTGGTGAGGACTTGTCCCAGCTCCCTCCGTGCCGGCCGGGGATCCTCTGCGCCCATGAAGCCATGGATTTGGTGTATAAGGCAGGTGCCACAAGATTGCAAAGACCATTAAATAGTAAATAAGATGCATCCGCTTAGGACGCAGGGTTTCTTTTCTTCCTGTTTTTTGGGGTGGGTCCTATTTATTGCTGTTTATTTTAACCAGTTTCCACGTGTTTAAGGCGCTGTACAATGTAGAAGCGCGAGGATGTGGTTTGCTGATTTGAGTGTTTAAAAACAGTCCTTCACCTTCCTGATTGCAGCAGTCCGGTGTTCCTGGATGCTCAGTGTGATTACTACTGTTACCACAAGGGGGCAGTAATAGGTTATAAGAATGTGCTATGGATATCTGTGGGAGCAAAGGGGTTAATTGAATATTTCAATGAAAGCGCATATCTGTGCGCATCTTACAGGAGGTGCGCGCGTAGAACGTGTAACCATCTTACAGGAGGTGCGCGCGTAGAACGTGTAACCATCTTACAGGAGGTGCGCGCGTAGAACGCGTAACCATCTTACAGAAGGTGCGCGCGTAGAGCGCGTAACCTGCCTTATCAGTAACACATTACACACCGTTGATTTCAATGGAACTGGTTGCGTTAATTGTCTATTTAAACTTTGCTGTGTGTTACATTTAAAGTGCAGCAAGCAGAGGTGGACGTTTTGTGGGCGGGTTCATATCCACAAGAATGCAGCCAATGAATGCATGACAAGCAAATGACATCACTGGGAGGACGCACGGAACACAGTAATTAAGCGCCTCAGTGACATAACTGGTTCCTAATGAACTGATTGGCTGCATACTGGTGGGCGTTGGCCCGGCCATAAAATGGGCCCCTCTGCGGTGTGTATGTGGCTGTAACTGGCAGAGAATGTGCCGTAATCTCTTCCCATAATTACAACATATTTATATTGTGGTGGTTGCACTTTCCATGTTGTATCACTTCTCGGTCTCCTGTAACTTGTATTACATGGATAGCGGAGCTGGTGGCGGGGGGCACAGACAGATCTCGCCCCCCCCCCCCCCTCTTCAGCGGATGCTGCTTGTCGCTGACCCTGAGGTCAGAATATTCTATGATCCTGGCCAATAATAGTTTCCCATAATCCTCTATGGCAGTGTCTCCCAAACCCAGTCCTCATGGACCCCTAACAGTGCATGTTTTCCATATCTCCTTGTTGGAGCACAGGTGTACTCATTACTGACACATTTTGAAAGATCCACAGGTTGTATAATTTCACTTGTGACCTGGAAAACCTGCACTGTCCTGAGGACCTGCTGATGGCCCTGTTAGGGGTCCTGAGGACCTGCTGATGGCCCTGTTAGGGCTCCTGAGGACCTGCTGATGGCTCTGTTAGGGCTCCTGAGGACCTGCTGATGGCCCTGTTAGGGCTCCTGAGGACCTGCTGATGGCCCTGTTAGGGCTCCTGAGGACCTGCTGATGGCTCTGTTAGGGGTCCTGAGGACCTGCTGATGGCTCTGTTAGGGGTCCTGAGGACCTGCTGATGGCTCTGTTAGGGCTCCTGAGGATCTGCTGATGGCTCTGTTAGGGCTCCTGAGGACCTGCTGATGGCTCTGTTAGGGCTCCTGAGGACCTGCTGATGGCTCTGTTAGGGCTCCTGAGGACCTGCTGATGGCTCTGTGTGTTGGTGTGTGTCTGGCGGAAGCAGTTTAGAGGCTTAATGATCACTGCTCTTTATTTTAGCTCTTTAACCCTGAAACCGAGGCCGACGCTGCTGACAGAGGAACAGAAATGTGTTGTAAGATTTTGGAATGTTTCCTCTGTACATCCATCTGGGCAGTGATCCCCCCCCTCCCCCGATACACAGACTCAGTCTCTCTGATTTCCTTATTTGACTAAGAAATGTCACAATACAGGAAGACGACGCAGCAGCTGTTTGATTCATGACTCACAACATGGGAGAGTAGATGCCTATAGTGCGATATAGCAGAGACCTTTATATATACCGTTGTATTCATTTCCCCACAACAGAAACCTGAACAGTTTAAAGGATCTGCAAATGTAATAATTGTTAAACCACTCATATTTCAGGTTTTTATTCGTTAACACTTTGCTCCCCTGCAATTCTGTGGCTTGACAAGTGTTGAAGTTTTGCAGGTCACTGGAGGTGTTACAGAGGTGCTTTCCCAGAAAATCCTGTTGTCGCAACCTCTGGTATACCTACAGACTCCTGTCAAAGTACTTTCAGCAACGATTAACTTAAAACAAGGGAAAAAAGTCTTACGAAGGCTACTTTGTTTGGAGACTTGTTTGTTTTTTAATAAACATCAAGTAGCAATAGATATTATACAACCTGGACTTTTTTTTTGTTTTGTACAAGAAACAGCCATTGGGCAATCTGGTGCCTGGTGTGTGAGTTGGTTCTTGGGACTTTTGCTAAGAATGTCGTATTACTTGTCAGAACCTTCTATCTATAGTAGAGGTGACGATCTATTCACTCTCCAGCTGTTGTCTACCAGCCTGGAGGTAACAGCTGGAGAGTGAGTAACATTCTGTAATGATGACTCCACATAATTAGTGTTATATGCTGCACATTGGTAATATATGCTTGGCAGACACAGCATCCAGTGAACAGTCGCTGGGCCGCTGCAGGGGGCTGATATCGGACTGTACATCTTTCTGTATAATTGGCACGTTGTGTGTCTGGCTTTATTATATCAAGAAATAAACGGGTGTTGGGCGCTTAGTCTGGAGTTCTCTGGTGTTTTGTGACTGACAATCTAACCCTTCACCAGTGGAGGGTCATCCCCTATCATTCACTGTACCCAGCTGTGTACTGGTCATGGGCAAGCAGTGGCCTTTCTATGACTATATAACTATATTGTAGGGTTGCACTCATTGTACTGCAATACATGTGATAACTGGTCAGAACAGTCCTCAAATAAAGATTAGTGAAAGTACATAACACCCGTTACACCCACTCTCTTACCTCCAGGGGTAACCTACAGGTCCCATCAGATGCAAGTTATACAATGGTGATAAGTCCATTATTACGGGTGACTGAACTATCTACTGTATCATCCAGTTATCGTCCCTGAGATGTTCATTGTTTTCCATTGTCTATGACCCCCCCCCCCCATGTAATAACCCCCTCCTTGTTCATAACTTTTATTTTATACCTTGTTACACAAACTTCTCTGCCTGAATATAAAAGAGGGATAGACTTTCACAGAAATATGGTAACTTACCACTGCTGGCATTGAAACATCTAGACAGGGAAATGTGAGGCACTGTGCTCCAACCAGTGGATCCCAAACTTTAGATCAAGGCACCCCTAAGCTAACATAATAACCAAGTAGCCTTGCTCACCACTGGCCCTGACTGAGGCCCCCCAGGGAGCGACAGCTCACAGATTGGGAACCAATAAACTAATCTCTGTCATTCAGTTATTATTATCATTTATTTGTTAGGCGCCACAAGATTTCCGCAGCGCCGGCCACAGTACAAACTGTAGACTATATACAGGGTGAAACAGTACAGAACAATAAACAAAAATACCAATACTTCAGAAACTCCAGGCAGGCAGATGCAATAAGCACGGAGCAGAAGAATAGATGAGGAGACAGGAGGGATGAGGGCCCTGCTCATGTGAGCTTACATCCTAAGGGAGGGTAGACAGACCAGGCACAAGGGGAGCCAGAAGGGAGAGCGAGTAGTGGAGGAGATGAAGGGGTTAAGTGGGTGGTTGGTAGGCTTTACGGAAGAGGTGGGTTTTCAGTGCACGTTTGAAGGAGCACAGAGTAGGAGAGAGGCGGATGGAACGAGGGAGGTTGTTCCAGTGAAGGGGGCTGCACGAGAAAAGTCCTGGATTCTGGAGTGGGAAGAGGTGATCAGAGTGGAGGAGAGGCGGCGATCATTGGCTGAGCGCAGGGAGCGGGCAGGAGTGTGAATGGAGAGGAGGTTAGAGATATAAGGGGCAGTAGACTGAGAGAGAGCCTTGTAAGTGGTGGTGAGGAGTTTGAAAAGGATTCTATAGGGGAAGGGAAGCCAGTGTAGGGCAAGCAGAGAGGGGAGGCAGAGGAGGAGCGACGTGAGAGGAAGATGAGTCTTGCGGCCGCATTGATTATAGAGTGGAGGGGGGAGAGATGGGAGTGGGGGAGGCCGGTGAGGAGAAGGTTGCAATAATCAAGGCGGGAGATGATGAGTGCGTGGATGATAGTTTGGTGGCATCCTGAGAGAGGAAGGGTTGGATGCGGTCAATGTTGCGCAGTTGGAAGCGACAGGACTGGGCAAGGGAATGGATGTGGGGGGCAAAAGAGAGAGAGGAGTCGAGGGTGACACCCAGGCAGCGGAGTTGGGTAACAGAGGAGATGGTGGTGGTGTTGTTGACGACAATAGAGAGGTCATGGTGGGAGGGAGTTTGGGCGGAGGAAAGACTATGAGTTCCGTTTTGGAGATACTGATTTTGCGATTCAGTTCTCTTCTAGCAGATAACCCCTGAATAGGTGATGGACATGTGAGAGCCATCCCTCTTTATAGCATAGCAGGGTAATACAGACTGAGGGCATGTACTATTCTCAGCATACATATCCAGGTCAGGGGGCCGTGGGCACCGAAACATGACAACTGTTCTATCGCTTATAAAAGACCAAATCACCTGCAGGACAATCACATCCCCTCTGTGCTCCCAGCATCGCTCCACAGTCCCAGGGGCTACAGTCCGCTTGGCGGCTTCATAAGTCCAGTCATCCTTCCCAACAGAAGGAGTTGCTAGAGAACGGTCAGAGGAGTTGGTTCTGCTCCCTCCAGTTGAGGTAAAGTGGAGATGATGAGTAACGAGGTCCTAGACAATTAAGCAGCCCCTCTAGAATTAGTCCCTACCTGCAATGTATTCTGCTGATTGTCTCGGGTGATTACTTTCAACACTGAACCTTCAGGATTTGGAGAACTAAGATCAGCCCTGTACTCCCAATTTAGAAAGGACCCAGACCAGCTCTCTAATGAGTTGGGCTTAGTGGCTGAATCCAGACAAAAGCTGTTTGTACCTCTCAGTGTTCTGGGGCCCTTTATCCATTACCCAAGAAGATTTGGAGTTACCGGGAACCTCTCCAGCTATGTCTCCTCTGATTTTGCTTCTAGCAGGACCCTCACTTCCTCATCCAGTTCTGGCTTTTAGGGACCCCTTGGCCAAGAGATTAGACTGTCTTCTGAAGAGCCCATCTTCCACCTTAGATTCACCATGTAGGCTTTGCAGCCACTTTAGTGGGCAAATCGATTTTAACTTGGGTGGAATAACTTGGGAGCAGTTGCAAAATGTCACACCCAGGGCGGCGCTGATGCAGCTACGGGATTTAGACTGTAAGCTCCAATGGGGCAGGGACTGATGTGAGTGAGTTCTCTGTACAGCGCTGCGGAATTAGTGGCGCTATATAAATAAATGGTGATGATGATGATTTTGTCTTACTCCGTCTTGTCTGAGGCATCAGTAAGAGATAGTAGAGCACAGACCTTCTCCTTCACTGATGTCTTTACAGCAACAGGTCACTCTGAGGTCTTATTATTGTCACAAATGGGCTGTAGCGCTGAACATGAAATTAACAGTAGTAATAATATAATTAAACTGAATATAATTATACAAAAATAAACATCTCATTAACACATCACACACAGATAGATTGGTAATACAGAACTAGTTATTACAGGACAGTGAGAGTGATGGTAGTAATCAGCGGGAAGTAGTACTGAGCTCAAGACAACAGGGCTAAGGAGGCAGAATAGAGGTACAGAGGGTGATGGGATATTAGAAGGAGAACACGAGGAACGAGGACCCTGCTCCTGAGACCTTCCATCCTAAAGGAAAGGGGGAGACACAAATAGGGTGGTACCGACTGGGGGTAAAAGCCGAGACAAGGGAGTTAGGAGGAGACTGATAGACCTGTATAAAGAAGTGACTCTTATGGGCACACTTGAAGCCTTGGAGAGCAGAGACTAACCTGATGGAGCGTGGGCGATGGTTCCACAGCTGAGGAGGTGGGAGTGGGAAGAGGTGATCAGTGAGGTAGTGAGGCGGGGGTCATTGGCAGAGCGGAGGGGGCAGCGAGGGGTGTAGGTAGAGATGAGGTTGGAGTTATGGGGGGGGGGGGGGGGGGATTGGCTGAGAGCTCTGTGGGTGAAGACTTCATCTAATATAGGAGTGGGACGTGGTACGCTGGTTCTGTATCGTGGTCACCCGAATGGCCTCTGTCATTAGTTGTATTTATACATGTAATTCTGGGTGCATAATGACCAACAGGGCCAAGTAAGGACTGATTAACATCTCTACCCCCAGATCGCAGACTGACGCTTTAAATCTTCATTCACCATTGTAGTGTAAGGATAATAATACAATGTGACAGAGCCAATAGCACTGTGGTCGTATCCTGTAATAGAAGCCAAATGTCTATGTAAACGGTGCCCTAAATATTAGGGGGTTATCGCCACAATGCCCGTTCTGGTACTAGAGAGACCCAAGTGAAAACAAATGTTGTTGATTAATAGTGAGGTGTCCCCACCCCTCAGAATATAACAAATATATATTTTCTGGTGATGGGGGTGGTAAATATGTAAATATATATATATACATTATATATTATTACTGCTACATTTTAGAGCCTTTTAAAAGGTTTTTGTTTTTTTGTTTTTTTTTTAATTAAAGCTTTATTTATTGTTTGTAATAGCAGCACAAACCAGGCTTCAGTTCCATACATGGGACTTTGTTCCGTACATGCTCAGTACGATCACTTGGGCCTCAGATTATTAATCCATGTTCCTCAGAGATGAGACTGGGGAACCGGGAACACGTCCGGTCTGTAAGGTCAAACAATATGTTTACTCACAGAAAGAGACACCGCTCTGCAATAACATGTCTGCAGGCATTATAAAGTGTTATCGGGTCTAACAAACCGATCTGACGGAGGAAGCGGCTGGGGCCGCAGGGAGAGAGGCCCTGAGAGCCACAAGGGGAGGTTTGGGAGAGCCCAGGGGGAGGCTCTGAGGGCCGCAGGCGGGGGGGCTCGGAGGACCGGAGGGCGAGGCTTGGGGGGCTGCAGGGCGAGGCTCGGAGGGCCGCAGGGGGAGGCTTGGGGGGCCGCAGGGCGAGGCTCGGAGGGCCTGCAGTGGGAGGCTCGGAGGGCCGCAGGGCAGAGCACGGAGGGCCGCAGGGGGAAGCTCGGAGGGCTGCAGGGTGGAGGCTTGGGGGGGCCGCAGGGCGAGGCTCGGAGGGCGAGGCTCAGAGGGCCTGCAGTGGGAGGCTCGGAGGGCCGCAGGGGGAGGCTCGGAGGGCCGCAGGGGGAAGCTCGGAGGGCTGCAGGGTGGAGGCTCAGAGGGCCGCAGGGGGAGGCTTGGGGGGGCCGCAGGGCGAGGCTCGGAGGGCCACTTGTCCATAGTTCAAAGGATGTGTTTAGCTCACAAGATGGCCGCCTCTACAAACTGCTCAGTGATGTCGGTGGCCCCTAGTGAAGTAATAGGCCGTAATCTTGTGAAGATAAAAGTTCACATAATGGCCGCCTGACGTCACTACTTCCAAGTCAGACGATGGGTTTTATTCTCAGGAATAGTGCAGTAGCTCTACAAAATGGCGGCCTCCTCTGGCTGCAGGCGACACGAGTACTTTACATCTCTTACATGGGAGCGCCAGCTGCCTTCACAGCTGCTGTTCTGATTGGCTGCAGCTGTTGCCATGGATACGCCTATTCCTCGCTCACAGTTTTGTTCCACCCATCGGTTGGGAGCAGGAACTGCTGGAGTATAATCTTCCTCCCTACGTGTCATGGCTGCCGGCCTGTAACACCGTAAGCTCCTGGTTTATGGCGTCATCCATTGTGCGCTGTGTCATAGTTTACTCTCAGTGTTACTGTTTCCTGTGTGGTTTATAATGCGACACTAAGTAACTGCTAATACTAAACCAGTGATCCTCTGTATTACACATCTAGATACAATCACGTGTTTCTGTGTACACCAGACTGTTATCTACAGATATCATCACTTACGTCTATGGGTAATGCTGAGAGAAATGTTTATTAATATAATATCATATATATATATTTTATAATATCAGTTTATGCATTACTCTTGGGCCCTAAGCGCTCTATACAGCGAGGGCCACACCTGTGCAGTGCGGTTATGGTGGAATAAGGCGAATGGATTGCAGTAACTTTATAATGAATGACAAATTGTGGTCTGTTCCGGGTGTTGTCCAGGGGGGTGTGACCGAGTCGTCCGGCAGAACGATGGACAGGAAGACAACATGGGAAATATGTCTAATATATAAGACTGGTATTCACACCCATAATGCACTGCTTCTCCATGACAGCATCACCTGCATTCTCCATTGGAACTGTGGGCACTGCCAGGGTTAATGACCGAGAGGGACGGTCATACAGAGGACATATATGGTACACAGAGTATCTCTGTACAGCGCTCTGTAATATGGTGGTGCTATAGGAATAACCGGTAATAATACTATGAGCTGTGTTCTATAGAAGACGCCCAGCGTCCGTCTGATCATATTGTGCTTTATGTACCTAGGAGCCATGTCTGAGAAGTTGATAAGATGCAGGAAGGAGCTTTCAGCTGCGATTAACCAGAGCGTCCAGTCAGCTGCAGGACGCTCAGCCCTCCGCACCCCACATGCGGGAGAGACCTGGCCCCATAGAGCCACAACATAGTCCATCTGGAAGACCATCTATCCTCAGTCAGCCGCGGAGAGCGTTAGACTGATGCCTACAAAGAGACAGTTCCCTGAGACTGTCTGTAACCGTCACATCTGTGTCAGGAAACCACTGTCCAATATAGAGAACGTTCTGCACCTCCCAATAATCCACCTTCTGTCAGGTACTGAATCACCACAACGTAGATCATATTATTGTACATCACTAGTAATAATGCCCATTACAGTAATGTCCACATTCAGACGACTTATCATATGCACCCTCCTAGGACATCTCTACAGAACGTCAGTGCATTTTCAGCCATGTGTTTATGTAATTAGACTGGTTTATATCAGTTTTATTATGATACCACATAGCTCAGCTCTGCACGTAGATATTATTGTATCCAGAGAGAACATTTATAAACCACAACAATAAAGAATGGAGTAACAGTTGCAGGAATGCAAAATAATATATTCTAGGTAGAAAACCCATGAAATAAATTGTCCAATTCACACTAATATGTTTTGGCGGAGATGGCGGAGTTATACAACTGTGTTATACAACTGTGTTATACAACTGTGTTATGAGTCACTAAGTGTGTAATAAAGTTTACATGAAACCATTGGATTATCTCCGGTAGATCTGATTGCTGAATAGTTTGGTGTTTATGTATTGAGAAGATTCCTGGTGGAATGATTCAAATCTACCAAATATAATTTGTTTATTGTGTTAAGAGCTTATAATGTGAGTAAAACAAACTAATGTGTGATTGATGTATTATACTAATGATATATATATATATATACACACACGCCATCTTTATTAGGTACCACCATCCTAGTATTGTGTAAGACCCACCTTTGCCGGAGTTCTTTGTGGCAGGGATAGTACAAGGTGCTGGTAACATTCCTCACAGATTCTGGTCCATGGTGACATCACAACAGTTGCTGCAGACTTGTCGGATGCACATTAACGATAAAATCTCTCGTTCTAACATATCCCAAAGCTGCTCTATTGGACTGAGATCTGGTGACTCTGGAGACCACTGGAGTACTCTGATCTCATTGTCATGTCCGTGGAACCAGCTTGAGATGACGTGAGCTGTGTGACATGACGCGTTATCCTGCTGGAAGTAGCCATTAGAAGATGGGCAGACTGTGGCCATAAAGGATGCACATGATCAGCAGCTACACTCCGGTAGGCTGTGACATTAAACAATGCTAAGTTGCTATTAGGGGCCTATTGTGTGCCATGAAAACATTCCTAACACCATTACACTACAAGCCTGTACCGCTGACACAAGGCAGGATGGGTTCATGTTTGTTTACGCCAAATTCTGACCCCATCATCTGAAGGTCCAGTAGAAATTGAGAGTTTCAGGACCAGGAAATGTTTTTCTACATCTCTCCAGGTTTGGTGAGTCTGTGCCCACTGTAGCCTCAGTCCCTGAATCTTTGCTGACAGGAGAATAACACAGTGTGGTATAAGGAGGTCCAGTGTGGTATGAAGAGTTCCGGCGTGGTATGAGGAGGTCCGGTGTGGCATGAGGAGGTCTGGAGTGTAGCCCTGTGTGGTCTTCTGTTGCTGTAGCCCATCCACCTCAAGGTCCGACGTGGTATGAAGAGGTCCGGCGTGGTATGAGGAGGTCCGGCGTGGTATGAAGAGGTCCAGAGTGGTATGAGGAGGTCCGGCGTGGTATGAGGAGGTCCGGTGTAGATCCCAGTGTGGTCTTCTGCTGGTGTAGCCCATCCACCTCAAGGTCTGACATGCTGTGTGGTTAGAGATGCTCCTCTGTACATCGCTGGTATAACACATGGTTATGTCAGTTACCGTCACCATCCTGTCAGCTTGAACAGTCTGACCATTCTCCTCGCATTGACAAGGCATTTTCGCCCACAGAACTGACGCTCACTGGATGTTTTTGTTTTGTGCACCATCCTCTGTAAGCTCTAGAGACTGTGGTGTGTGAAGGTCCCAGGAGATCAGCAGTTTGTGAGAAACTCAACACCCGTTACCATCAATCATTCCACGGTCACAGTCACTTACATCACATTTGTTCCCTATATTGGCGTTTGGTCTGAACAACAACTGAACCTCTTGACCGTGTCTGCATGCTCTTCTGCCTATTGTTGCTGCCACGTGATTGGCTGATCAGATATTTGCATTAACGAGCAGGTGTACCTAATAAAGTGGTCGCTGAGGGTGTATGTGTATATGTAATGCTGCCTTACTGAGCTGAGTAACATACATGACATTACCTCATGCTCTCTCACCACGTGGCAGCATATTTACATGTTAGGCCCTGGGGCCACTATAGTGGGGTAACCGAGTCCGGGTTGTACAGAATTTAAGCTCTAACTTTCCATACAGTGAGGAATTACAGCCATTGCTTCAAGACGCTGAGAATCTGCCCAGAGATCCGAGTCCACAAGATATCACCAGAGACCTTCTGGGACATTATCGGTGAGTCCCAATTATTATTGTGCAACTTTGGTATCTTAATATCGTCAGAATTCTCTATTTTCCATGGAAAATAAATGATGATCTTTCTAGTAATCCTTCCTGATATCATTATTAGGAGACTCATCTATGTCCAATATCAAAATGAGCATTTCCGTTATTTAGAATATTTATTGTCTGCAATATTTAGAGAACACCAGCTCCCCGGTGATGAAGGAGATCTCCCGGACCCTGGAGTGGGACCCTGACATTAGCCGAGATCCTGAGGAAATTCTGTCCCTGACATTAGATGACACAAACTCACCAGCAGGGGGCGTAACTGAACCAGCTCCTGGGGATGACCAGATGATTGAAATGGTTTTGGACCTAGAGGACGATTACAGCACCATAAAGAGCTATTTTATACTGTAACTCAGGGAGCTACTAATCAGCAATAATCAGCAAATCATCCATTTCCGTGCGCATTTCCCTCACATGAAGTATTTACATTAAACTATGAATGGTTCAGTTTGTTTTTATCTTGTTTTACATTTATTTCTGTAATTTTTATATGAAATTCAAACATTGTTCTGTTAAGAATTATTTAAGTTTAATTAAAATATTTATTACATCTACATATATAAGGTTAAACAGACTGAATATTTCCATATATAAAATAATTGATCACAATCCAAGATATATGCAATTTCTGTGTGTTTGTTTTTGAAGAATATTTTACTGACAAGATGATCGTAATTTCTTGGTTAACTTGTTGGATGTCATAAAATAACCAATTATCGCAGGGCTCCCCAAACCTTTTGTAACTGTGTTAGAGATAGCAGCTCCCACACATTTCAACATATTCAATTACCTTGTGTCTTACAATTAAGTTGTACAACCACAGATGTCAGATGTGGTCATCATCCAATCAGATTTACCAGTTAACATCTTAATGATCCCACTTAGATGTTGGTTGGGATTAACTTACTTTTGTGGACCATAATAATTATGTGATTGGACAGGAGAGCCCCCATTCCTGGAGACCACACACAGCCAAATGTTTTGGATTGAGGTGAATTTTGTGTATTCTTATTGCGGACGGTTGTCAGCGCACTCTGCGCGGTCCGAGTACTTTGTGTGTCCATCTGAATTCAGCTTCCCTGGAACAGACCACAAAGCAGCAATATTATGGTATATATAATATATAGTATAATATATTTACGGTCATCACATCTATTAGCGCCCTGTTGCTGCAAGCTACCGAGGCGGCATTTGTCGGCGCTGCCTCAGATTGCGGTTTCATATTCATTTTTTCTCCTGATATTTTCCCCAGTAGTTTTGTTGTTTATTTCTGGGACCCCCTGTGGCGCTGTCTCCTCACATGGCGCTGATAGGCGGAGAAGGAGATCTATAATCACCAGTAAATCCCGTTTCTCTTAGGTCTGGACTATCAGTGTATTTAGTGTGGTTGTTATATGAATGTTATTTTCTACTTGTCACTATTGGCCGCTCCGCGTGTCCTGTCTCCGACTCTAGCGCTCAGCTACTCGTAGACCCGACCTCTGAGGGGCAGGTTTATTATGGCGATGATACATTTCTATTCTGCCTCCTCCAGGAACAGTTATAGATCAACCCACAATATTTCTCACTGTTACAGCCCTAAATGCTGGGTGTTGTTGTGATGGCAGAATAGTAACTGTAAACTTATAGTCTTAAAGCCTCATGGTTATTACCTGCGTTGCCTGCAAAGCAAATGTGCAAAGTCATCCTGAGCCAGCAGTCTCTCCACGAAGTGAGAAGCTGTTTCCTTCAAAGGCAGTGACTCAGCCACCCACATTAAACCTGGAGACACCGTATCTGCAGAGCAAGTGCTTGGCACCTACAGCAGTCTGGAAATACCAGAGATTAGGCAGTTTGGGAATAGACAATAAAAATACTGTGGCCCAAATCAGATTAATTGGAGCAATTAACTGTTTCATCAACAGAGAAGCACAAACCTGATGGAGTTTGTATGTTCTACCCGTGTTTGCGTGGGTTTCCTCCGGGTGCTCCGGTTTTCTCCCACACTCCAAAAACATACTGGTAGGTTAATTAGCTGCTATCAAAATTGACCCTAGTCTCTGTCTGTTGGGGAATTTAGACTGTAAGCTCCTATGGGGCAGGGACTGATGTGATGAGTTCTCTGTACAGCGCTGCGGAATCAGTGGAAATATATGATGATGCTGCTATTTTCTTATCACTGATTGTATGGAACTAGCTGCAAATATTTCATCCTGTTCTGCTTCTTATCTGTTCCAACATCAGCACTTACCACAGGAAACATCAGACAGTGAGTACAAGCCGCACTCAGGTGATGTCAGCGCTGTTCTCCATTTTCAGCAGCTATTTCTATAGCATCACTAATTCTGCAGCGATGTGCAGAGAACTCATCACATCAGTCCCTGCCCCATTGGGAAACACAGAGCGAGATTAGTGTCAATTTAATAGCAGCCATTCTATATAACCCTGTCTGCTCTATCAGCCCCACTGACCTGAGCGGTCACTACAACTCCCCTTAATTCTATTACATCTGTCAGAACTTATCCCAGACAGATCCACCCAAATCATTTCACAGTAGATAGGAAAACTACTGATTAGAATCTGACCCACAGGTTAGAAAGATGGAGGCATCTCATGCACAGCTGCCATTGGTGCACATGGCATTGTATGGGTGTTCAGAGGGTAGGAGATGACGCCCTTCAGGAGGGAAAACCAGGTTTAGGGCCAAGCCCTCAGTCTTCCAATTTGAGGAGCTGCAAAGTTTGGAGGTTTCACTATTTGAATCATTGTGACACCATAGAGGGGTAGAGCCCCTTCTGGAATAATAGTAAACTCATTTTACACCAGTCCAAGGTAATTACATGGACAACACCATCACAAGAAACATTGTTCTAGTGATATCAGAGAGTAATAGCTCCAGTAACAATCCGCTGGTCACTCCTGAACGAGGACAAATTGGTGGATATTTTTTGTATACACAAATAACCAACTGTCAAAGGAAAAAAAATTGTTATATATATATATATATACACACACACATACA